>JAOSYY010000010.1:4953808-4971058 GCA_025727935.1 Hebomoia glaucippe
GAACAAATTAAAAACTTGTAAATAAATATAGTAAAGGCTTCAGTCAAAATTCAAAAGTAAATTAAATGTATTCTTGAAAAGTAACTAAAATCCGTGTAACTTTAAACACAATACTCGTATATGACATCTACAAACATAAATTATGAATATAAACATACTCACATTATATCATGTACATAAATTCTATTCAAAATTTTGGATCCTTTTTTAGACTATTGAGTGAGTTTGAGTGAAAATTGGTGTTGTAAAACTTCATACACAAGAGTAATGTAAAAAATTTAAAATTATATACATATATATAAAATTAAAACATGTTTACAGAAAAGAATCTAATTATTTATGGACTACATTTTAATGTTTATTGTTAATTGCTTACCGATCAAACATTTCTTGATACATTTGTCTTCTTCTGGGGTAACATCCTGTATTTCGTAGGGCAATTCAAGCCACGGCGCCATGGTGCTCTGTCAATTCACCACTGTCACTTTACCACTGATACAAATTTAATATCGTATATCTAATCTACATCGACTGTGGATATTGATATTTTGCATCTAATAATTTATTACTGGTTTTAATAGCAATTGAAACACAAATACTGACAGAGTTTTACGTATAATTGACACACATTAACTGTAATTATGACATAAAAACTAGGTTAAACGAATTTTTATTGTTCAACATAAATAATAGTTTTGTATTTATTTATTTTTTTGTCTGAATTTAAATAGATGTATCAAACTTTGTGCGATTAATAGTCAACTAAAACATACTTCAGTAAGACGCTGAGAAGGAAGGATAACCTAGCGGGTATAATTCGGCCCAGTCATACCGCGTCATTGGTATTTGATGTTTAGGAATATTTTCCTTTATATACAGGGAAATTATTCTAAGAAATTCATTAAGAAACTGCAATTCCATATACAGAAGTTTTTTTTTTCAGGAATCGGCTGCCAGCCTACAAATAACATGTACTATATTATTTGTACAGTGAAGAATACCAAACACCGTCTAAGAAATTAATATTATTTAACTAGTAAGATAACCTTCATATTAATTAGGTTAGGGCATTTTTTGTTTTCTTACCACGAAAAAATACCTGCTGGTCGACAACATTTTACTAAAAATAAAAGGTTCCATTTATAAAATACTTTGCAATAGTGTATTTTTATTTAAATACTATTAACGAAATTCAGCCTTAAACGATAGGTACTGACTGAAAATTGGAAGGCAATATATTAGGTTGTACTTTATTATATTATTATAGATTTACTTATTTTGTACTAAGGGTCGAGATACTAGATTTATTTTATCTCGTTTTACCATTTATATTACGACAAATATCTTGGTAATATTGGCAATCTCTTTGATAACCAACCAGGTTGCAAACTCTACGATGACAATATTTCGGATGCTAAATTAGAAAGGTTCTAGATACAGTGGAAAACTTTTTACCATTACAATAGATTTTTTTCAAAATGTTGGCCGTTTTCATAACTATATTCCTTATAAACAGTCAGAGAACATTCATTTTCCTTATTCTATTTCTACTAATTCTACTAGTTTCATAATACTGAAGGCTATTAAAATTTAAAACCTGCTTCCAAATCTAAAAACATACAGACAAGCAGAATTACAGCCGTATTTAATATATATAATGTTTACAGTTCTGACAAGGGCGCTAGTACGCTCTTATCGCCCTCATATATAAAAATATTATCTATTCCATTTTTGTGCTACATTCGAATGAAGTAATTAGTGAAGGAAACTTTCACTAAAAATTAACATTTTGGTGTTTTGGAATGATGATGAATAAAGTTATTGTACCGATATATAATTCATTGAAAGCAAGTAGACGATCCGCATTCTGGTTTCTATCCAACACTTTTAATGAATTTATCATATGTAGCATTCAATCCCAATTCAAATTATAAGTGGCAAAAAAATAAGTATGAGAATATTTCAACTACGTAAAGGTAGTCAACTAACGAGTTATGGACAAATTACTTCCGATTGCTATAATTTTGTATTATAGAATACTTGTCTGTCATTATTGGGAGGAATGTGTCAAGATCATGGTAAGCACTACTCTTCCCTAGAAGTGAAAGGCGTGTAAAAACACTTATGTAATCATGTGTCTTCGTGTTTTCTATACAAAAAAGTCACTTTGTCACATTCTAACATTTTTATACCCATAGTCAGTCGGACTGAGTTAACTAATTAATTAAGACCTTGATTCTCAAAATTGACTGCCTAATTATGGACTACAAGAAGAAATGTAATCACGGTCTCATACATGCATCAACAAAATTAAAACCTATAAGATAGAAGAATTACCATATGATTGTCATAGAAATTAAGCCTCGCTACACAGTGCTGCAGGGAACGTAAATGATCAATTCTCTGGACACTACATTATTTGTAGCTTTCGCAGACTAGTGACAGTTGGCATACCGCCACATCTTGGGGTCACGCTTTCATATTAATCATGACTCCTGGCTTCATATACCAACTAAACGAGGTTTTATGGGATTCAATTTAAGATCAACCATTTTTATAATACGTTGCAGCCAACGTGATTTAAGAAAAAATGTTTATTTTATTCCTGATAAAGCAGGAGTGCAACTTTTTCGTAGGTCACGAAATATTATTATGATAACTGCAGGGATACAATTAATAGATATATTTAACTGTTAACACATGTTATAACAACGTTTATATTGAACCAATTTTTTCTATTCTACTTAAAAAAATGATTTTTAAATATAATCACAACGGTATTACCTACTAAAAATAAAGCCTAAAGTATCCAATCATATAATATGCCATAGAAAATCTAAGTTTAAAGCGCCCTTCGGAAATCGGTTGAGTAGGAACGCCTGTAAATTAGTTTCTGAAATTGGACTTCTCTAGTGGATATATGGACTGAGTCCAAGGAAGTTGTCTGAAAGTTATTTAAATTGCTTCGGTGAAATCTTGGACTTTCAATAGTTTTTTAAATTATAATCACAGTCTACGACGACAATATCAAATGGCCTTCAGAAAATATATTAGTAAAATCCAGCAATAAAGAAACCTCTCAGTAAAGTTTATGCTTGTTTTGCAAAATATTTCTTATTTATGTAATCTTGATAGATATATATATATTAAATTAATAAACCGCCTTCAATGTTTATACTCGTAGGTGTTCTTACAAATCGTTAAATTTCTTACTTTTGGCTCTAAAATAAAGTCTTTTTAATAAATAATATTTTAAAAATTGTTTTTTAAACTTGGTAAATAAATGCTTAGAGAAACTAATTTATAACTCTTAGACATATATCAAACAAATAACGAGGAACATATTTTAAGAATTATACTTGATTACCGTACGAGTCTATGCCATTGCTATTTTTCAAAAAAGTATTTCGGATACTTATCATTCAATTTGATGTTATCATCAATATTTATTCCGATAAGATTAAATACAGGATATATAAGTATATGTATTAAATATAAAATTATATTGGGATATGTAAAATTTTAAATTATTTCATTAATAAAAGCAATATGAACTACTAAATCACAAAGATGGCGTATACGTTATAAATATATACATATCCAATAATATCCCAATTAACAGCAAGATGTAGGTGACAAATCGCTTAACAATAGTGCATGATTACTTGTTACTAATTAATTTTGCATTGTCTGTGCATCCGTTCACCACTTCTGCATAGATCTTATCAGTTAAACATATGTATTTAATCCTTATTATATAAAATATTCGTAAATCATTTAATGCTGGTTGTTTTAAGTATAATAGTGTTGTACGTAAATGGACAGGACTTTTTCCTTGTATAGTCATTTGTAAGTACCTAACTAAAAAACCCAATATTATAAGAGAACTTATAAAGTCATCGCATTTAAAGGAACATTTCATATTTAAATACTTTCCAACGAATTATAAACTATTTGTCTTTAAAATTATTAAATTTTAAACAAAATGGCCGACAGCAAGAACACGAACCTGGAATTTGATGAAGCAAATAGTTTTAAGGCGGAGTCGCTTTCTACGGTTCCGCTAAAAGTTAGCATTTAATTAAAATTCTTTGTACGTCTGAAGAAGGAATTTCATTTATTAAGTATTTTATAACAAAATTACAGATATTAAATGCAGTGTCGTGATGCTAAGGTAATACATATTTATTTCCCTAACTTAGTACTAGCATTGCTTCCACCATGCTAATATCCTATTCCTGAATCAAATTTCTTGGTATTTCATTGACATGCCCCATCATCACTTAAATTTTGACAAAATAATCTAGCGAGTAATTTCCCTATAATCAATAAATCTTCTTACTAGATGTGTTTTTTTTCTTGTCACGATCAAAATTATTTTTTAAGGTGTAAATTTACAATAATACAATCTACACATGTGAAACGACAAATAAGTTAATATCGATCATAGATATCAATATAATTCGTCTACGGCCATCCTACTCCAGACAATGATATGACTCAATGCTGAATAATGTTGAGTGTGAGCTTGTTAAGAACCCAGGCATTACCAGTGATAATCTATGAGTTGAAAGTGAGTCATATATAAAAGTATACAAGTACGTGGCTAAAATGCTGCTTAAAATAGATATAGATATGAATATATTTTGATAATGTTTTGACAATAAAATGTTATAAAATAACGTTCATCATGAGTTTGCCACTTCGCCGCGACCACAAACACTTTGTGCGCTAATGTGTCAAATAATTACTGATACTTGACAATTTAATGTTTGCCAAATGTTCATTATTTTAGTACTTCAGTAATGAGTTCGCACTTCACCAACATGAGTTACTCGGATATATTTTATGTAGTATGTTAGGCATCCAAAGGTACATTTTAGGTTAACAAACAATTTTTTATAAAAAGATGCCAACAGTTCTACGTAGGAACGTAGAATACATACTTAGATTAAGGTTTAATATAGTTACTCTGAAATTTAAAAAAATACGCTGCTACTTTAAGAAACAAAAGTATGCTCATCGGCTCCTGCTTTCATCGTCAGATCATTCATCTCTAAATCCAGTATCTTTTGAACTACATACAAACAATAATAAAGTTATGTTCCGACATGACAAGTATAAATAATTTTAAAATACACTTGCGAGTCTGATTACAATATATGGCAGATGCAATATGAAGCTAATAAAGCTCGCTTTAACTCGTTAATAGTTAAAAAAATCCTTAGTAGTACAATTGATTCTAAAGCACAACACAAGCAATACGGCATGTTACCAATGGGAAACTGCTACCTTAAAAAAAATCAATTTATAGCATCTTCTAACAGGATTCATATTAATTAACTTAACCACTATCCTACTCTAACACTATATGTTATATATAAGCGAAAAAAAGAACACACGACTTAATCCTGTCCCTTATCATACGCATGACAATATATTTGCACCAGAGTAAAGCACTGCAGTGTAATTATTTTCAAATTGAAAAATGTGATAAAAAAATAAGAAAATAAAATAAATAGAAAATTTAATTGACACAGATGTTGATATAATTTTTTTACATCAATAATAAAACTTTTTTTTTTATTCACCTTATCTCTCGCACCAAGCTACGTAGTTATGAATTCACTTAATTGTATATCTGGCTCCAGATAATATAAGATATTATTTCACCGTCTCTTCAAACTTAATAAATTTAAAATATTTTAAGTCTTCTTGTTAGAACCCACCGTGTTGTCGTAATTTAAGTACTAATGATACTTTAAAAATTCATCTATATAAATAGATATAAAATATTTATATAAACAGGAAAATCGAAAGTTCTGAACTTGCTTTCCACATACGATAAATCCAATTTTATTCTTCTATTTCTAACCGGCAAGTACTTGTAAAAAAATACTATTAAGATTACTACGTCTGTGTTCTTTACTATGTTCGTACATTGCACCTAATATAATAATGGCACGCAATCGTGACATAATCAGTGTAAAATAATTGAAGAAAGTATTAGTTCTAGAACATCACTAAGTGAATTCAGTTGCTTCTTTTTAACGTAATCAGGTAAGCTCTTTGTAAATTTTGTCATACATTAATATGCTTATACGTATAGGTATTTATCACAGTCCTTATCTAACTCTCTAAGATAAAGTTGTTTCAACACACTTTCGTTAATTTCACTTGTATCTAACAAATGATAAAATAAATAATTTTAAATCTATTGTGTGTAAGTCATAGTTTTGAATGGATGTTACTATTTACCGGTAAAATGGCAGATTCAATTTAATTAACCACAACGACACATATATATTTTTTATCTACAATAGTATAACGATAGTTTATATAGTTTTGAGTTTGTGATTTATATTTCACAATAATAAACCATACATATTCTATAGTGTATATTAAAAAATGAGACCTATTTTGCACAATTTCGCAATGTCGTTTGTATTCTCACAATCTTTTTTTATTAAAAACGTACCTGGCGTCTTAAAATAGCCAAATCAAACCTGTATTAAGTTGTATGACATTATAATGGTCAGTTGACATACATACTTGCTGTACTACGGGTGTTCAGGTTAGTGATAAATATAATATAATATCGCCTTGATTTCTAAATCAATCTTAACTTTTTATTGAAGTAAGAGTTCTATTAGATAAAATGACTGATAAAATAGATATAACACTCTTAATATTATTAGACGTCGTAATTACAAAACAAGTATTTTTAACTATTCACTGTGTACGCGTGTGTACGCGTAGTATGTTATTGATTATCTAAATTCTTCATTAAAATATATATAAGATAGTATCATTGAATAACTGATTATATCATTTGCCTGATCTATTACTATCATCAAAAGCCTTATGCTCGTCTGTCATAAAAACTCTTTAAACCGAGAATATTGGAAATATCAGCAGAGACTGCATAGTGCGGCAAACTCACCAATATTTTAATACAAAATCTGCTACATACCATTTGTATCAAAATCATGTTAATCTGCTTCTTATATTTATATTGAGGTATCGGCGAAAATCTTTCTACGAATGAGGACGTGAGAATTTCATTTGATACATATTAAATCAACACACCACCCCAATACTTGAGTAAACTCATTTGAATTTATAAGACAATTAGCAAAAGACAATTAGTTGTAAATTGCACACGCGTCGACATCTGGTGACGCTTAGTTTATTAAGGAGACAATTTCAAAGGAATTCCCGCTTCGTTCTTCCCGTTTGATCTCTCAAGCATTAATCGAAGAAATTTTACCTTGATTCTAATTAAAATAAATTCTGAAGACTCTTTATTAAATTTTTACGATTAGAGTTTGCACGCGTAGTATGTTATTGATTTTGGGAATTTGTTTTGAATTATAGACTGCGATATTACGTAAGTAGTTTAAAATTTCTAGCTCCTTCATCAAGTTAGCTATAGACATAGTTATTCTCTTTTTATGCAACTTTAAGCAATACGTATAAATACAAAGTTTTATTAAGATATGATAAGTAGATGTTATATAGCTTCGGCGCCGGTTTTAATTATACACATATTTTAGGTATGCATACTTATGCAAATAAAACAATTATTAAAAAAAATATATGACATATATGTATATCCAAGATAAATATAACTATGTAACTCCAAAAGACCAGTCAAACCCAATAGTAATCAATATGATAAGTAGCAAATTTACACACAAAGAATATCCGAATCATACCCAATAACTAATCTAGTCGAGACATTTTTTTTTCAATGTGGCTACTAATATTTTACCCAATTGGGCTTCAGCCAAACGCTTAGGCTACTAGTGCTGTCGTAATATGTATTGTATTCATTTGAAAAAATATGATCATGTCATCAGTCATGGAATCCTCCATTCTTCACAAGAAATTATTATTTCATATATAATTACTAGGTGACCCAGCAAGTCATTTTGCCACATAGATATACAGCTCGGTAAGGCTGCATGTATTAAAAAAATAAAAAGCCCAAAAAAATAAAAAAAGGAGTTTGACCACCCTTAACATATAGGGGGATGAAAAATAGGTGTCGTCCGATTCTCAGACCCACTGAATATACATATAAAATTTCACTTAAATCGGTCGAGCCATTTCGGAGGAGTTCAATTACGCATACGGTGACATGAGAATTTTAAATATTAGATTGTGTTTATTAGTTGAATATAGAATAAAGCCTTAATCATTAAGACTAAAATTTAACTTTATTTCCAGGACATAATGACGAATAGAATAAAATTTCCGTTTGAAATCAAAAATGTCACCGAGGACGAAGACAAAATTGTCAAAAAATATTATAAAGGTCCGTTTTTTATATTATAATTGACTCTAACTTAAAACAATTCGTAATTTTAAAATTTTCTTTCAGTGCTTCGCTAATTTATTTTTAGTGTAGAGTTTAAGGTATTTTTCAAAGTTACTAGCGGTGCCTCGCAGTTTTACTTGCGTTAAATTTCAGTTTAAAGCCGCATATGTATATTACTTCACGCAAGCTATTGAGCGCGCGCAGTTTATACATAAAGTAGGTACTTAACTTTTATAAAATTCTTCGATTGCATTATTTTTTCATTCCTAGAACATCCAACAAAGTACAAACTTAAAAAAATATATATTCAGTATTTAACAAATATATACTTACTTCCATCGCAAATTGGTTATACAGATTACACGCGGCCCTTCGTACGCATAGGACCCCAGGGATACTTTTGGATGGCGGGCTACGGAGACAAGGCTGAAGACATTTACAATCTGGAAGTTCGCCCCGATGACACCTGGGTCGTTTCTTTCTCTCGATCTGGTATGGAAACAAGTGACTCTCAGTTTTATATAATGGCTTTTTTCGTATACTAACCGACGGGAAAGTCGTCCTGTTAAAAGGTGTAGCAATTTATCCATGCATAAAGTGATTGAGATTTAACTGACCTGCCTAAGATATATTGTTATTCTAATATCTTATCAAAATTAACTAAAACCCTCATTATTGTAAAATCGAATTCACTGATTGATAGTAATGCACTGGTAGATAGTACCTAAAGCGAATGGAATTCCAACCTGTAAGATGTTAACTGGAATGCTTAAGAGTTACCTACCTATAAGTAAATAATTTGGCGGTGGTCGGCGGTGTTTGGGTTAAAAAATATAATACGAGAATGTATATACTTAGGTACGACATGGCTGCAAGAGTTAGTATGGTTGGTGGCTAACAACTTGGACTACGAAAGCGCTGCAGCCTCTTTACTAACGAAGAGATACGCTTTTATCGAGTAAGTACAAATTGCGTATACTTAGGGTAACTATAAAATTGAGAAACTCTTTGAATGGCAGAAAATTAATAACAAAAATATAAAAAAAAAATAAGTAAATCCCGACGCAAAAAATATGGCTAACAATCACATCGCTTAAGACAGCTTTCAAATAAAAACGCGTCAAAATCGGAACCCGCGCTAGGCACTTATATGTCTCAGAAGGGCAGACAAGTCAAACACATGACCTCGGTAACTTTTACGTAGAGTAGAAAATAATATAAAAATGTGAATGATATAAAATAAAATAATATCTTCTATTCTCTTCGTCTTATGTACTTATTAAAATATTACTGCTGAAAAATATTGGTCGATGTAGGTATAACTCCACAAGACTCGTAAAAATATGTAAAAATTTTAATTCATTGATTGAGTGTGAAACTTCGATTAAACTATGAATACGCATTTCCAGATATCCAACCCAAGCACCTGAAATAAAGAAAAGTGCGCCCAGCTCTGGGCATGGAGCCACTGTCCACGACTATACTGACCTACACACCCTGCCATCTCCTCGATTTGTTAAGACTCACCTCAATCTAGAACTTTTGCCACCAAAACTACTCGATACAGCTAAAGTATGTTTGAATGTATTTAAGTATGTTTTTTATATTCCAACGAATCGCCTACAGACAATCCGATTTTGTTTAATGGTGTCTTTATACGGCCGATTTCTACGTACAAATAATATAATTATGATACTGATGTGAAATAATGCGTTTGGACGAACCATGTGAATCATTCTGTTCACTCAGTCAGGGCCTTTAAACACACCTATAATATAAAATAACCGTGAAACAAAATAAAAATCGTTTGTCCCAAGGTATAAAAAATATTACTATAGTAATCTTAAAATTCTATACAGATTAACGCAATTTGTCATTTCAAATATTATTTCGAAAATTATTTACATTCTTAAATATCCAGGTATTGTACATAGCCCGGGACCCTCGAGACGTAGCCGTATCATTCCACTTCATGCACAAACTCTTCCGATACTTCGACGAGAGTGTCGAATTCAAGGAATTCTGGGAACTATTCAAACGCGACTTACGTAAGTTTCACAAATTTTATCGCACAAAGCGGCAAAATACAAACATATTTTTATGACAGATGAGCATGAGTCTCATTTGTTGATTAGTGATAAGTGATAACTCGATTACATGTCATCATTAACACATTCACAGTATTAGACCTAAATGATGTATTTCATCTAAAGGACTTTCGTTTCGAGCGGCGACTGGCATCCTGGACAGGATGCCATACGTCATGGTTTTTAAGGAAGCTCATAAATGTATTTTAGGTCGCCAAAGCACAAATTTTTCTTGGTTTTTTTCGTTGACACATTGCTATTATTTTTACAAATTTACCGAATAATATAAGTGTACTTACATCGTTAGTATTTTTGTTCAACAGTATTACATATGCCAATTATCCCGCACATTGAAGAAGCGTGGAGAAATCGCAATCATCCTAACATGATGTTTTTATTCTATGAAGAAATGCAGCAAGTGAGTATTATAACATTAAAATTCTTTGTCAAGGCAAGAAGATGACATACCTAGTTTTTTAAATTATAGATGCAATTGTGATAGAAACCTATCTACACTTTAAACAGGTTTCCTTCACTTATAGTCCTTGCTAAAAACAAAAGACGCTTCATGTTATAATATCCCATGATATGATAAATTCCCCATAGCTGGTAAATTCTTTTTAAGAATAAAATGAAAACAGTCACAGTGCTTACATAGTAAAATGCCCGTACATGTTTTCATTTTTACAGGATCTACGCAAAGTTATTGATAGAGTCGCAATATTCCTCGGTAAGACGTACACAGACGTACAGAAAAATAAACTCGCAGAGTATTTGACGTTCGATAATATGAAGAAAAGCACAGCTAACTTTAATATAAAGGAAAACAAAGATTCTGAGATCAAATTTATGAGAAAAGGTATGAAATTTTATAAATTTTAAACGAAAATTGCACAAACTACATCACATTTAAAACTACTCTGCATTAAAAAGTTATTTTACTGCTTTCAACTAAAACGACGTTATATCCTAACAAAACAAATATACTTTTACAGGTAAATCTGGTAATTGGGTCAACTATTTCAACACGGATGAAATGCGAAGAGAAGCTGAAGAATACGTAGAACGACATCTCAAGAACACAGATCTTCGTTTTCCAAGTGTTAATTAAAAGTTTTTTGTACTACATAATAGAAAATTATAATTTATATTTCAATCATATTATAACACTTAATATTAACTACTATTTCGACTTGTATCGTTCCAATTAATTTCAATAATTATAATGGCATATTTAAATGACTTTCAATAAATAAAAAGGTTTACATTATATTTCAAATATTTTTTTCCTGGATAATGTGGTCTCAGATAGTTTTGATGCGAAAGTACAAAATATAATTTACAAGAGCAGTTCATTTTCAATGTTTATAAAACTTAAAACTAGTCTTTTAAACATATTAACTTAAATTTAATGTTGATACTAAATTTAAGTTTATTTAAATTAAGTCAATTTTATAATTCAGGTATTTGTTGAAGTTGTAAATAACAATATTCCGTATGCAGTTTAATCGAAGTCATGTAAATACTATTTAAAGTTTGTCAATAAAACTGGAAACTCATAAAGCTTTCAGTGGCCTGAAATAACACAATTTCCCGAACAATGTAAGGTCAACTTTAGCGTCATGAATTTTTGAACGATCCGATTAACTCTTCGACTTTGTGCGAGCGAAAAAGTGTTTATATTAAATCTTTTTGAAATTTTAGAATTGGATTTAATATGAATTATTATCCATAACTTAACGACTTTGATGTTAATATGAGTTTTATAAACTCTCATTGTTTACGATCAATTAGTAGATTTAAAAATTAACTAGAACTAACTTGGAAAACGTGGACATGGATTAGATTACGAGCATAATGTTACTTTAGCATTTTCTAATATAAAAAAAAGAAATTTTACTACAGAAATTTCAATCGATATATATGTAATTCACCTTTATAAACTTACCGTATTCGTAATATGTTAAATTTTCTACCCGAAGGCCCTGTTTAAGATTTAAATGTAACATTATTATTAATGTTACGCCAGTAGAAGGCAATTCTACTATTTATTACTTATTAAATAAGTAAACAACGTAGGTATGGCATCATTATATTTATATATTACCCCCCTTAAATACTACATGTATAAGCTTAGATTTTATAAAAACTATACACAATGTTAATTTTGCAGATTGAATATAACATCCAGATATAGTGGTTAAATTAAATTGGAAGTAAAAAATAAATTATGTAAATGAAACAAATATTATCATTATCCATTTATTTATTCTCTTTGTAAACTCGTACACTGATCTATTCTTCAACCGTTTACATCGCACATTAGTGCCAAAAACAAATGGTCATTTTTAAATTGTAATAATTTTTAACAAAATTAGTAAATTTTAAGACGTCTGAGAATTTCCTAATCATTTGAAAATGATACTTGATCTTTTCTATAAAACATTCTCGTGACACTGGAAGTACTAATTTATTTTACTTATTACAATGTAAAAATACCACGTATTACAAATGTAACATACGCACCATAATTGACTCGAAAAAGCATAAAGTATTCCAAAACCTCCAATAAATATTATAAAAAAACACAATCTAGAATTATGGCACTTTTAAATCATACAGCAATTTAATTTTTAAAATTAAAAATATGTTTGAATTTTTTTCAACAGCAACACTTCATCAATTTCCGGCGTATTGGTAACCTCGATTATTGTGCAGATTATACTATTATATAAGTATTAATGTTAAAACAGAATGTAACTGAAAGTGACTATGCGGCTGGCAACACAAAATACTCCGTAATATACCTTAAAAGATGATAAATTTCTAATTATGTTTAATAAATGTAATAAATAGTGTGCAATACTTACATTGAAAACCGTGTATTTTATCACTTATTTAGTGTTACCAGTGCTGTACCTTTGGATCTATTTAAATGGAGAAAGATAATTTTACATGAAGAGATAAATGCGTTTCTACTTTAAAACCTACACGTTTTTAACAAAGTTAAGAGGATTTTTCGACAACTACGAAAAGTAATGGATATCTTTAAAAATATAAGTTAATATAGTATTGTCATGACATTGAGGCTCGACACAGAATTCTAATCACTCAATAAATAATACGACATCAACCGTTACATACCAGCATGTGGATCAATATCGTTAGTCCCTCGTCTTTGCTCGCCCTAAGCTACAACACTGATAATTTATTATTGCAAAGATTTGTTCAAATTTACTCTAAAATCCACCCAAACACAGACCATAATTTAAATAGAAAATTGTACAGTGTTTTATAATATACTTATAAAAAAGCAATATTTAACCCTATCCATTCACTTTATGCATAACGTAAATATTACGTCTTAAATAACGTGTGCGTTATTCGTAAAGTGATAAAAGGCGATTATAATTCAGTTACTGTTGCAGCAACTATTTCGTACATATAGAGGGTATGTCGACAGTTAAGTCTCGGATAGATTGCATTTGTTGCGAATATTTTAAAATCGCGTTAGTCACTGAAACTATGCTTTCTATTTAGGCCGAGACCGTCATCGATAACTGACACCGGCATTTAATGTTCCTTTATAACACAGAGCTTTATATAATTTTTCAATATTTCTAGATAGATTTTTTTTTTCAGCACTGTGATACCACAGCCCCTACGGCTAAGCAGTAGGTATAAGACCGGACAAAATTTATTTAAAGTCAAGAAGAACTTTTTTATACCTTTAACAGTATTGTTATTACAACTGTAACCGACATTTTGCTCACAAACAAAAATATATTACATTGATAAGTTATAAAATTGAGCAATATTCTATAAATTTAATAAACATACGATATAGGCAATATAAATATTCATTAAACGAATAAGAAATGTTTGTACAAATTAAATTTACAATGCCATTTAGCAGCCGTTATGTATACTTTATAAATACTTACTTACATTATGCATATCTTTGGCGAATACACTGCTTACGGTACATTGAAGTTAACTTAAAATATTTCGATTAAAAACGTACGAAACGTCGTTGTAAATTCTCACAAAATTCCACTATTTTTAATACTGATTAAAAACTGGTATCCTCCCTCTTAATAGATATCTTAACCAATATATATGAGTTTTTATTGATAAGGAGCTGTAAATCAATACGAAATAAATTTAGAACTGTCTTCTAGGACGCGACTCAAGTATCGATCTATAATTGACCGTTATAAAACTTTATATATACAAAATGCTTTGATAAGTCTTGAAAACAAATTCGTGTCTTAAGTCTCATCCTAGAGATTCGTGAATGCCTTATGGCTTTTCCACGCGTAACAAATCACTTCACAGAGAAATTTGATATCTTGCCGTACTAATATGACAAGAATATCAAACATATTAGGAAAGGCAGATATCGTATAGCCAAAAATCCTCATGTTTCCTAGAAGTAAGTTACAACACAATATACAATATAGCCATAATTGGTCAAATCCTGCTCCATAACAATGAAAACTCAAGAGGAACAAGATCGCGAAAATATTTTTATTTAATATTGTCTTTAATAATTGAGGCTTTTCTTTATTTTATTCAGAGTCTCCAAATGAAACTAAGTCCCAGAACAAATAAAGCACAGAGTTGCAATATATAAAAACACTGGCTTTTATTTTTAATTTTGAAACAGGTATATTGTTTTAAATAAATAAAAAAGCCAAAAGTCTAAACAAAAGTAATTAAGTGGACTTTATTGGTTTCAATAAATATACCTTTTATTATTAATAAGTATCCAAAATGTGGGCCTTACAAAACCTCCGTGCCAAAATCTTTAAAAATTTTCGCGATATCTCCCTCTTTATAAAATTATTTAAATAATATTAGCGGAATAAGAACTTAATCTCCTAACATATCGTTTTTGAATGGCAGTATATTTTGCACCTTTATACCGGATAGACATAATACTACCAATTCCCGATTCTACCAACTGGAATGCTTACTTATATTACTTAAAATGTTTCCTAGTTTATATACAGTTAGGTCCACGCTATATCGTCTAGTTAGAAGACAGTTTCCTCCTAATTCATGAAACTTCGGTACAATCTCGTAGAGACAAATTATTCGTCAAAAGATTAAGTCACACAAAATCTTATACTATCGTTAAATAAGATGTAACTAGTACATATATAAATTATATACATTTAATATGTATGTGCTACATTAGGCTCCCAGCCACTACACGCCCGACTACACATTTTGGCATTTAAAGTTACGTGACAGAAATGGGATTTCCCCGAATGGCCTTTATTTATATTTTCACTAATTTTTATAAAATATTCGTATTACAAATACGATCTTACAATTTACCAGTACGTTGTAAATTTAGCTAATTATTATTGAGCTAATCATCAAAATCATTCATAAAAGTGTAATTTGAAAACCATTATTTTGTTTTCATTAAATTTAAATAAAAACCGCTGTTTTAACATCATTCACAGCCATAGATATATTAGTTCGAAAATATGATGTGTGTTATGAAGTCTGATTACTAATGATACCAGAAGTTAAATATTTAATTATTTTAATAATTGTTATACATTACGACAAAAATCTCGGTATTTTTTTACACACGCACGGAAATCATCTGCTATCCAAAATTTGCTACGGTGCAGTTACCAAGTAATTTTGCCATTAACAAAACATTAAAAAAAATAATATTGGACATTTTTCAAAGTTAAACGTGGTGCTTTGTCTAAAATATTATGTAGTTTTTAATAAGCATTTGCTCGATAATCTGTATGACCTGCATAGAGAATAAAAGAGCACGCATCTGCCTTCCTTATTGTCTAATAGAATAATGGCTTAAATAGATGTAAACCAGAAGACAACTTCAAAAGCCAATTTCTCAACCCAAACTTGTTTAAAAACCCTTAAGTGAGCGTTCCGTGTAGCTTCATATACTATTGTCTTACATTAACACGTTTCATGTATTATGCTTATACGATTACACTAAGTAAAGTATAAACCAAACTTTGTTCATTTCATTTCAAATACACAAAGTCAGTCATTTCGATAATAAATAAAGACACTTGAATTGTATCGCGTTTAAGGTACTAAGTAACGAACTGAATTTCAAAACGAAAAATCGAATTGCAATGATATTGACGGATCGCTGTTTTATCTTTAGGCCTAGATATATTTCAAATAACCATAAATATAAACACTAAAATTTTGTAAACCAAAACATTCTCTTCAATTTGACAATAATGGTATGCCATTAAATAAATACTATAACATTAAATAATAATTAATGATATACCATTACTCGTGCAAATTCAGATGAAATAATACGATATGAATTGAAAACTGAAATTGAATTCCTTAAATGATTCGAACAGAAACTCAAATAATATTTTTAAAAGATCCGCGATCCGTCAAACATCTATGTTTACACTTCATCGGCGCGCGCGCACGAGTGCGCGTACACGCAAGTCCGCACCTTCGTACCTTGCGAGTCCTACAACTCAGTTACCGCGTACAAGTCCCTCTGATCGTGTCGTTCCGGTCTACGTCTGTGCGTGTTCGTATTGTGAGCCTGTCGCCTAGGGCGTTGCAGGCTGCGGTACTCAAGCGCAGCGGCAGACAGCGGTTGCGGGTCCGTTCGGCGCTGCGGACGCACAGTCGCGTACTTGTCGTGTGTATGTGCTGGCTCGTGGGGAGGCTCCGGTGAGAATGTGTGGAGAGCAGGCGGCGGCGCGGGCGGGCGAGGACGCGGCGCGCGGGGACCGAACGATGCGTACTTGGGATCGAAGCGGTTCAGGCTAGCCGTGCGACTCGCCTGACCTGCAAAAAGGGATATAT
>JAOSYY010000010.1:4971158-5018839 GCA_025727935.1 Hebomoia glaucippe
ACCGAACGATGCGTACTTGGGATCGAAGCGGTTCAGGCTAGCCGTGCGACTCGCCTGACCTGCAAAAAGGGATATATATCTTTAAAACACTAGAAGAGTTTTGTACTTGAACTATATAAGCCAAATCAATTGACAATGATTGTCTTCAAAACACAAGTTTCCTTGGTAATGGCTATATTGAAATGAGGAATTCACTTTATATTTGTATTTGTTCTCTGGCCAAACAAAACCGTTTTGGAAAAGTGTCATACACACACACGACATATGTTGTAAATAAAAAGTGTTACGCACCAGCGCTATGTTCGGGCGCGCCGCCGGGCCTTTCTCAGTAGAAATCATTACTCTCAAGCGTCTTGCACTGCTTGCTCAGTGTCGCGTATTTGCCATTGTGTGGAGCACGGCCGAGCGTATGTGACCCGCCGAGAGCTCCACCCAACGCTCCGGCACCCGCACCGCCGCTGCCACTGTTGCGTCCCAGCGTCGCGCTTCCCGACACCCGCGACCTAAGCGTGTCAATCGATATAATTATATCCTGCATGATTGTCTTTACAACCACACATAATTTATTACATTCACCTAAAACTTAGCCCCTACTCTTTACATGTATAATGTGATTATGTCTTATGAAACACATTTTTTTTAAACACATCAGCTTTCAGTTCAGTATTCTAAATGTTACATTTTTAAACATCACATGATGTTCTCTTACCCTAAACCTAATAGAATTTTGTGCCCATTGTTCGTCGATACTGGGGGAGCCGACTAAATTACCTGGGTCGTTCGCGTTCACCCCGGTCGTTGAGGTCCATCAGCTGTACGGCGGCGCTGTAGGAGGGCGGCTTGCCGTTAGGGAATTGCGTGGGTCGAGGCAGAGTGCGCGATCCTCCACCACTCGACAGGAATGGAGCCTGCTCCTCGACCGTCACACTGCGTCTGCAACGTTACATCCTTTTTTATGCTTAACAAACTTTTGAGACAAGCCCAATCACGCAAACATGCATTTCATGAAAATTCTTTTTCTTTTTACAAAAATGTCACATATAATCATTTAAAAATGAATATCACGATGAATTTTAGTATTAATTATATACACATTATACATTTTAAATATTTCGACTGTTGCGTAAACGTAGAGAAAGGGTCAGTCAGATTCACAGTCGCTCATTTCACAATGATCCATACTACTCACTTAGTATTAATGTATATCCAGGCGTGAGAGTCAACCAACACGATGGCAGTGAAGAGGAAACCGGCCACGATCGCCGCCAACAGCTGAAGACTCAGAGCCTAAAGATCAAAGTCAGATTAAAATGAATAATATAGCTTTTGACTTTAAATACATTTAGATATGTTATAAATTTTTCGAAATTATCAGTATCAGTATCTTGTACATATAACATTTTAGTACAAGAACCGAATAAATTCTGTTCTACTTTATAATTTTTGAAAATCTTCTCAGTATTATTCCTAAAACCAAATGTTAAAGGTTATAAATAACAATACAAAGAATATCCGAAATAAAGTCTTAATATGAAATATAAAAGAATTCTTTAGTAGGACACCTTCTTCTTTTAGTTCTGTAAAGATGTGTACGCCAGCTAGTAAGTAAACAGTATAACCTGAAGGCCTGCATCGCAAGCTGCACGGGCGGCTGTCACAAAGTATGCGCGCGCCATTCGACACTCAAGCGCGCTACTTAACGAGACCAACGCCCGCTCCGCCTCACCCGTACCGGCACCCAGTGCACCCAAAGCAGGCTGTAACCCTGCAAGTAAGATTAATTACAAATATTAAAAATTAGTCTAAAATAAATTCAGAAAATATCTTCTGTTCCTACCTCTATATATTTAAATCGCGTTCATAGAAGATTTTAAGTATACTAGCATAAGTAACTATTTCATTCCATCTGAATGATAATCTTAGTTATCAAAGTCAGATAAGTCAAACACCAAAGAGGTACTGTACTCATAAGAAGCCGTTGAAAAAGTTTGCGTAATTATTATTTGCCTATCGTATGTATATCAATTAAGGGGTAAATAAGACTTCTTAACGTTGCTGATTGTACGCGACTGTACCACTAACCCGGGTCGTTGAATAATTGAGGCGCGCCACGCGAAAGTATAGCAAGCGCCTGTCTTACAGCCACCACGGCCCGCTGGGCATTCCTCAGTTCTGCTGTGAGCACATTCTCCCGAGACACCTTACACGACAGGTAGTAGTGGACCATCTGCAGTACCGTAATATCAACATATTTCAAGAACATATTAGGAACCTTAAAGCACAGAATAACTTCAATCCAATCAATCCGTTTTTCTGAAGGTGTACATGGATTGTATGGCAAAGTATATGAAGAGTGTAAATAAAGAAGTCCTAAATATTTACTGCATTTTAAAGTCAGTAGAATCTATGTATGAAATCTTAGATTAAGTATTATTATCTAGGCTAATATTATAAAACTGAAGAGTTTGTTTGAACGCGCTAATCTTAGGAATCACGGCTCCGATTTAAAATAAATATATATGTATGGCATCGTAGATTTGAAGGAACCCATTTTAATGCGATTTGTTTTTTGTTTAAATGTAGCTATAATAATTCGAGATGGTTTTTGTTATATTTTATGTTTCAAGGGGTTGCTTAAAGTTTTTAATTTCATTCTTGGCTTACATCTAGTGGTAGCCTGTGCGGCGCGTAGAGTGCTACGGCCCGTGCTGGTTCTTGACATGCGTCAGCTGCCGCGACGGATCCTGCAACGAGCGCCGCGCTCGCCGCCCAACATGCAACCAGCGCGCCCAAGGCACAAACCTGAAAATTTATATATTAACATTGAAAAACTGAAAAATATGAATGTTTACTAACGTTAATAGTTATTACAAAAAAATATCAAACTGTTATTGCTGACAGCCATTTAAAATGCCTTTTACATAGATACAGACAGTGAAAACTTATAAAAAAAAATATAACCACTTTGCTTTTACTTGAAGTTGGTCAGAAATAGAACGATGAAATTTTTGTTTCCATAGAAGTTTGGGTACTCCCTTGATTACTTTTCACTGTGTCCAATAGTTTCGGAACTAGCGTATCCAAGCCCACTTTAAAAATCACCATGTATGTATACTTACACAGAGCGACAGCAACGCCCGCCTAGACCGCCTTGCAGCTGCCGCCAGCAGCGCCACGCAGACGGCTCCACCAGAACACCAGCCAGCCATTCCGCCCGCCCAACGAGCCGCTTCCCACACCCATAAACGCTGAAATATTTTTTATGACTAACAGAAGTAAGAAACACATAAATGAAATTTGTTGAAAGCATGTTTAACAGTGCAGTCCACCTCGAAGGACTATGAACCATTTCTAATACATAATTAATAAAAATAGAGAAACATAGAAATAAAAATAATTAAAAGTGTATTAAAAGTATTACTGAAAGTATTATTACTAGTAATTCATTATTAATAAAAATATATAGAAAATTGACTTTAATTCAGATATTTGATTAGGTCTTTTAATAATTTCTTATAAAGAATAACCCAATACTCTATTTGATACATATGCATATAAATACAGAAGGCAGCCATATATGTGATGAGTAACAAGTATATAATACATATTTTTATACCATTATTAGTGTTGCAAAAAGTAAATAAATATAAGAATATTTAAAGGTTTTTCATATATTTTGGCATGGAAAAATATACTTTATACCAAGTGACGACACAAACTGAAAATTAATATTTATATAAATTAGTTTTATGCATAGACTTACTTTACATCATATAAAATTTAACTAATCCAAATTAGATAGTCCTCTGAGCGCAAGTGTTCTTAAAAATGCATTCAATATGCAAATTATAATTAAATTCTACCAGCTTTCATAGAACTGAATAAACTACCTTCATAAAAGCATCTAGATTGAGTTCCGCGAGAGGTCGTCTCAAGTTGTCAGCTGCTGAGGCCGCGGCGCTGGCATTATTTCTCAATGCCGAGAGCGCACGCAGCAGTGTTCCCAGCGCTGTCTGATTCGCGACAGGCGCGTCCAATGCGTCACCAAGCCGGGCCAATGGCGCTCGAGCCCGGGACCCCATCGCTTCTTCCAAAATACTTGACTAAAAATACGAAACAACAAAACATTTTTATAATAACATGCGAAAACCACGTCATAATTAACTTTTTATGATGAGACTTAATATTCGAAACGTCATCAGTATACTTCAATGTGCTGAGGACTACGTTAATGAATAGTATTTTAGTATATTAATGAATACCGAAAACACAGAACGAAATATTCACTTCCAAGTTTCTGTAAATGTAAACATTTGTTTGGCGCGTAATATTTAAATGTGGATTGATTGATTGACAAAGAAATAAAAATTAGACAATTTCATATCATTTAGTACACATATATTTTCGACACAAAAATACAAATTACATTCACTTGACGGAAACTTGAGTGAAAAAATATAGATTACGCAAAATTCGTACAGAACTATTTTCGAATATAGAGATTATCATTAAAACCAGATAGAATGTTTTGAAATCGGCGTTTCATAAATAGGATAGCTTTCATACGTATATCTACTGTACATAAAAAGCAAACCTGGTTTTTCACGGTGTTGACGAGTGCGGCGAGCTGGTTTCCCGCCTGGATACTCTGCAGCATTGCATTGTGTAGGTCATCGTTCCCGAACAAACCTACACCAATTGCACCACAACACAATACTGATAGGATCATCAGTGTTATCTGTAAGAGGAAAATATTTTGAAACAAACTTATTAGCTTCATTTGTAGCAAAAGTGTAAAACAAAACTTAGAAACTTAGAGGTCAGTTGTGACCTCCTTCAAGTTGTTATATCTAATTAATTTTTCTGTATGTAATAATGAGCGCATTCGATATTAAGATATCTACCTTTAATACCAAATACTTTTTAAATACTCTCTGTGATTTCTATAATTACCTGCCACATACATACAGACTCGTGGCATTAATGTCGTCAAAATATCGCAAAGCAATGAAAATTACTTTCTGAAAATATCAATAAATGAAGTAAATTAAGGTTTTATGGCATACTTTAATGTTAGTTTATATTTCAAGAATTTATGTCTTTGACTTCATAACTCCAAATATTTGTTTGATATTAAGTCTACCATAACAAACACAAATAAAACATAATTACCTCTAAGTAATAAGTCAATACAATTTATAAATATTTTATTGATTATATATTTTTGATTGAGACATATAATTCAATTTAACAAGTTCACAAACAAAAATATAATAAATCATTGTGTTGCTTCAAAAGTCTGATATTGCTAGCACATGTTACAATTAGATCACGCATCCCGCTGTGGGAACCAACTGATTGTTCTTGCAGCTCTTCGGCTATATTTAAAATTATTCAAGTATTAAAGTTTTTAAAATTGCAATACATTTAAATTCCATCCTGCCGTATTGCTTAATTAAGGCTTTAAAATACTACTAGTCGTTGATGGCTAAAATCCGAATAAAATTTAATAACTGCATTCTTTTTACATCGTACCTATACCGTAAAATTTTAGCTTTCTATACAACTGTATTTTTTTCTATACTGTCGTAAAATGTAAATATTATATATAGAAAATATATATATACACAAATATATATATGTATATATATGTATATATTTGTACATACATAATATTATGTTTTTAATATTCATGTATTTTTTACTATCTACAAATTATTATTAGATAAAAAAATTTATTAAATTTGATAACAGTTTTATAAAAGGTGTACCGCAGGTGCGCTATCAGTCTCTAAGGTACTTTAAGATATTTCAGCTTTTTCAACGTAGCCTATAAATATTGTCGAACCTTTTTAAGGATTGCGCTGCCTCGTTTTATTTAACATAAAAAGATATGTGGTAAAATTCTTAGTTGTACTAGTTTTCATGGTAATCGTTACAACGGTGTCAGTTTATTACATTATATATTAAAAACAAAATCATCCAAACAATTTCGATGAAATTTTATTAGTATTAATCCAGCTCTAAACATATTATGTTTTTGGCACTCAATAGTATTTAATGATTATGTAAACTTTTATAAAAAAACTGTTGAAAATAAGTGAATAAAAAAACTACTTCTTTCTTATAAATAATTATATAAAAGGCCGTAATGTTTTACCTTTAGCGCGGTGATACTCTTGGGCGGGCGAGACTTCCTATCGCAACATCTCGTGAGCAAGTATATGAGCAATACCGTCAGGGTGAGGATGAGCCAAGCGCCTGGAATCGACCCCAGGATTCCTAGACTCTGAAATGTGAGAACATTATTAGTTATTTTAGTACAACAATTTCACTGCAAAGCTACAAATAAAAGGGTTTTATCGTTCTTTTGTCAATCTAAAGTATATAAAAATTAATTTAGGACTCACTTTATTACAGATTGAGTAGAAATGAGAGAATATGGTAATGAATTGACATTGGTACTAAAATCATTATGGTTTCGACTTTAATCTATATCTGTTATATAGTTTTCTCACCATAAGTAAGGTTTTATAATATGATTTCTAGTCTAATATATAAAATTCTCGTGTCACAATGTTCGTTTCCATACTCCTCTGAAAGGGCTTGACCGATTTTCGTGAAACTTTGTATGCACATTCAGTAGGTCTGAGAATCGGACAACATCTATTTTTCATCATTTTTTTATTTTTTTTTTATGATTCAACATCAATTACATACAGCCCCCCTTTTTCACCCCTCTAGGCAACCCCTATTTCTATGTGGCAAAACGACGTTTGCAGAGTCTGCTAGTAATATTATAAAATTATCGTGTTCAATGGCTATACCTCGAGGTATATGGGTGAGTTTGGTGCGAATGTGTCATTGACGCGGTGCAGAGTAACGTTGATATGCGGCAGCGTATGCAGCAGCCGCGACAGCCGCGGCGGCACGTACTCGTCGTTAACGCCCGCGCCGCCCATCGTCGCGCCTCACTCACACACCTGCCGGAAGTTTCTACGGTTATACATTTAAACTTCTTATCAGAATTCCAGATACAGTGAACAGTGTTGTTCCTTAAGCGGACATGGTACGCACAGTTTTGAGTCCGTTTCTCCGGTTTTTTTTTATAACACTTTCAGCTCGGGCACATAATACGCAACGGATGTGGTTAAATATATTAATGATTTATTTTACTAACACTATTATTTACTATTGCCTCGAAAAAACTAAAAATTAATGAACACCGTCAATTGTGAGATATTTAATGTATCAAGGTTCCACGAGTTTTAACCCGGTTAAAATATTTTTAAGCTGAAGTTACCATATTGTACGTTATTAAACAGCTTAACTAATTAATTAGACCGAAAGCTTTCACAAGCCGCTGATGATATACAAAAAAGTTTGAACAAACCTCGGTAATGTTTCAATGGCTTAGTATTTTTACAAAATTTGTGCTAAATGCAAAAAGGTTAATCTAATAAAAAGTTACAAGCCACTGTATTTCACTAGAATTTGTTTCTTTTCTAAAAAAGTATTTAATAAAATTTTAGAACATTAATAATCTTCATATGAAGGTTAAAAATACAAAATTACATTCCTTACAGTAGACAATAACCTCAAGACATTACAAGCTTTTCCTTCAAACGTAGTTATATAATACATACTTACTGCAAATATATAATATTATTCTCCGCTTAGACCGCCATAGCCGGCACGACAGATGTTAACATCTCTCTAACTGGTGTACATCTGCAACAATACAGTGGCCGTTATAAATAGCTCATTAAAAACATATTAAACGAAGTTTCTATAACTATTTATATGAATGATCGAACAGAGCCAGAAATTAAATGTAATTCGTCAAGTTTAGTATTTTGTTCATCATGTATGTATGTACGTACAAGCTGTACCGGAAACTGCTGTAGCCGTATGTAATGAATTTTTAATTTCAATAATAAAATTCGATAAAAATGAAATAATATAAATTTTATGATTATTAAAACTATCCGTGTGTAGATTTTTATTGAAATATATAAGATTAAATAGCTATATATAACACAACAGAGATTCTCATATTTGTAAAAAAGTACATATATAAGTTTTACTACGTTCCTCCATTCTGTGATTTGTGGCATCCATTCAAAAAAATCTATGTAAAAGTTTTAAAATCATACTTTTTTCAGTCACGTTTTCTTATTAAATGATGTTCATTCTTGCAAATTTATAACTGTGGAAGATCTACGCTTAATCCGTTAAACCGGTTATATGTTGCTGATATTGTAAAAGTTGCCTTTTCCTCATAAAGGCGGCAGTGGGACACCTAGTATGCACATGTGAGCTCATGTGTCGCTATCAATATTGAAATACAACTACACTAATTATAAAAAGACACGCAAAAGCAGTGAAAGTATATATAATACTAGCTTCTGCAAGCGGCTTCGCTCTCATTCATGTCGATTTTTACACCTTGGGTTACAGTATTTTACTGTTAGTAAGAATATAATATAGCCTATCACCTTCCTCGATAAATGTACTATCCAACACTGAAAGAATTTTTTAAATCGAACCAGCGGTTCCTGAGATTAGCGCTTTCAAACAAACGAACAAACTCTTCAGCTTTATAATATTAGTATAGATTATGTACTCAAAACAATAAGTTTAATAAATTAAAGTACATTATCAACCACTTATTTATATACCTGAGCTGTAAGTTAAGAAGCAAAACTATTTAAATTAAATTAAGCCTTGGGGTCTAAAGCGAAGGTATTATATTTTATTTTAATAATCATTCGACCTCTAGTCATATTAAACAATTGACATGATATTTCTAAGACCACAAAATGCCATATTGTGCATTTCGATTTACGTTTGTGAGTTCCCAAATGCATAATTTAAAATACATAAATCGAAAATGTGTCGTTGAATATGTAATCATGAATACAGCGTCTCACCTGCCATGAAGTGAGACTAATGCTCGTTTGCCGATGTCGGTCATAAAAATGCTTTAAAAGCTTAGAATTAAATTAACACACACATACATGTTATAATCGATTAAAACTAACCCGATATTTATAGTTCAGATACACTGATAGGTTATTAAAACAATCTATTGATGTTCTGCGAGCTTTGATCATGAACAGATATAATACATTATGATTCATCGATGTCGAAGATTGACTTAGCCTTCCGTGGATGGGTAGTGAAATTGATTCTATACGGTGGATAATTTTATTAGTGTTCGAAAATTATTATTCAGTCAATATCGACGGCAGGAACTTTAAAAATACATTAATTAATAAAATAAAAACATAATATTATACACGTTCACAAGACATAAATATTATATTTATCTGATATCTGTCATAGTTTTACAAATAGGTAACAAAATTCATATTGAAGATGAACAGTGATATATCTCGTAGCGATTACGTCATGTTTCAATATATTAAATTTTTCCATATATTTTGAATATAAATCCCAGTGCTGGTTCATTTTGCACAGCTGCACAACGTATTTCATTACTTAGCTACAATATTCAATAATATAGGGAATAAAATTACCAATTTCTAAGTGTTGAGAACATAGACCATATTACTTTCTATAAGCAAATCAAACTGCATGTTTTTAGGAATATAGGCTGGTCTTATGCTTGTAGATACTTGTATATCCATCTGATAACAAAGCAATAAAAAAGTCAACTACTATATAATATAGGCATAGAAACGCAATCACAAAATAGAAGATCCGCCGTTACATATCATCTAAGAATCCCCATACTGTTCCCACAGAGTAAATAATTGCCAGAGCAACAAATCCATGCCTTAGTTTCAGTGAGGATGCGACCAATCAAACGGGCCAGCACTCTTGACTAATTGAATAATCTGCATACGAGACATCCCATTAGGCTAGAATATCCTCCCCCTATCTGTAACTCAACCTTGATACGGTTATTGTACTACAATTATGACACAGTTTTAGTAATATTAAAACTATCCTATTACTACTGTTTTAAAAAATATTTAATGCTTTCATATAGGTACAATACTTTTTCTGAAACGAATCCAACATATTGGACGAAATTTTTTAATGGTACAATCTTTAACTTAATAGAGGTAACGCTCGAGGAGCAATGAATTCTATACGTTTGTATGTTATTTCGAATTAATATAAAGATTTTATTAATACATTAAATAATATTAAATAAAGCCCGTTTTCTTTCTAAATGTAATACCCAACTGAACATAGTCATTTACAGTGGGTCCCAAAGGACCATTTAAAGGATGGGGCAGCTCCTTTAAATGGTATTAAAACTATTCACAACTATAACATAGAACTAATGTCTTTCATAATTTTATCACAACTCAATAATTTTTTAGACTTTCCATATAAGAATGACATCACCAACATTTTTACATTTTTAAATAACCGTAGAAATAGAGATATGCATAGCTATTTTGTCTCAGTATTTCACAAGATTTAAATATGTACAACGAATGAGCAAACTCCGTCTAATTAAGACATGGATATACAGTTAGGAAAAATGGGGTTTTCTCATGACGCATGCGCTAAAATGTACTGAAAATTACATCGAATAACGGACATTTATGAAACCTCACTCAGTTGCTGTAAAACAGCCCTTAACTAGTATTAAGCTCACATCAGTATGAGGAAATTAAGGATTAAAAGCTACACTGGTCACTACTCTGTATTATGTTATACTTGACGTGACCATTTTAATAACGCATGAGTAAAAACAACTCTACAAAGCGAATTATTCTACTCTAGCTTTCATAATATTTTAACACGCTTACGAGTATATTAACTTCGTTTGTTACTAACGGACAATAAAATCAGATCTTTACAGCAATTTTTAACCTACTTCTTATTGGTCTTGTCGAAATGTAACTTTCTATAGAATATAGTTTGGATGATAGCTTGTATAGAGTATTATTTGATATTATAAGGTTGTGTCAAATAGATAAACATTTTTTAACCCTGTGCAAAAAATAGCGGCGTTCGTAAAAAATGTTTGGATATTTGCATCATATCACAGCTACTATGCAGTAAATTTCCCTTCTTGTTTTTTAAAAGATGATTTCAGTGTTTAAGATTCAAGAAAATCTGTTAAATAGTTTTTAAATTTTGAAGACTTATTATTGTCTGCTAAATTGACTTGTTTATAACAGACATCGACAGAAGAGTATGAGTCTCACTTGGAGCCAACTCAACTATTATAGGACACCGTTGTTCATTTAATGTTATCAATGATATTTTTCAACTCTGACTGTAGCCGCGACGCGTGTTCCTGTATTTCTTTTATTTTCTGATCCTTCCATTTTTAAAATTTAGCATTTAGCGAATCTTAGAAACGGTTTTATAAACAAATTTGAGCGACCATGATTTGATTAATGGGTCAATCTATTTTTTAACGCCATTAGAAACTATGAATAAATGGAATCTCTTTGCCAATTGACCGTAAATAATTCATCAAGATCCATTAACTTACACAAGGTGGACAGAAAACAGACTGAGGCGACGTAAAGTCTCTTGTGAGCGATAACTTAGCAAATTTTCAATATTTTTTTGTTTTTGCTCACAATGTTTAACTTAACTACACATTTAACGTAATTTATGTAATTTTACAAAAAGGTGCATTTCGAACTAAAATTAGTTTTTTCTCCACATACATAGACTAATACCTACTTAAAGAAAAGTATCCCCAAACTTACTATCTTTATTTCCGCCTTTGGATTTCTTGAAAACATCAATTGAAAAAAGCCAATTTCTGCAAATACACTAAGTTTTATCGGGATGCATTGTTTGAAGAATTTATCTTTAAATCTGAAGGATGATGACAACCAGTCCAGAGAAAGGATTTTCATTTTTTAAATAAGCGATTGAATTTAACTCACCGTTTCAGTTACATACAATAGTAATGATTTCGTTCTACACTATTGAAATAATACAGCACAGTAGTGTCAGCTGTATTAGTATTGATCGATACTGCATCGTACTATTTTTCACAGTATCTACTATATAGGTTTATACTATACACGTGGCCCCGTGAATGAAACACGTGGGGCGCGGCCGTTCAATACCGCGGAGGCTGCGCGCTGAGCTCGAGCCCAGAAACAACCCTCCACCAGGGCTGTCACCGGCCACTTGCAAATAATAATAATGAAGCTTTATTATTACTGAAATAAGAAGCACATTTTTATTGAAATTATTTATTTTTGATGATCTTTCTGAATAAGCGGTAAGTTAGTTTTTTGTCCAAGTAATGTAACAGTTACATTTTACGCTGGCTTTAATCGTATTACATTTAATTTTCTAATTAAATTTATCATACGTTCTGATGACTGAGATATAAAAAAATGTCGATAATGCATCCATAAATAATTTTCCTGTTATCAGGTATCTACCGTGAGCTACCCTCATACTTATCTGTCAAGATCCTATTATACATATCGTGTCATATAGTTTTACGTTACTATAATATTTATATACTAGTTACAAAAAGAATTTTAATTTCAAATGTAATTGTTTTCAAAAAAGAGTCGAATGTATCACTAACCATTTAATAAAAAGCCCCGTTTCATCCCTAAAGAGTACCAATGACATTTGACCTCTCCGCACTCTCATATCTAATGAAACGTTTGAGTGCTACTTAAATGCCAGAGCTCAAGTTGAGTGGATAAGCACAGATACAAATTACGATACTACAGCTCTCGTAGTTGCAGATATAAAAATAAATATCATTTATTTGAGTTAATGCTGATATCCATCATGATGCATGATATTTCGAGATACATCATAAATAACCTAAATATGATGACCTTTCAATTTCGGTTACTTTAATATATCTACATTACTATTATAAAGTATTACAATTATGTGAAATGCTGACAACAAGATTGTATTTTATCGTTCGTTAATTTCGATAGTAAAACGAATCAGATTTGAATAAGAATCCTAAATTTCGACTTCATTCCTCTACTCGTCTAACGTTTCCGTTGTCATACAAAATATAAGTCTATTTATCCGGTTCTAGTTTATATCAAGTTTTACCCAAGTAAAACTTTGTTACATGAAAGTTGACTTTAAAAAGTATTGCTTGCATTCTACGTACTGTATGAAATTCTTAAAAGTGCATACTAAAAATATGTACATTATAAAACAGAAATAACAAGGTTGATCCAAGTCATATTATCGCTTTTATAATTAAACACACATGATAAGAAGGTTCTTAAATTGGTACTTAGTATACTTAAAGAGATTCACGTTATTGGCGTTGGGAAACAACATATTTTCACAAAGAGGTGCATATTTTTGTTTAATTTTTTACATAATTCTTGCTATTAAAATACATTCTGTGGTTGATCTGACGCGATGCCAAAAAGTACAAAACTGTATACGCCCCGAGACATACAATAAACCGCTTTGTTTATTGCTTTAGTAATACATTACTGTAGAAATGCTCAAGAACGGGTTTGAGCGACAATTTATTAGTTCCAAGTGACAAAATGTTCTTTGGTATTCTGTTACAATGAGAATATAATATATAATGATATCGTTTTATTATGAACTTCTCAAATACATTAAAGATTGAAATAAATAAATAACCAATCAGTTTACAGTAATTTTGATTTCACCGAAATATCGAGAGCGGCAGATTTTGACAGAATTTGACAATTTGCTTAAAATTTATTAAGATAATTTTAAAAGTTGTATACTTAAGAATTTTAGGTAAACAATTTTTCTTTTTACTGTATAATAAAAATGAAACCATATATTATACATTATATTCGAAAAACAATATTATAATTTGATATCTTGTAGTATATCTGATGAAGAAGGAAGCGAAAAGCCAAATATTGTTTTCATATTTTAATGGTCAAAAAACAATATTATTTCAAATATATAAATGTTATGAAAGCAAAACTATTTAGCGACATCAGCTTTATAGAAATGCAACCTAATATTTTTCTACAGGAACTTATGTAAAACTATGCGCATACCCGAGGCACAAATATTCAACGATCGGAATCCATTTCCGATAAGAAATTGTATTCGGAAACGTCTGTGGCCTTCCGAAGTTTTGAGGAACTTATCTATAAGTATACTGTTCAATATTAGTCCTTGTTGTACTCAAGTTTTGCCCTGTCCAGTATCACCGGTTAACACCTACGTATTTCTATATATATTATAGCTTGCCAAACTTCGTTATCGTGTTTACATCTGCTAACTTACATACGATATGGATGTATAAACAATCGCAGAGTAAATACATTACCATATAGTGTCCTACATTTACATATTGATACTAAGACCCGTATTCTGAAACGTGATCTGAGTTTGTTAGTTTTGAGGCCTGTCAAAGTACTTCTACTAATATTGTGCATATAGATATAACTGTTGAGACCACCATAGAATACTTGTTAATCTCATTATATTGCTAATAATTACACTTGAAATAAAGAAGGTATTATAGGATCGATGAATTTACGAATAGTTCTCTATTCATATAAACATTACCAAATTTATCAGCTACAACACAGATAGTTATGATTCGAAATTTAATTTTTGAAGAGAAAGAAAAGAAAATCATTTAAGAAAATAGAATAATGCAAATAATCCTCAATATCAGTTTCGAGCCAACAGGAAAATTGGATAGTCTTGTTTCCCGGCTAGGCTTATAACGGATCGTGGACATGGAGGCGAACTCAATCTCTTTTTATAGCATGACCGTTATCGCCAAAACTACTTCCTTATAAAGAATTTTAATTAAATGAATGTGTCAAGAATCACAAAATTTGCCTTATTCAGAAACATGTATTATATTTGCGCCTATAGTTATAAATTGAAAATGTAAATGATAAATCAATATTACTTTTATAATAGATATTTTTTTTTAATTATTCGGTATATAATTAAAAAAAACATAAAATGTTTATTATATTAACTGAAACTGTATATAGACTGACAAAAGCTCGATCAAACGGATATTACTCCTCGGAATATAAATAAAAGCCTAAACGTATATTTAACTAAATATAGCACAATACGAACTGCTTATTATCAACAATCCTGCACCGAAAGACGCGTTCGAATTCCCATCTGATCTAACATAGGTACACATGTGTCAACTTCGAGCATAAATAAGTTGGGCGTATTATCGATTCTCCGTCCGAATCACGAACCACAGGATGTAGATTGATAAAATGTGTGCTTGTTTCAACTTCATTTAATAAATTTTCTTACGCTCTGAAGAAAGAAAGAAGTCAAATAGCCGAGACATGTTATATTGTACTATATTATCACTGCTGTGAAAAACAACATTGAGGCAAAGAAATTATGGGGACACAAAGGATCTTTACAAATGATCTAACATCAGCAACCTAAACAGAGCCTTGCGAATAGTTATGGTTCAATTTTCTCCAGGCAACTATAGGATTTTGACCCATTTCTCAAGAGTTTAACGTGTTATGTCAGCTAAAACGCTTGCATTGTAACAAGTAACAATATTGCAGTAACAGCACATTCATGTCCAGATGTACTTTATACATAATCATGTACCTATTTACTGAATTCTATTAGGGTTTAATAGAATACTACTAACAATACATATACTCGTATGTATAAAAACATCATATTGATGTACGTTGAAAATTTATTGTGTGAAAGTTTCTGACATGGTATCTAGACACTTGGACATAGACCAAAGTAGCTAAAATACGCCCGGTCCACATCAGAGTTACCGAGTTATAGTATTATCATCTGAACTTCATAGAGAAGTGTAAATTGAAATTGAAATTACTTTTATCGCTAGTGGGACAACTCCATTATTAAGTTTAGCCGCAGCTGAGATGTCATATTTGATATGTGATGTTACTCGCATTTAGAAAAATATAAAATCTCTTGCTTGCATTCGTCCTACACTACATTACCGTATTACAAAGGAAGCTTTTACTACGTTGATTTTATGAAGATCATAAACTGTTTTATGATTTACGAGTCTAGTTCCAGAACTCAACATATTCGTGACATGTAACAATGTCAACGTTTGCTCTAATTTCACCCCGATTTATGGTATAGAAAATTCCCACAACAATCTCGGACCCACTTTGTTTTTATGTTTTGCTGTACAACAAGTATTTAAATATTCAATTCTACAATATAACTTATTTCTTATCCACTTACTGTGCAACAATTTATATTACTTGTAGGTTTCATAAACAGAATATTGTACAGTATATTTCAGTTGAATTCAAAAGAGATTTCACGGAGGTGCTGTAATAAAGGCATTATCTCCAGCCATTGTGATTACTGCCGGTATTCAGGTGACACACTTTCCTAGCTATTTACATTTCTGTTTTGTTCTGTATTACTTTTGGGAAATTGCGAATTCACTGGTGCAAGCTATCATCTGACAGCTGCCGCTTTCAGGGGTAAGTTTTATGACAACAATCAGTCAAAGAACATAATGTTAACATGAGATTATTAATGATTCATGAACAGACTCTTGATTTATTTATAATTATGAACTAAAACATAATGTTCATTACTTTCATTACCTGTTCAGAATTTTAATCTTCCTCACACCCCTATAATGTAAAAATTAAGAAAACATATTATTCACACGGTTACACCGTTGTTACAATGGTCCATGTTACGCATGAGATATATAAGAACATAAACAATTATTATTAAATACTGCAAAATAAAATGAAAACTAATAATTTTCTGTTTAAGTCCCATCACGTTCCAGTTATACAATAGGATTTTAATCAAATAATATTTCTCCATAGCTATGGAGATAAACCTCATAGCATGAATGAATGTCAAGAGTTCAAAATCGAATGCTTCCATCGAGTAGGCCGTGATGGAACGTGACTCTTCCGAGATACAGAAACCACGTCTCAACATTGCTGATACATATAATACATTACGTGAAGTTGAAAGCTAAATCAGAGATATAATTGAAATTCTGAATAGGTATATAAGTGCATTAAAAATATTTCACCAATTAATTAGGTATTTATTATAACAGCAAATTTAAATACTAAAAATAGTATGTATTAAATTCCATATATCCTTTCCAATAGGGTAACTATGGAGTTGACAAATTCTGTGTCTTTGTCACTATGTATTTTTGCTTTTATTGTTCAAGCCTCTGCGCTCCATCCAACTGAAAATCTTACTCTACCTGTACGATTCGCAGCCCCTAATACTAATTGCAATTCGCATACTATAGAAAATATACTGCTCTTAAAATGCAGTTTAAAATCAAGATTTCGTACTAAGGCTACATCTAATTAAAAAAAAATAATAAACTATGTACATGCGGATTACATATAAATAAAAAGTGCAATATCGACCTGTCGGTCGTATCGGTAAAGGGCTTGAACAATATATTAGTACATTTCGTTCAAGATCTGAGTCATTTTATGACTCAGTCGCGGGAACCTGACCTTTACTTATTTTTATAGTGCGAAAACATTTTGTAAAACATAAATATACTCTACTTTCACTGTAAAACAAAAAAGGCCACTTTTGTCAAGAAAGTAGGTTCCAAAACATACTTTTAGGGATTTCGATTATATGTACGACAAATATATATATAACATTTTTATAAAAAGTTAAAAATAAGGTACTTCATAGATCGATTTTCCTCTATCCTCTATCAAAAAATAAAGATTTGTCTGTAGTCTCGTCTTGGTATACAGGCATAAGTTCAGTTTGATTAATAACTCCAAAATTGCCCACATTAAATAAACGTGCCCTAAATCCAAACATGAAGTATTAATTTCTCTTTATTACAACGGACTAATTGACACGTGAAATACATCTTCGTGTCAGCGAGCGGCTAGTATTTGCAGTCTTTTGTGCACGGGACTGCGCATTGTGGTCCTTTGTCCTAGAATCCAGGTCAAATTCACATTTAATTTAAATCATAATTATGCATGGATTATACACAAAAAGAGAAAGTTTGTGATTGTATTTTTCTGCGACCTCATTTTTTCATTTTGTTTTCAGTATCCGTCGTTTTGATATATAGACAAGTAGTATTACAAATAAAAGATTGTTTTTTATGTATAATTTTGAATAATTTGAGAGGGAAATACTTCTTTTATTAAATTAGCTTGTAACTAACAAAGAATATAAATAGATCTTGAAGTCAATTTTAACCCACTTTTTATTGATCTAATTAACAAGATCTGTAAACGTCTGTATAATATGTATCGTACTTCGGACGGTAACACTGTAATTTTGTATTGTGGAAATCATCTGATGTTGGAGGCAAAATAAATAAGCAATATTTTTAAGGTATTTACTTTTTTTATCGAGAAATCATGGAAATAGTGTTTTATAATACTTAAGTATACCCCTTATAATAGGTATACTTAAGTATTATTTTTTTGGATAATAGGTGGTTTTACCAAATCTGCTTCATACTAGGAACTAAATCCAGGGCAGTCACCCGTCTTCCGTAAGAGACTAGAACCTATTATCCAGATCTCCGGAGCTCTCTCCATCGCAAGACACGTCTAACGAACCACTACAGATAATGAAATATCCTCGACCTACATTTTGACTTTTACATTTAAACATAAATTTAATTTTAATTGCTTTTGGAATAATTAATATACAGAAAAATTTTGCTTTGTAAATGTCTTCAAATTATATTTGAAGTTTTACTTTATATAGTGAATATCTATGACCAACAGCGGGGCTTAGGGCGGGAGATTTTTTGTTTGATTTATTGCTTATTATTGAGTAAACGTAATTAACTTTTATATAAAATTACTGAAAATGATATAAAAATTATTTTTTCGGCACTCAAATTATTCATGTATTACAAAATGTAACTATGGTTACTTTTGAAATCAAAAATTAAGCAGTGGGAAAATAATAAAAGCATTACATTTTGCTATTGAATTTGTCTAAGAATAAAACAAACCTATGACCTCCTTATAATATAACACATAAATTGCTCATTTATTTTAAAAGTAGGACGTCAATTTAGACCATTTTAGTTTCGTGGGCTGAAGATATTTGATTTCATAAACATGACATCATAGTAGCAATTGATTTGATTTAAAATCTAATGAAAAATAAATTAAAGTAGTCCATATTATACAAAACGGATAAACTTAAAAAAAAATAAGCAACGTATACATTTTTACACAAACTCCAAGATTACTATTTTAATTATAATAGATGATAAAATATTTTTTATAAACTATTAAATTTTCCTTAATGACACAGATTATAATTTAATAAGGTTTATTGATTACTATAAATAATTATGTATTCACAAAAATCTCTCGTTTAAACTTATTTTAATATAATAAATATCTTCCTGATGTTATTAAGACGCGATAAATTATTGTCACCGACACAATTCAACTTTCACCACGGCTCCTTAATAAAACTTATCGGCTACAGCGCCCCTTCGCCCTTAAACATAACATCAAAATATCAATTAAGGCTATCAGCGAATGTCGGAGTTAATTGCGAAATATTAACCTCTCGCGAATTGCGAAGTCATTAGGGCGGTGTCCAAGAGTTGAAAGTGCCCGCGTCTTTATTAATTGTTACTAGCTACGTCATTCGTACACTCGATGTGTGGATAGTTGAAATTTAACGAAACGCCTTCTTAATTTATTACCATTACCCATTTTTAATAATATCGGTTAACGCTAAACTCATGTACAAACATTAGCCGAGCGAAGAGGCCAATCGCAAAAGTGATATCAAGCCCAATGAGCGCTCATTATTATAGAGCTTTCCTTATTATTTAAGTTCAAGTGCAAATATTTTCAATGACATTCAACAGCTAAACGGACAAATATATAATTTACTCTTGAAATTTATTATTTTTTAAAATTCTTTTATTAAGTTCACTTATAATTTAAAAAGAATTTAATTATATTTAAAATGTCGATTTTGAACTCCTTCACATTGGGCTGCTCCACAAATTTGGGCGGTATTGCTATATTTTCATATCCAATGAAAATAGAAGATGTAGCATATTTCATATATATATATATAGCTATTGTAAGTTAAAAACCTCGTCGTTGCGTGCAAATTTACTATGTAGGCTTACGGTATATTTCAATGCATATTGCAATATGTTCAAGCTCTACAAGACATGATAGAATTTTCACGTTGATACACATACATATAATCACGACTTTTTTCAAGGAATAGGCAGAGACTACGGCTTTCCACTTGCTACGATCATAAATTAGATAAAGTAAACTGCACGCGTGATTAGATTATTTATCAATGGAACGTAACGGATATATCGTGTTATCAGAACCCCTAAACAGATACAATATTACATCAAAATATCAATTAGCCTATCGCCGGTCTGATGGAAGAGTTACGTTGAGGTGTTAACTCACTTAACGCGCGCGAAGGCGTGGCTATTAACCGAGCGTTTCTGAATCGGTAACGTTTATCTGTATATAATCTTTTACTTGTTTTTTTTTTAATTTAGTTATCATTCAATAACAGACCAGCTGTCCACCAAGTTAACAATCATAGAGTTATTTTTACATGTTAATAAGATTTTGGGAATTATCCTCTAGGGTACTAAAACACGTATGTATTACGTAATATAGAATACCTCATATCTATTAATGAATAATACTTTGATACCATATTTTTAATGAGGAATACAAAGTTAAAAAAAAACACTCGATCACGTCTCCGTTCGTTTAGAAGCTACAATTTTAGACAGATACATATACGTAAATTGAAAAGCCTAACATTCCATATTTTAAAGTCGTGATTTAAAAATAGTCTATTTTTACATAAACAAACTTTGACTAGGTTTTAGCGCTGAAAGCTAACAAGTTTGTAATTTTAGCCACAAACGCTGTTGTCCTGGCCTAGTGCGTCCATCAGCAATCAAAATACATTAGCGGCTGACAGATCGATGTTACACACGTCAAGTTACTTAGTTTAGCATCCGCCACCAAAATTCCGTTAGCGATTTAACTGAATGCTGCTAAAAATTATAATTAATAATTTTAATGTTTGCCTGTGTGTCCTAAATTCACAAATATGTTGTTATTAAAATTGTACTGCTAAGAGTAAAAAAGAATTAAAATTAAAGTTAAAACAATTTTACGGTTGAATAGAGCAGAAAAGAAACTTTTTTAAGCAATGTTAATTGCATTTTTTAGTGCAACGATTTAAACGATAATCGTTTTTATTCCTTATTGGCTAGTTTTTTGTTGTAACACTTAATTTTAATAAGATAGTAATTATTTTATTTTACCAAAATATGTGACTTTTAGGGATAAACTTTTTATACCTACTATAACATTGTTATTTTCGGAAGATAGTTAATTATTACAATGAGCCTATTTCCGGCATTAGGACAATTCTTCACGAAACTTGGCATTCTTTTCGCCTCTTAGTTTTAGGAAATCTTTTAGAGTCTATATGAAATATCAATCAAATAAAGTCTTTATAATCTGAAACCACCCACAGTTCTTGAATAAGGGCGAGAGCTTATTTTTGTCAGTGCGACAATCATAAATGTAAGACATATCTTAACACACACACACACACATATACACATAAATAAAAACTTACCACTTTATCTGCGCAGCTCATCACAAAATTCTGTAACAAAAAACAATAAATCAAGGTATAAGTAAACAAAATATCATCGTAGTGTTAGACAGGGTAGAATAATCTGATCACCTATATAGAAATATGATCATTTAAACATATATGGGAAATTATTACACTTCGGTATTAATAAATTTTTATACTTCGGTATAAAAATTTCACATTACATAACTTAATAAAACTCATCTACAGCTCGCTACATAGTTCACAAATGACAAGCGACATTTTATCCCAGAAAATATACGTTTGAGACCGCGGGGAATTTCCCGGTTGGTAATACATTCACAAAGGCTTTGCTGTATGCGATGGTTTTCAATCAATGTTTGAAACAAGTTGACCTATATACATAGAATATTCGTGACATAAGATTATTAAGGCCTGTCAGCAAGTCTATGGTAGGTCTGAGCGAAAGAGACGGAAATTGATGGTAAATGCTAATATAAGCACAGAACAATGTTTCATTTACACATACATATATAGGGAAAAAATTTAAAGGTTGAGTGAAAGGTTTCAAGTTAAATTTTACAAATACTGAAAGCTCTACATGTCGTATTACAGTTTTCGAAAATGATAGAGGAGTCGGTACAAATGGTACTAAACACATAAAATAATAAGAATATAGGTCACAAATTACAATATTATCTAGTAAATATGTAATAGATATTCCTTCTGTATGGAAGTAACCAACGTGATAAAGACACTGCCAAACTACTTTTTTGAACTTTACACATTTAATAAGAAAAGCCAGTTAAGATATTTAATATAATAATATTTTCTATATCGAAGTAATGATTTTATAGAACCGCACTTATTTAGTTACCGCTTCTTAATCACGCCAGACTTTTAGACAGTTGTCGCTGTTATTTACATATCTAAAGATGTGAAATTAAATCTATAATTACTAATATCATAACACTATTCGAATTCAAAATACAAGTCAATAAATTCAATGGTTTGTAAGCAAGAGGCCAAATATTAATATTAATGAAATTATAACTCCCTTATGAAAGAGAGCGAGTTGCTAGTCATATAATCGTGTAAAAAATAAACACTAGAATTAAATCAGAACAGATTATCTCTCGTTTTGAAAGTTAACACGTTAACATTCCGAGAAGCCTATGAAAATAAGCCACTTATTGAACTTTTTTGCCAGCCAAATAGTGTGTCTATAAGACCTTGATATAAAGTATTGTAATAGTATTCAACAAACTAAAGAATTAGCAATCTATATAACAAAATCGTGAATTATAATCTTGAAAAATAGTGACATTTTTTATTGAATTTATACCTAATAGAATAATTGAAACTAAGTGATGATGCAGCCAGGAACTAAAGCCAGTGTTTTAGATATTTTTAAAACTTCCTACAATATAATTTGTAATGAGAACCGCTTGCAGCTGACCGATTAAGTATCGATTACATTGCGGTTCCGCCAAGGACGTAACCGAGCTGAATGCGATTAATTACTCTTCCACTAAGCTACAATATATTAAACGTAGAAGACGTCCATAAAAATCCATAAAGAAAACTTTTATGCATGGTAAAATTTTGACAGAACGAATAAATCTCACAAAATTAACTTTGCGACAAACTGTTACATCAGTCTCCAGTAAACGTTCGAAAAATGCACCTAGGTATCAAATATTTTCGACACCTTACGATTTACATTATTTACGTTAAGTATACTTCAATTCGGTTTATGGCTTTACGGGACAAGTCAATAATTCAGCAAAGTATAAATGGGATAGTCCAGTGCTAGAAGGTTTCAAGTTTAATTCAGATTCACTCCGGACATGCATTACAAACCCCCCCTATGTTCCTACCGCGCCTTTCGCTATTCCAACTGTGAATGTGGTAAGGGTGCGGTCTACTAATGGGGAACTGTCTACTCTGAAAACGGAATCGTCAATTAATGGTAGTCTATTGATGAAATCGAAATATTTGCTAAAAAATCTACTATTATTCAATATTGATGCTTATATCAAGTAGTTACCGTCCTATTTCTTTTAAAAAAGTATCACTTTTCAAGTCATAGTGTTTTTTAAACATTATATCATAATTTTAGCTCAAAGCTGGAATTTTCGTATCACCTCTTAGTATTATAACGTAATATCACTATGCAAAATAATAAATCGGAGCTGTTTTTATTCACTTGATTACATTTTTACAAGATCAGGTAACCTTATTTCCCTAACGAAACCTATAGAAATCGAATGATTTTTCCGCTAAAGCAAAAACCGTCAGCTGTCCGTCTTACATCCATTGTTAGGGTATCTGTGAAATCTTTCAATCGCGCAACTAGGGCACGGGTTATTGAACCTAGCTTTTTATGGATTTCGTCAGACAATACATTCAAGACTAACTCACGACGAATCAATAAGGAGAAACTACTTGCCAGTTCAGAAATATACACATTGAAACAGATAGCAAAATAGTCATAAGTTACCTGAGGAAGCATGGGAATTCAGTATTTTATGAGTTTTTGCAAATTAAATATATTAATATAGGTTATAACTGTAATTTGTCAGTATGCCATAATCGTTACAAATTAGCGAACTGCTCTGATGTCCCTTGAACACAGTTTTCTATTGAAAGTATAAATAAATTTATTTATTTAAATAAAACATAAACTACAATATTGTATAAACAAACCTTTAATAGATCCCATAAATACTATGATAATCGTATTAAAATCTGATGCGTCATGAGAACTGGCTTTTAGTCACTATGCGTGTCTGTCTGGATGCACAAGTGACTTTATTTTATACCATTTACAAGTAATTATCGCAAATTTCTTTGTCTGACTGATTTCTGAAAATCCATTGTTAGCAGTAAATTTAATTACACACATTGTCGCGTGCTTAGTTCACATTTCCCACAACATTTTTCATTTACCAAGAATCGGGTCAGCACAGGTCAATATGGAGCGGGTTTATTACGAGTTTACGTCACCCGTACAAATAAATAAAATTGAAGCATCTACGTACTAAATGTATGTTGCGTACATAATTCGATATATCTGAGTTGATCCACTAATAGTGGCCGGAACTATAACTTTTCATTGATTTTTAAATAAATTACCTACATATCATGTTATAAGACTTATTCAAATAAGTTCGCTCAATCCAGTTCCAGTACCTCAAACCATCCGGTTATGATTTAATATTGGAAGATAAGGGTCGTAAAACAAACAAGATACGAACTCGCAGTAAAAACATCTTGCAGTTATCTGATTATAACACTATAGTAGGCAGAACGAGATGGACATAGTTTGGGTTCAGACATTTGTACTTTCCCTACTTTTTATGACTCCTCAACACATGGCCTTTCAAATATTTAAAACTATAATAACTCTCAATAGATAGAAACTAAAATATTGTCCACATCAACGGATTTTTATACGGTTTCCAATTTCATTTAAAATAAATATTTTATGAAAGATTCTCATCGTTACGTCCAATACAGATAAATGGATGTGAGTCAATTTAGGGTTATACAATTTGCCGACAATTAACAAATTTTTATGAAAGACAGAATAATATGACGAATAAATGTCGCATTAGTATTTGCATAGGGATTGGTATCAAAGGTTAGTGATAAATAAAATTCTTTGAGCAACGTCGAGTACCTAATTTTTAGGTAAAATATGTTAGTAAATCTACTGCGCGACACTGGTATCTTCATTCGAAAAGCAATATACATAATCATAGACCTATCAGAGGGAATGGGTACATCGCCGCCATTTCTGGCAATATCGAACGACTCGCTATTATTTTTTGCAGATAACACATGTTTACGCTGCGAACAGGAGGACACTAATTCTCGCGTGGGCGATATGATATCTCTGCAAGTAACGCAACACGAAAATTGTGGTATCAATCCAAGACAAAGTTTTTATTTATTTCCGGGCTTCTATTATAATTGAAAATTTAAAATCATCTTAGTAGTATTACATATAAATATTATAATTTCATACTGAAGGAGGTTTATAGAATATCATTATGCAAAGTGTTATTTATATATTGGAGTTAAAACGCAGCAACGTATTAAAGAAAACATTATGGCATTTTATTTTAAACTAATTTCTGCTAGCGACGTCGCTCGCGTTTACACCTTGGGTTACATTACTGAGCTTTAAGTAAGAATCCCTAATCTTTTGAAAATATAATATAGCCTATGTTCACGGGAAAGAGTGTAGTTTTCCGACCGTGAAATCATTTTTCAAATCGGTCAACTAGTTTCGGAGCCTATTCAATGCAAACAAACACTTAAATCTTTCCTCTTTATAATATTAGTGTAGATATGCGGCGCGAATCTACTTTATTAAATACAGATATACTCGCGCAGTGACGATTTTATATATTGATTTGTATAAACTTTGTTATTCATTAACAGTTTATAACATATTTCGAGATATATTTTACAAAAATATGACTAAGCTATTTCCTAGATAAGTATTAACAGTGCGACACCGGCTTAAGTCACTGGAATATATTAATATCAGTGTTGTCTGTGGTCGCAGTAAATAGAATAGTGTGCAATGAAATGTTGGTGAATGTTAAGCCGGCTTCACGTGAGGAGCACGTGGGCGCGGTCGTTCGATATCTCGGAGGCTGCGCGTTGCGCCTCATCCCGGAGCGCTATAGTATTGCCAGCCCTCAAATTTTATCTGCTACACAATTTTAACACATTCCATGTCAAACCGGAAATTAAAATCCATATGTAGAATATTTATTTTTCTTATTTTACTCAAACGATTACAGCATAATATATATAATTTATTATGTGCACCATTACTTGTGACTAATTTTCAAAGTTCTCATGCAGCCGCCAATTATGCGATATGGGCTGTCGATATCGCATTATTGGCAAAGAAAATTAGACTTAAGAGCAATATTTTTTTAATTTGACATTTGTAATGGTATAAAAAGTAGTTCTTATTCATCTAGATTACTACAAGAATAGTTTCCTGTTCAACCTTTCAAAAAATTTTCATAATACAAAATAAAGAATGTCCTATAGTATTTTTACTGCCAAGTTATTATCTCTATATAATTAAAATAAGATCGCGTTCCACTTACATAATTTTTATCAAAAAATTAGGTTAAGAGTACACCTAATAACTCTTATAAAAAGTCGTTAGAATTGTAGCCTTGCACAAGCCAGTTTTCAAACTTCATTGAAAGAATAAGCAGCTTGTACATGCTTTGTTCGAAAAAAGGTTTAAAAGCTAGTCTAGCTCATTTTAGATCAATAATACAACTTCCTCTTTCTAGTAGAGCTTAGCTGTAAGAGTACAGCTTTCGAAATCTTAATTATGCCATCTTTACCTAGCTTATTTACGTTCTAAATTATAATTTAAAATACTTTTTATAATTTTTGTAATTTGATTATCGTGAACCAAATCCATCTTACTTATTACTTTTAAAATGCACGTATATTTTTTCATATGGTTAGAAATCCACCTATAAAATGCTAAATATAAATTTGGGACTAAAAAATATTTATCCAAAACATCACAAGAGTATCCTCGTAACTAGTTTACCTAGAGATTGGGACTCAAGTCAGTTTCAGATTATCTCATGAAAAATATTTGTTCATCACTGTGACTGCCTTTAAAATAAATTGTAACTTCATATATTTAAAGATTATACACGATTTAGTACTTAAGTACAAGTTCAGGAATGCATAAAATATTTTTTTGTATAATAAATCATATTCCGATTACATATCAATAAATAAATTGTTAAATTGACCTTCATTTGTTATCACTTAACACAAAGTAATGATAGGAGAATATAAAGTTCTTATACCTTTAAATGACAGTTAACACAGACGGTAACATATTTATAACCTCAGAAATAGTTTATAATTTAGTATTCTATACATCATTTTCCATCGTCATAAATTATTCTATTGCGTGATTTGAATTATTTTCATAGCGCCAACAGAACTAAATCTGGACTTGTCTTAGAATCCAGCCAACCTAACCTCTTCTACTAACTATCCCTTTTGCTTCTATGTATCGTGGACTTTCTATGTAGTTACTTAATAAATAACTAAAAAATAAATTTTAGCTTACTCGTGGCTCGGTTACACTACAATACTGTAATTTCAAAAATAACCCACAACTTTCATATTAATACAGGAATTAGTAGAACTTTATTAAAATTTATGTGTAATAAGTGTGAAAATAATTTAAATAGAACCAAAATAGTCAAGAAATAAAGTTAGCGAATTGTGTATAGATATCACAAGTGTTAGCGTATAAAAGATGCAAAGAGTTAATAATTCAATTAGTTCAATGAAGCAAATCCGTTCAGAGCATTGTTGGACGCAGTTCAATAGTGATGCCACAAAAGAATTAAAAAGAACGCACCGAGCCAATCAATTTGTTGAAGCTGACTCATGGCTGTCGTTGAGATCTCAGGCAAAATATGCATATTATTTTTTATTTATAATAAAAGAAGTGTATTTAATCTGCAGCTAAAGCCACTTTATATAATCGTTATCACGAAATCTCAGACATGGTCGATATTGAGATTTCGGAAACGTGAAGCCAAAGTTAGGTTTTCTCACGGGACTGACTTCCAGGTCTCTCAATTTATTAGTGGCCGTAGTATTACTATTTTACTGTAAGCTTGGAAACGTCTTCCTCTATTTCAGCAGTCATGCTTGCGCGTTTTATTGTTCTATCTGTTGCTTAATGTATTTATTTAGTCCAGACTTTGACTCTATGAGAAAAGCCGAGCTGTATACTTGATTTGCAAGTTATATAATATAAAATGTCCACCCTTAAGGAAGCCGCGTAAACTAATATTTCTATTATGTAACATCTATAAAATCATTATACTACATGAAAACACATTAATTAGTCTTAAGATTTTGTCTTTCATGTAATTAATAATTATTGAGATATTCTCCGCACACTTAACATTAAATTATTTTAAAAATTTAAAAGCTAATAATTCATAACGGACATACTTACAAGAAGGTAATATAAATAGAGTGGTTAGACGCATGTTTATAGCTAGACTAACGTAGACACCAAAACTACCTTTCGAATGTATAGAGTAGGCCAACAGTATTAATGAATAATGAGTAATTTCACAAGCAACAACGCCCGCGAACCTTTCTAAATTCTGCTTTTAAATATTATTTTAAATGAGTAATTACTTAAGATTACAATGCGTTTTGTCTTCAGTCTATGAATTTCTTAGTGTTATAAAGAATGGGTCATAAGCGCCACTTTTTTGCAATATACAATAATTAAGACATGTGAATGAAATATTACTTCATCCCCTACTCAAGTTCATCCGTCGGTAACACTTTGCTACATATGATGAATGATCATGTGATGAAATCGATTTCAATTACCTTAAAGCACCCTAACCCAATTCATACACGAGAGTACTACAATATTGGCTCTGTGCCATTTTTAAGTAATCTGCACTGACCTCTTACCCCGTTAAGTAATGACCCATAATGCTAGAATTATACTCAAATAAACCTGATAATATATTAAAACATGTCACATGTTTTAATATATATATTCTATTACTAGGTGACCCAGCAAACGTCATTTTGCCACATAAATACCACCCTTAACATTTTGGGTGATGAAAAATAGATAAAAGTCAATTCTCAGACCTACTGAACATGCATAAAAAATTTCATAAGAATCAGTTGAGCCGTTTCGGAGGAGTATGGTAACGAACATTGTGACACGAGAATTTTATATAATAGATGAATGGCGTAATAAACAAGAGGTAAACGGAGAAAATAAACTAGAGAAAAATTCCAGAATTAATAATTTAGGCACTAATTAATTATTACTCCCTAAAAAATTTCGCAAGTTCGGAGTCCTTACTTCTATGACAATTTTTTAATGTAACCCAGTATAAAAAACATACAGAAATCTGTTTATGGAAAATTATAAAGTAACGAAGATTCTTGTTTGTTTAATGAATTATTTGTTACATCTTAGTCACTTACGAGCTAATTAATTGATAGAATTTTGTGTTTGCAATACTGCGGTTATTACATTGACGCAACGCTGATTGTTGAGCAATCATTATTAATGTTAATTCATAATATGTCACTAGCAATATTTCGCGATTTCACCTGGGTGACAGCCACGATCAAAAATTTTTAATTTCATAGATATATTCGTCATTTTACGCTGTTAATGTTGAAGATTACTGTCACATACAACTTAGTTTGCATTTATATCTTGAATATTACAAATGTTCATCCTTTCTTTTTCTATTACTAGTCGGCTTTAAAGATCATTTGTGTAAAACAAATATATATCACATAAAATTTTTCATATTTTTCATCATTAACTATAGATATATTTGTGAGTACAACTGATAGTAGGTATTAGGGGGAAGGGCTTATGAATAATGTGTGATTCATTATATGTCAACAATTCCACGCTATTTATCACGCGGCAATGTATTAACTGTACAAGATTTGTAATTTGAAATCAATTTTACTGGCATGTATAAACAACATTAATAAATGTAAATAATGTTGTATATAAACGAAAATTAAGTAATATACATAGGCAAATTCCTTTATCTTCCTAGACACTAGCAAGCTCGCCCATTATATAGTCTTGACGTGGCCTTTCCTTAGGAAATCCTCGATCTGGTCTCCGTAGGTCCGTCTAGGTCGACCACCTCTAATTTTACCTCTTACACTAGCCTTATATACTTGTTTGGTCATCCTGATTTCATTCATTCTTTCTACATACCCAAACCAAGCATTGCATTCTCAATGTTTATTAAGTAATAATAGTTATATAAGAAAAAATAACAGTCATGTTAAAAATAACCTAGCAACGTATGTACGGAGGATTACACTTCCAAATATAAATTAAACAATTCTCATTCCATAAATGCAATCAAAACTTCCTCGGCTTGAACACGTGTTGACGTATTTGGTACTCATCAAATACGGAAACACCGATTCATTGCACCCAGCGTCCGGTAGAATTATTGTCTATGATTTCGTTTGTCTATACTTCCCGTGCGGTTATGGCGCGTAAAATGACAGATGTAATGGCGACTGCAAATAAATTATTTTAATTAATGAAAATGACTCTATTTCTGTAGCTGTTTCGAACTATAAAAATTGGCGCTTTTAATTTTCCCTGAGCAATTACAATATAAATATCGTAATACAAATACACATTCTTCAAAAACTACCGAAAAAATTAATACGTTTCGAAAAAAGTTCATAAAAAAATATTTAACCAGTTAACGTAAAAGATAAAACAGTATCACGTAAATAATATTATTTCACATAGTTAAGGTACACTAAGGACTATCCAGGAATCACTTCATACAAAGTAAACAGCTTAATATTTTGTATTTGTTTGTTTTTCTGAAGGTCAGTGAATAGTTACAGAATACGATAATATGGTTAAATGTATAATACAATGCATAATATCTTTATCAAATAGCCTATGGAACCGGGCACACTCCGCCCACAACTAATGATAACATGAACTGTTCCAAACACACCAAAACTTCCGTTTGTTTGTTGGTATCGATACGAAAATTTGGTTGTATGTATAAAAAAACATAGTGCGACTAAATTGGACGAGGAAAAAGACCTTGATCAATTGAATAAAAGGTTTGTGAATTCTTCAAATAGACATTGCATCACTATGGAATATGTACTTAATAAATATGAGGTTCAGAGTATTGTTTGTGAAGAAATTATTAAGATTATTTTGATTCATTGTGTATACATGAAAGTTGCAAAGAGCGTGTTTCAAATGTTTCAAAAGCAATATAATAGACCGACAAACGATATATGATTAAACAATAATATGAGGCATTGTTTTAGCTTCTAGACACAAAAAAAGCACTTGCAATTTAAACTGACAACACTTTCTAGTTTCTCGATAAGGTCAATATAGAACACTGACATTTAATTTTGTGTCAAGGTGTATGCGGTACATTAAGTAATAGATAGTTCTTGTATAAATAAGTTTTTTTAGCTATAATTAATTTAAGCACAAAGGAAAATAGTGTTTAATGATTTTTAAAATGTCTATATATTTTTGAAAGTTTCATTAAATCCACCGGAATAATTTGAGTATAAATTTCATCCATAGAATACCTAGTGCCTAAAATTGTGGAACACCGCGGTCGTTTAATTTTAATTTTAAACCGTTAAAAAAGATGGATTCCCTTCCAATTTCCTGGGTCACCCATCCATTAAACATCTCAGCTTCAATTTCACTCGTATTGTCGTGACAAATTGAGAACATTCATTGAGGGACGTGATTGGATTCCTCACTCCGTTGCTTGCGTCGTATAAACATCAAAATTGAGTCCCAAAGTAATTTTACCAGTAATGTAATTCATTGATTTCTTTAAAGTTCTACGCGGTAAAAAATTAATGAAACTGCTCGACTGGTACACTTTACAAATACTCAATGTTCAAAGATGCAGTCTTGGGCATCCAATATCGGTGGCAGGTCTGGCGGTATTTTATAGATAAAGTTTTGGAGAATGCGCTGATGGCTTCCATGCAATTGTTTCACCTCCTTCGTTCTAGCACCAAAAGACCAGGCGAAGGGTGGACATACGTTATTGATGTATCGAAAACAAGAACCAAAAAAATTCTCTCATCATAAATCCACCGAGTATTCAAACTGCAACGCATTACCGTATAAATAAAAAAATTTAATACCATCTTCATTTCTCAAACACAATTTTGTCTCAATGTAAGAAATATCAAAGTTTCGAAGGAATTAGGGAAATATGAAACAAGTGACAAAACGTAGTTTATAAGTATTAAGGTGTAACCTCTGAGAATAGTAAGTCAAAAATTTATTCGCTTTTAATAATGGGAATGCTTCGTAAATTCCAGCAAGTATTTGAATAGGAACTATAAGAAAACTAACATCCGGTCAGTTATCTAAGACTAGCAATATTCATGTCATTCATTCAAACTAAAAAAAAGTAGGAGGAGTGCGCAAAGCGATATCGCAATAGGTATAGACCTACAGTTCTTTTACTGGTAAATCTATGGCTTGAGATTTCCCTAGATGTGCACATCTTCCCCTTTTTATCCATCAAAGTTTTCATCAGGAAACATTAAACTAACATTTTTAGTTTGTAGATATTTAGGTCAAAACAAAATACTCTACAATGCTGCCAAATCTTTTCTAGTATTATATATTGCGGAAAGGGTCAAGGGTCTGGCGTTATTAACTCGCAGCGCAAATTGTAAGCACCATTAGAGTTACCTAAGGGGAGGTATAACTGCATTGAGGGATGGAAACTGCCCCTCGTAGATATAAAATGCGAACGACATGTTGGAGAATAAAATTATTGGATTCGATGATATTACATTTCTCGTCATCCGCTGTATTATTTCCATCCAGAAACCTATAAAGTATTATCTCTTGCTTTTAATTATTTTGACAATAATAATTATTTTCAATATGTTAAAATTTAAAAAAAACGATACAGATAGCGCTAAATTATCAACTTGATTGTTTTTGATTACAAAAACTTAGATCTACTTTTAGATCTCGTTTATATCGTGTGACTAATCTCTGCAAGCTGCTGAATCCAATAATAGTCGATACCACCGCCTTGATTTACGGACAAGTGTAAGGGTGAAGCTACGAATGGGGACTTCACTTCAACAAATGTGTCTTGAAGGGCGAATAAATCACCTCTTATGTACTTGTTGGGAGACGTATTAGGTGGATCGTATGACAAACAAATAGATAATATTAATAATTTGCAGCAGATAAGAATCCTTAATTAAAATATGTGTAGCTTAACATTTGACATCATAAATGGTAAGACTATAATAAAAAAAAATGTATAGTCAGCGTTAACCAGAACATCCCGATACACAGCTTTAATTATCCTTTAACTGCAGATTTTAAGTGTCGGTTCGTTAATCATTACAAGCTAGGGGGTGATTCTTATAAAGCTCTCTGAGAGCCATTTGTTGTTTATTGAATATTGGATTTAAAGTCATGTTTAATGTGAGTTTCCCCGAGTTTCCCGATGTATTCCCAAAAGCATTGGACACTCTGGTAAAACCTGTGGAACTTCTGGCAGGTGTGACTTTGTTGGTCTGTTATGACTCCGTATCAGGATTACTGAATATCAATTAGACCTTAAATGTAACATTACCGGCCGTAAGGCCCGTGCGTGTGATAAAGATGGCTGCACTCTAGTCCAGAATTACCTCGACTCGCCATTTCCGGAACCAATCGCGTAGTGCGTTGGTCATGGCTTGGAGACAAGAGATAATTCGCACGGCAATGTGCGGCGTTATGAAAGGTGCCGTGTCGTCAGCGAAAAGGGCCAGGTGGGTGCTGGTCAACTTAGAAATGTCGCTGGTGTATAAGCAGTATAGAAATGGGGAAAGGACGAATCCCCGAAAGACTCCGGCAGGGATGGTAAGAAGAGCGTGTCTTTTAGGCGGTAGCGAAAGGAATGGTTCGATAAGAATGAGTGCACAGTTCGCACCATCCGTTCTGGAACACCGAAATGATATACAGCAACGCTGTTAGGCGGTGCACTTGATGGGAGTACCCATCACTATATGACTCATCCTCCCCTAAAAGCAATTTTCCCCCTCACTGATGATATCATTATTTATTACTATTTCATTAAAAATATTAGTGTTATGTAACTTACCACTAAATATAGTTTTGTATAAATTTAATTTTAACATCAAGGATATACTTAAAAGTGTACTACGTATTTCAAATTTCTACATTTTAATTCAAGCTTAGTTATTAGAACGAGTTAACAAAACCAAAGAAAAATGTTGAAATTATAGCAATAAAAACCATGTAAGTTATTTCGGCTTCTAATACACTGGATAAGATTTATCAAATAACATTATAAAACTTCATTTTAATTTCCATATTGATTGCACTTAATATAACCCATATGTCGTATAATTAACTATTACATGTAATTTAAAATTATTATAATAAGGGGTGGCTCACAGCTTGTAATACCAGTAATAGCTATGCGGGCATAGGCCCATCCTTATAAACAATTAAATTTTCAAATGTTATTAAACAATTTCTTAACATTTTTTTATTTCTTCGTACTAATATAACATCGTATCAAGGACTTCTAAAATATTATACAGTAAAGTAACATTTTTACCTCTATTGTAGATTGCTGGCTGAAGCTCAAAATCTTGAAGAGACACAGTGCACAAACCACTCAAAACTACGCAAATAAAGACACTTGCAAGCATAAAACGCTATTAGCAATCATAAATAACACCTAATAAAAGGTATCACAAACTATATAAGTTACAAAACATCCAATAATCTGTTATAAAACGGAAGAAAAATAGCATCTCTGTTAAGTGATCCGCAGTCCACACAAAATCCTCACTTGCTTCGTACAACCTCAACTCGAAGAATCTTTAGAAAACTGAAAATCAACAAGATGTTAGACGGCGCCACTCACTACTGTCTTTTAATCTAGTATTGCCATATTATCGCGCAAGCGCTGTCAAAATGTAGCAAAAATATAAAGGTTAATAATATTAAATATATAGTAAGATGAGAAGTTTAAGATAAAAAATTATAAATTTTAAAAATAACCTTGTAGCTCTACTAGTTTCTTAATTTGCAATTAATAAAAAATCGGTGATTGTAAACTTTCCTTTCATGTTATTAATTAATTAATTTAAGATATTTAATTTGAGAAAGCGAAATATTAAAAAATTCTTTATTTTATATCTATTGGAAGCATTAAATATTTTTTATTATGGTATTATAATTTTCATAAATGTAGTGTAAATGAAAAAAGAACTAGCAATCTGTGATACGCTAGGTTTATTTGTTATTATTTTCGTATTCTAATTTTAAAAAATGTTGGAACAAGTAAAGAATGTTATTTTAATATTATCTGGTAAAGGAGGTGTCGGTAAATCTACTGTAAGCACACAATTAGCACTTACACTCAAAGAAAAAGGATTTAAGGTTAGAAAAGTTTTTCCCTAGGTAATCAAACATATCTTTATTACTTTTAAGATAAAATAATACATATATTCATAAATATGTATTATATTATCTTTCTTTTCTGTTTCTTTAAAAAAAATCTATTGTTTTTCTTTTGCTTAATTTGATCAAGTTAGGTTGTGTTTTTTGTATATATCAAATTTTGTGATAAGCAAAAAAAAATAAAAAGAGACTTATTTCGTATTTCTTTTAAATAAATTTGACTTGTCTTATATATTATTTATGTATATAGAACTAATATTATAGGTGGGTCTATTAGACATTGATCTATGTGGACCTAGTGTTCCATATATACTAAATTTGGAAGATCAGAATATACACCAAGGTCCAGAAGGATGGGTTCCTGTGTACTTGGATGTAGAACAGAGGCTAGGCGTTATGTCAATTGGTTTTCTATTAAATTCAAGAAATGATGCAGTTGTTTGGAGAGGACCTAAGAAATCGTCTATGATAAAACAGTTTCTTGAAGATGTATGCTGGCAGGATTTAGATTTCCTTGTTATTGACACTCCCCCAGGTAAGTTTTTATTGATGTATTTATTTCATGTTAAATATCTCGAGATCATTGATGACCCCACACAATTTGGAGGTCTCATCTGGTCACCAGTGCCTAGTAGTAAACATAGTTAATTAAAATAAATAATAAAACCATTATATTTTGTCATTAATGCAATAGTTCAAGGCAATAAATTGATTCAATAGGCATGATATTTCAATATTAATTAATATTGCATAATCAAATTTCCATTGTGGAAATTTAGATAGTCTTTGTTATACTTGCCAAAATATATTTTAAAAAGTTGATGGTATTACTTATTCTATATTATTTATGTATTCTAGTTACTTAGGGAATCTAATTACTTTTTTTGTTAAAGTCAATTGTTCTCAGTGATATAATTTTTAGGAACATCTGATGAGCACATAACTGTAATGGAAAATCTCCGTCAAGTACAAAAGTGCTCAGCTATTATTGTAACTACACCGCAAGAGGTGGCCATTGAAGATGTTAGAAAGGAAATAACATTTTGTAGGAAGACCAGTATACCAATTATGGGTATTATTGAGAACATGAGTGGGTAATTACACCTTAAATTAGTTTTCATTTTTACTTTTTTTACTAGTTTATACATGTTAATTTATATGAAAAGAAAAGAAGACATTTATTTGGTGATATGCTTTTAATAACTTCTCTTATATCTAACAAAGTATGTCATTTTGAAATTAATGTTGTGTGTTTAATCTCGAAATGCTGCAATGAAACTTTATATAAACACATATTGTATGCCTACTCAAACAATATATAACTTGATGATCTTGGAGTTTCATGATAAAGTCTGAAAGAGGTGTTTTATGTGTTGGTTTCTTACTTCATATTTTTCCTTATGTTTAAACTATTTCCATTCCAGTTTTGAGTGCCCAACATGCAGTAATTGTACCAATATATTCTCCAGTGGAGGAGGACAATCTTTAGCTAATCTTGCGAAACTGCCCTTCCTTGGGACATTACCAATAGATCCCCGTGTGGGACAGTTGGCGGGCCATGGATTAGCAGCAGTGAAGGAAATACCAGAATCAACTACTAGCAAAGTGTTTAGTGAATTAGTAAACGGGTTGGCAGGAATGTTAAGTAATGGTTCTTAAAGTGACTTGGAATATTTGACTTCACTAAAGTATATGGTTTAGAAAATATACCTTCAACTACTGCAATATAGACTACTAACAGACCCAACACACTACAATACAAAAATTTCAAACTTCTTTTTTTATGAATTTAAACCATACTCAATCCATTTGAATACAAACAAAAATTATTTAAAATTGATCCAGCCGTTTAGAAGCAGTACTATTTCAAACAGAAGCACAGAAAATTTATATATATTTTTATTACATGCTCAAACATTTGACAACTTCGCTATGAATTAGCACAGAAAATCCAAGGAGAATACAAAAAAGTATATTCATTATTGTAGTTAAAAATGTATGCTGTGATTTTACTATGCAATGATTATTTAAAAGAATACTTACTTTGGTAAATTTTTACTTCATTAGTTATCCTTAATTATTTGCTTAAAATTACAAAAAGATTTTCTATTTGTTAAATTGTAAGTAGTAGTTCTGTTTAGTCATATTTATATGTAATAAAGTATTACAGTATTATAATGTGACCAATTACTGTACAAAAGTTTTTTTATTTTTGAGAAACTGTAAATGTATATGGATACACTAATATATAAAAGTGACATTGGTTCGTTATTATTCCAAGTTTGTTAAATAAAACATTATTTAAAGATAAATCTTCAATTTATTTGTATCTTAAAATACTAAATATACTTCATACAATAACACCAAAATATATATTCTCTGATATAAATATAAAATGTAAAATCTCTACAAAATCCTCTTTATATCCTGTCAATGCAAGTATATACTTAGATGTTACCGTTGATTAAACCAGTTTGAATAAACCAAAATTTGTCAAATACTTTTTAAAGATGTTTCCTCAAGTTACACACATATAATATGAAATGTGTACGACATTACATAAGAGATCTTACTTTAAACTGTGCTTGAAATAACATTGTTTAAACTCAATACATTTATTTTATTACACATAATCAAGCAGAAATTATAACAGAGATGTGGAATGAAGGTTCAAAGGCTGGAAGCCAGCGTACACGGCCGTTACAATTGTACACGCTAATAAAACTTAATAAATTAATGAATAATATCGTTATATTCGTCATATCGTCACAGCTAAAGTGAATTAATTAGATATTAGTTTTTTATTGTTTCCTTGTTACACAATAAAATTAGAATATAATTACATAACCCAATTATCGATACCAGAGAAAGCGACGTGTTAATTTTATTCTTTGGCACGTCTAAAAAGTTATTATAAACGAGGGTTTATCGAACTGTAATAGTCCGATACAGCTAAAAATGTAAGCACCGCTTACGACATATCAACGTCAGGCTGAGGAACATCTTGAAGCCACATGAACTGCCGGATTTCTTCTTCTGATGAAGGACAGCAGTGAGGCTGAGCCTTGTCCAGGATGCGACGGAGCTCCTGAAATATTTAAGATTTGTAATATAATTAATACAACAATCATTCTAGAAAATGAATATCTACTAGTCTTTTCCTTTAAGCATTTATAAGAAGTTATTTATTCAATTTTTTGTAACCTTTGAGTATTACGATGGCCAGAGATTTAAAAATAATAGGCGAAATACACAATTTTTCGCTAACCACGCTTGTTTCTAGTGGATATCGGCCAAAAAGCTCTTTCGTCTAAAAGGTTTTGCAAATTACGATAATACACAATGCGTAACTTTATTAAATAAGATAAGCTAGTTTTTTCTATATGGCTAAAACTAAAACCTTAATTCACCTGCATCACTCTGCGGTTCCTTACGGAGGCTTCCAAATGGTTAAGAATAGGAGGTGGGTAGTCGCGCCCGACCACACACCCCGCGCGTTGCTGGACCTCCAACGGAGCCTTCCACGGCTCGTAACTGAAAGGAGACGCGATACATTTAATTATAATCTAAAAATTATAAATATAAAGCGGACGTTCCTGTCTAAAGCATCAAAATAAAAGTATTTTTCCAAACGCCTATGAAATATAGGTGTTGTACTTATAACACAAATATATTTTAATTGATAGAATTTTGTCTCATTATCTGCAACAATAGTTCGCCGCTGGTTGATTTATTATTTAAGCAATCAGAAATGAAAAAGGTCGTGAGGAATAGGAGCACTACTGTTTTTTTAAAATTCTGTATTATAATAACAATTGCTCACATATAGGTGTCGGGCATGTTAGTCAGTTCGGGCACGTAGCGACGCACGTACTGCCCGCTGGGCTCCAGCCGTTGCCCGAGGCGCACAGGACACGCACACTCGCTCGAATCCAATAGCGCTTCGAACGCGCTAGACGACACCCACATCCAATTGCCGGCACACACCGACCTGTTAAGTACACCTTGGTGGAGTTAAGGAGTTATAATGTGCTTCAACAAAGTGTGTTCTTTATAAAAGATGTTTTCCTTATTAGCGTCACGATCGAATGGTGAAATAATTAAGAGATTTTTTTTCAATACCAGGCTCGGGACTCCTATGAATATTTTTCATGTAATCGTCGAAGATCAAAGCTTAAACTATGGTAATCCATAGTTTAAGCTTTGATCTTCGACGCACACGTAAATAGTCTCCCAGTATATGTACAGCGATTGCCCCTGACATCTTTGTTAATTAAGATAATTTTTAACAATAATCTAATGTGAAATTGTTTTTAAAAGAAACTATAGGACAATCGCTGAAAACTCAAAAGCTCTGCCTTAACATAGTGTACCATCATACTATCATATACCATATACGAAATCTAGTGTATATTTTCAATGCATATATCAAATGCACTGATAGATTTAATAATAAGCTTTGCAAGGACTATGACAGATGGTTGCTTACCAATCGGCGTCCAGTAGATACTTGAGGAAGTGTTTCAAGCCATGTTCCCAAGAGAGCCACAGGGTACCGCGAGTGAGGAACGAAGCGACTGTGTTGCGCAAAGCGTGGTGTAGCCACCCTTCAGTACGCAGCTGACGCATTGCCGCATCCACAAATGGGAAACCAGTACGGCCTTCCTTCCATCTGAAACCGACAAGTCTCTAAGCTTTATATGAAAATCACCTACACGAAAGTATTAGGTTTTGCTTATACATTAGCACACGTAATTAATTTTTCAGTAACATACTCGTAATTTAAATCTTTCAAAAAATCTAAAATACATAACTTCAACTTCTGAATTGAGGTAAATCGGCATACAATTCCAGAAGGGATTTTTTGAAGAGCTAACACGTGACTAGGGTTATGTAGCAAAGGAGTTTTTAAAGATTAATGTAATTAAAAATGTAGTAATCTGACTTTTGGTAGAAGGTTATTTTACAATACAGGGTTTGGACTTGCCTCTCCAATTCGTCTCCTTCCGGTTCCTTCCAAGGAATCTCCAGACAAATCGAGTTGCCTTCCAACTGTCCATAATTCGCGTTGTTCACGCTCATTGTGTAAAAGTACTCACGCCAAATCAACTGACCTGATCACATAGCATAATATAATGAAAACAATGGTCAACAAAGTCAAATGTCCCAGTAAATCTAAGTCCCATTCAATGTTTCCTTGTAAGAATTTAAAGGAATATGATTGGATGGATATTCCTCTATTCAACTCTAAAAAAAGTGGCAGACAAGTACGAGGCCTATTATTTGTAGCTATATACCTCAGCTACATTGATTCTATTTTGATTTCGTAGACTGAATCCGAAAAAGTATAATTGTAGGATCCCTCCCCGTGCGATCGCATCTATTGCTTTCCCTCGCTGCCATTGCCTCCCAAACAGTTTTCTGCAAAGTTAGTATGCTTCGTACCAGTGCATGAAACTCCCGTGTCCAGAGATCAATACAATGAACCCTTAACTATACATATCATTCTCGTGATATCACAAATCTATAAGATGGTAAATATGCTAATAGAATTTACAATTCATAGACGGGTATTTTATAAAAAATATATATTTTTACGATTTTTAAAAAATTAATGGGGAATAACCTGTGATAAACTGACTGGACGACAATCTTCCTTGATGCACCTTTTGAAACAAATCCTGGAGAGACCAGTAGAATCTGCGGAACGACAGTCGTTATTATGAAGATTGATATTCCTGATACCAAATTTAGTTATAGATCAACAATTTTTATAAAACAAAGCACAAATGATCTTTCCAAAAAACCATGCATTACTTTTATTTCCTATCATTTTCAACACATGTTTTTATTAGTCTCACTTGTGATGAAAAATTAAATCAAGTTAATGTTGAAACCTACGTATGTCTGTTTGTATCGACATATACTTTATATGTAATTTCGAAGACCTTACGATAATCTAGATTCACGGATGCTAGGATTAGGATAAACTAAACTACTTATTACCTTCGAACAGAGAGACATCCAAATCGGAGAGCTGGGCTGAGTGATATCGGCGGCCCAAGCAAATCGGGACTACCATGTGTCGGAAGATAGGAGCCTCTGAAATAATACAATAATAAAATAACGATAGCTCTGGATGATAGCACAATATCTACGTTACATACAAGACAAATTGATTTTGTTATTGTACAGGTCTTAGCTTTTATTATAATAAAGACATTTAACGGATGTGGATAGTTTATTGGGAAAATATTACTTGGCTTTTCTACTTACTTGCAGAATGTCTCGTGTTCCACCGCTAGTCGTTGCTGCATCTGCGCGAGAGCAGCCCTCTCGCCGCCGACCCAACGGATCATTCTAATGTCTTCATTTTCAAGGAAGACACCTAAATCTTCCGGTTTTGGGGTCTTTTAGCAATAAACACATATTTTATGGCTTGACTACTTAAAGAATGGAGAACACAGATTTTTAATGTAATAACTACATAAGAATAAATAATACCTTCTCGAATACAAGAAACTCCTTATAGAAAGAGTCCCGAAGCACCCCGAAGTTGACCCTTCGCAGATCAACATCATCCACCGGTCGCGGAGGGTCACCGATTATAGCCACCGTGTGCTGGATTCATAGAGATTATGACAAAGATTTTAAAAACTATTTATATTCTGCTGTTTTAACTGTGTCCACCACCGTTTTTAATTTTTTTTCCAAAAATAGTCAATGTGTAGGGAGAATGATTCTACTCACTAATATGACATGATGTCTTGATACGAAGCTAGTCCTATCATATACATACGGGTTAATAAGTATTTTACATACCAAAAACATCTGATAAGTGAGTGGTGGGATGCCACCGTTGGTTCGTATCACGGTGTCGGGCTCCCACAGAGTGTGTGACACATATTCACGACACTGGACACCAATCTCCTTGCAAGTAGCGCGTACCTTGTTGTCACGTTCCCGCCATATTGGTTCACAATCTTGCTCGAAACAGAGCTTACTTATTCCTGTAAATATAGTTATGAAGTATGAACTTTTCAAAGAAATAACCTTAACGAAATAACATTCTTTTTATCTCTCAAGAATCAATAAAATGACCTACTTTTCTTAAATCGACTAAGGACTGATATTTGAAGAGGAAAATACCATAAATATACATATCTAATATATAACATTCTCGTGTCACAATGTTCGTTCCCGTACTCCTTCGAAACGGCTCGATCGATTCTTATGAATTTTTGTCTGAATACTAAGTAGGTCTGAGAATCCGCTACTATCTATTTTTCATCACCCTAAATGTTGAGGGTGGTCGACCCCTAATTTATTTTTATTTTTTAAACTAAATTATTTGTTTTTATATTTTATGATACAGTATACAGATTTACATTTACACAATTATTATTAAATTTTATATATTTATTTAGAAAAACGACGTTTGCTGGGTCAGCTAGTATATTTATAAACTGACGCGGGTGAAATGGGAGGAAACATTGTATACATGGTACATACGTACGATATATTTATGTTTATATGTATAGACCATGCGTGTAGACTAGAGCCGATTAAAATAATGATGAAATAAAAGTATTATGTAATTGTGATTTATTCGTTATGCCGTTTCTTCTACGTCTTAACTGCATAAAAGTAGATTAAATAATGAAGGAAGTACTATATTCATGTACATATTTTCTTAAGTTCATTTAATACAGTTTAGCGGGCATTATTGTAACGTAACACTGAAAATTTCTCAACCAACCTTAGTAATTACAATTGCTGTATTTATGCTACATATCTGAGAATTACGTCACAATTGGTGAGGTTAAATAAAGCTATGACTACTTATTTGCTGCCAATGACAGACTGAATGTACGCTTGATTAAAATCGAGGTACAGTCAGCAGCAGTAATGTTAAATCTATGTTTTTTAATTCTATGTAATTCTACAAGTATCGATAAGATTATAAATGACACTCCTAGTAAGTATATTATTATTTACTTAATTTAATATAATTTAAATAAACATAAAAACATGTGAAAAGAACGTGATCGGTACCAATTTATCAAACGGGCGAATGTAGTGATTATATAAACTGATTTATGAACCGATCAGATTTAGTATTAGCCATGAGTATGTATATTTATCTCCGCTAACAGGTTGCAATTAAATATTTCTTTAAGAAATTAGACATAATCCTTACTTTGGATGTTCCTTAAATGGTGGATGGATGGAAACTAAAATCACAACATGTTTTTCTGATCCATCGTAAATTATGTATTTAAGTATAATATTATTTTTTCCTAGTACACCTGTAAGTACTGAACATAAAATGTATGTCATAAATCAATCTTCTATTATTAAACACAAAATATATACCGCTCATAAAAAGAAAACTCGTGTAAGGATAAAGGACGCAGACCGATACAATAATTGAAGCTTACAAGGAACGCACAGAACGCTCAAAAAGATTGCTACGACAGAAAATACTGACCAAACTCCTCCCAAAGCCTTCGGAATATTTGGGCCGGCTTCCCCTTGATCATATAAAGACGGCCGCCGTATTGCCGAAACTGACTATCTAAGTCGTCTAATGCCTCCAGGAGGTAACGCATACGATTATACCCTACCACTTTTGTACCTGAAAAACGTAATACATTATTTTTAAAGACTACGTTAACAGATTTTAGATTAGGAATAAATAAGGTATTATTAATTAAGGTTTCTAATTAACAATACATATATTCAACGTGTATTCTGGAACTTCAATGATTTCGTTTGTGTTTTAAACAACCGACCTATGTGTTACTTTATCACTTAAGAGGCAGTTATGTATTGACATTATTACAATTACTGATTGAAATTTCAAAGAGAAAGTGTTTTACTTAACAGTAACCTTGAAATAAGTAAGCGTAGGACCTGTTTTATGAATTTTGCTCAGGATGAAGTGTATAACGGAAAGTCTAAAATTACTAGTTCAGAAATTATAAGCATTTTTTAAAAGTATAGTTAGAAAAACTCGTACCAATTGCACGGGTTACACATGCTAGTTTTGGAACCTCGATCCCATGATCTGGAGAGCTGTGAAAATGTCGGAAAGCCGAGGAGGTTTTTGGCGGGTATTCCTTTCTGGTACTCTGAGAGACTATTTGCTCTTTAGCAGAGTAACTATGGAAGACCGAGTCCATAATATCGGTTAACGGAATGCATAATGCATTCCTCCTCGTTAAAAAGAAACCTACTTCTGCAAGGAATCTTTTATATTTTTTTATTGATAGAAAGAACCTACCGGCTGTTTCTCCATCAAACACGAAAATCGGGAAGAATGGTACACTGTTATCTTTCAAAGCTTCTCGAAGTGCTGGGTTGTCGTGGAGACGAAGGCCATGCCGGAACCACAACACGCTTCCGCCAAGCATGGTTGCTTCTAAAATGTTATTTTTATATTTTTGCCAATACGTTAGGAAGAAGCATTTAATAGTTTTTAGTAGCTGAAAGTACTGATACCACACGTACCTACTATAGCAAAGCCAAAGAATTTGAAGTGGTTTTGAATACATTAGCTGTGATCATAAATGGATTGCCGATAAAACATTGTTGCCGGGACAGAATAGGTACTATAACTTTATAAGCAAAATGTTCACTGTATAAAATTGAATCATTTTATCATTAACATTTTCATTTTATTGAATTATAAAGAAAAATATTAAAAAGTAACAGTCTCTTGTTAAAATCAAGCCGAAAATTTAGTTACTGAATAGTTATATTCAAACATTTCACATAAAAATAATTTCAAAAAATTTGAATACTTTGAAGCTATAACAAAAAAATATATAGACTGTACATTTCCTCCCCTGCTCCATCCATATATAAAATCTAATTATAAAAGATACTTAAGGTTACACCAAACCTAGACCATAAAAATCATAAAATAAGCCCGTCGTATTTAAATAAAAATCTATATTTCTCTTTTCGACTCAAGGGTATGTGAAGCAATAAAAATACTTGCTATTAAATATTCAGTGAGCTATTTTGTGATCAAGTTTCCTGCTGAACAATAAACAACATTTTTATGAAATGAAGCTTTACAGAAATGTTTCCTTTGTAACTTTGAAAGTTTCTCAATCAGTTTAGATGGCTTCATGGGAGCAATGGTTAGGGAAACTGTAGTTATATTCCTGTTTTGTTTTGAAGAATTTTGTTAAATTACTCTTTTGAGAGAGAATACGACCGTTCCCGATGAAGTACCATCGATATATTCCTAGTACATAAATCAATAAAATGAAAACGGACTCGATAACACGTGTTTATTTCAAGAAAACTTAGGTATTTGTTTATAATATCAAGCTTTTTTTGAAACCATATACACTCATTTATGTTATTCCGAATAGTCCATGATCCACGGTCCATTTTTGCACTTGATTACCATCAAGCGTATTTTCCATGCGCAGCTTCATTTTTTTGCGACGCTAAACTAGTTAGTAATCATTTTTGATTTGACCATATATTTTGTAGAACAAATATTTTTCAAATAATTTAGGTAATTATCTTAAGATGTAACAAATAAATCAAGAAAGTAATTTCTTTTTGAGAATCACCAAAATGACATTTTGTATTTTTGCTACCTGTATTAGCTACCACAATCGCGAATTTTCGCACAGGATATTGTTGGGCGTCTCTTAGAAACGAAGCACCTCACGGAAAATTTACTAGATGGTAATCAAGTGCCAAAATGGACTGTTGATTCTAGATTATAATACGAACATTTTATATAATAATTATAAAATTTATTACACACAAGCAGCTCATCAGACTCTTGTGCACATCTCACCGTAAACAACTTTTAATCTTGTTTCCTCGGAGTTCGAACTGGGTACGTCTGGTACTAAATGCAATGCGCATATCACTGACCCATAGAGACGTCAGAGACTATAATATTATAGTTTTAAAAACTAATTAAAATATTAAAAATAATAATTTAGATCTCGTAAAATATAAGATACAATTATTAATTCTTAAACAATTCAGAAATATAGACTTACTATTTATGTTTAAATAACATTAAGTTTTAATAAAATTTAAATATAGAACTTACAAAACTAGAAGTCAGCTCAGCTCAGTAACAGAAAGGCGACTGAAGTATACTCGCTTCTGAAGCGACGTCCATACGAACCTATAGGGTTGATTATACTATATATAACATGTATTGTACATCACAGGGAATTTAGTTAAATCAAAATTCCTAAATAATATCTTATTAGTTGTTTTTTTTTAATAATAATCATGACATAATCCACATACTTATTAAATCAGAGGTTTATGAAACTGGGAGTTAATATACCAATGTACTCCTAATAAACATTAAAACAAGCATAAATATAATCAAAACTACTGTAGGCACTCTTTCAAATTTGGAAGAAGAGTCTTTAGAGTTAATAAATACGAGTACAATTATAACTTACCATATTATTATCAAATCTATCATGAAATATTGTTTACTTGTGGAATAAGTTACTAGAAAAACTAATTTTAGAATATATAGCGCAAAAGTATACACTTTTTATCTATAGATATTATTAAGTTTATAAGTCATATTATTCAATTTTTATCCATACTTAATCTTATACTCCGTGTGTGTTATTTATAAAGGGGTCCGAATTTTATCCGTTTCGTATTAATTAGTACCTACATAATTTTCATAAACGGTCAACTTACATACAAGATTTCTTTTGGATACGAATATTAAGTAAAATTCAATTCCATGATTTAATCACATGGTTTATGAGGTACAAGCGAAGTTAATATCAACGGAAGGAAAGATAGAATTTTCTTAATGTATACGATGCGAGAAAACACATGACGCTGCGTAGACCACGTTCTTATCAGGTTTCTCAACAGTAATAAGCGACATTTGTTTATCAATATTAAAGGTTACCATTGCATAATCATCAATTTGTGGCGAACATCATTTAAATTTACGCTGGCAATACTTTTGCCATGGTATCCCAGACTCGCACGACGGGGTATCGCT
>JAOSYY010000010.1:5018939-5032187 GCA_025727935.1 Hebomoia glaucippe
AATTATATACTTCACGTCAATTAAAGTGGACTGGTTATAAGCTATATCGTATTTTATTATATCCAGATATCCCACAAATTCTAATGCATAACTACTAGAAGGATTTGATTATCAATCGATACGACTTGCAACGTTGTTAAAAGATATTATCAAAACCTTAAACTATCGAACTTCTTTCCAATTAATTATTGAATTTACTTTTATAATTTCCGGAGTGTTATATATCTCAAGAAATATGATCTACCTTTAAACTGACGCAAGGATATAGTATTTCATTAACGTATTCATAATTCTTATTACATATAAATATAATCATACATTTTGGGTTCGCAGTACATCTTTGATATTAAAACCGACTCCGCTGTTAAGCATTACGTTTAAGATCAAACTGTAAAAACAAATATTGTTCATAAAACTTATGTAATTATCTTTATTTATTGGAATGCTCCAGATACCGTATTTTAGGTCGGACCGAGCTGAAACCTAGCAAATAGCCGTTTGAAGTTAGTTAAAGCCTTCATATGTTTATAGTTACGCAATTATTTTATAGAGCATAGTACTACAAAGGAATACGGAAAATTCCGTTCTAGCTGTGGGCTAAATTAAGCTGACTATGTTCTAAAAAACAGACATACCTAATATAAAACTATTGATTATATCAAAAATAGAAATACGGGTTCCGATTCCAAACTACTTATTGTAAATAAATTTATATTTTAAATTAAATGGATGGTTGAGTAAGTAATGATATAAAAATATTTATTTGTAACACTTTATTCACGTGGTAATCTTGCTTTTAAACTACTTCTTACTATTGTATAGACTTCAACGCATAATAATATAATAATTTGATAACTTGGAAGTAAACTGAAGAACCGAAAGTTAAAACGTATTTACTAGATTTTTTATTGCACCTACTTATTATTACATACCAATAATTATTAATTGTATTGATACTAATTTTTAATCTTACATATCGTTATAGTGATACCCTAGGTCACGTTTCAAAACGTGAGGTAAGCTCCCGTAGCACTATTGTATTATATTCAAGCCAGACTTCCCGCAAGTCATTATACTATCGTGCACAACGAGGTGATTGCCACGAGACCAGTTCACGTGGCCTCAAACACGTGCTTCAAAACCATATGCAAATGAAACGGAACAAACATGTAACTTTATTAGAATATAAAATAAATATTTGGTATGTGAAAGGAAAGTGCTATATGTATAATCTTTTTATATTTTAACAATATGGAGTGTATATGAGCAACGTAAAATGTAAGACTAACCAAAGTAAACTTTATATGGAGTAGGACAAAGAGATAAGTTTTATATTGAGTTAATCTAAAAATATATTCATAAAATAATAATATAAGAAATGAAAAGATTATGAAATGCATTGAGACTTCTGTCTGTGAATTGGCAAGTACAAAAAATAATTGATTAATCAATAATGAGGGGCTAATATCATCTTCTATGATCAGTGAGCCTAAAGTTGATATAGATGAACTTATAGTTTATAGAAATGTGGGGCACAGATATCATAAAAAGCGTTGAAAACAGTCTCTTTAAACTGTTGTCAACATTTTTAGTTAAATATATTTTTACTAATTACTATTAAAAAGCCATGACTGATTATTTAGAACATACAAGTACATCCTCCAGTAGTTACTTTACTTAAGAAAACAGTGTAAATTAAATCTCATCTTTCTAAATGATTAAAAATCATATTCAGATGAGTTTTACAAACATCTTTCAAGTTTCCAGAAGAAGAAAAACTATTGGATCTAAATTGCACGATTAAAAATATTTTTATTTATTACAACTTAGTCTTTTTTTTCAACTTTACTCAATTCCATTAATATACTAAAAATAAACATAGGACCTAAATGATACTTAACAAAATCTTGCAATATTTAGTGGACTTAGTATTCATTACATTAAATTATATCTGAGATGGACACTTACCCTCATCTGAGTTCCATAAAATATCTATAAATCATCATTCTTGTATACATATGTAGTTAACTGAATCAAATATATCTATTTTTAATAATAAGCTTAAACCTAAATATTGTATGTAAAATTACTGTACTAAAGTAATTTGTTTCATTACCTAAAAATATATTTATATCTTTTTGTATTTTTTTTAGTAGAAATCATTGAGGTAACTGTTGTAAAACGCAGTGATTTATATTTATTTTCTGCAACTACACAAAATTACAAACTGGATACCGAGTTCTATAGTAATTTTTAATCGAATTAACTAATAACTATGTATAACTTGTAAATACAAACCATAACAATACGCATCTGATTCACGACATATGGTGTTATGGCAGTTGACAGTTGACATTATAAGAACCGAAAGTAATCAATAATTCTAAATTGTTGTTACCATTTTAACCATAAAGTAAATGAATTATAACTTTTTATTCAAGCAAAGGTATCTTATCAGTTAATAAAAGTATTATATATGTTTTTTACATACAGCTAACACTTTAATGAAAAATTGGTAAAACTAATGGTTATATACGAATATATTATACATACAGTCGTATACAATTTACACATACATATTCTGTGGCGTTAGTACAGGCGGCCGTCACAGGCATTGTTAAATAAAACATCATTTACTATTTAAAAATAATCTTAAATAGAATTAATTAACTAACATAATGAATAGCATCAGAATCATGCGTAAAATTCCACTTCGCCAGTGGCGATCAATCTCAAGATGGTAATTTTGATATTCTTATAGGTTAAGACGACATAGCTTTATATTTCAAAGTTATTTAATTCTTTCAGCGTAACATTACAACAGGAAGTTGCAGAGGTTGTATCTCCATTAACTATTCCACCTCCAGATGGTTCAGATAAACCAGTTTCAGTGAAGATAGAAAAAATTGTTTCGGACATTACCAACCTAAGTTTGCTTGAAGTATCTGAACTTAGTCAAGTCCTCAAAAGGCGGTTGAATTTGCCAGATGCTCCAGTTATGCCTATGGGTGGTTTCGCTATGGCAGCAGCACCGGCTGAAGAAGAAGAAGCTGCACCTAAGGCTGTCAAAACTAGTTTTACAGTGAGCTACATCCTATATAATAGCCAAAATTTTTACATTTTCCTTATTGAACACTATGTTACACACTTTTGACATAATAAGTAGTATATTGGAGCAATATTTTCATTAAGTTTCACCTTCAATTTGTCTGTAATGATTCCCTAAACTCTTTTAAGATGACTGTAATATTGCAATGTAAACAAATTTAATAGAACTCGAACTTAAGTTTAATTCTGTCTATACTTTTACAGGTGAAATTGACGAAATTTGATGAGAAACAAAAAGTGGCCCTAATAAAAGAAGTTAAGAGTCTTCTTGAAGGATTTAATTTAGTACAAGCAAAGAAGTTTGTTGAAAGTGCTCCAACTATTGTAAAAGCTGATATATCAAAAGATGAAGCTGAAAAACTGAAAGAAGCCCTTACCAAAGTTGGTGCAGAAATAGAGATAGATTAGAATTATGTTGCATTGTTTTATTTTATGTTAGGAATTAGTCAATAAAAAATACCAAAAAAAGTCTTTGTTATTGATAGTAAACCTTTATTACTTTGATCTATACAGACAATATTTTATAATAAATATTTTTACCTAACCACATTTAAAAGGAATATTTTAATAAGTGATCTTACCAAAACTGATGCAGTTATGTAACAAGAATAGTTGCAATATTTAGAGGACTTCTGTACCAGTGTAAGTCTATTTATAATACAGAGATAGGTTATATAAAGAAGTACATTACTGGTAACAAATTTCCCACCGGTCTTAAATGTTATTTGTTACTATAAATTAATCATATCTGGTCTTTTGCAACTTTCTTAAAAAACCGGAAACATGATTCGAAAAATTCACATTTTTGTGCGATTTTTTAGATTTCGTATAGAGAGATATTCTAATTTTGATTACAAATCTTTAATGTTATTACTTAATGGAGATAAACTCTATACACAACGTAAGCGATGCAGCCACAAATGTAAGTAAAATCAGTGAACATACATACAAATATAGATAGAACCTCTTCTTTTGATTTTTTAAGTCTATTGAAAATCCATTGATTCATTTTTGACATACTTTCTTATTTAAATAAGGGTGATGCATCCGTTTCTATGGTAATTTTCTTATAATATTTTAAACGCTTTTTTGTTTAAAATAATATTCCATTACTTTGGATAATCAAGAGTTATATCTATTTTTCGACATTTTTACTCTTGAACTACCAAAATTACAAAATGGTAAGAATCATTAATGATTCCTTCAGAGAATTCCTCATATAAGGAGAAACTTTGGAATCTTAAGAAATTTTAAACTAAAAAGAAGGTAGCAATTTTGTAAGTCTTTACAATCGTATACTTACCTCATAAAAGTTGACTAAACTAACACTAAAAAAAAAACAATTTCATAGGTATTTGCACTAAGATATGTTAACATATACGATATGTCGAATTAAAAAAATATACAAACAATATTTTGCGGACATATTTGTTTGCTAAATATCTGGCTGATACCTTGTAAAGTGAAGATCTTTAAAGTTTGGATTTGCTGACTCATGCTCTATTTGACATATTCATGTAAGGGACATTAATATAATCATAAAATAGTGATAAATGTTTTATTTATCGTATTTGATGAGGAAGGGTGAGTTTTTATATTCGATATTTAGTAAACACGTGGATTCTTTCAAAAGCAGTGTTGCTCCAAAAACTTTAATGTCTTATAATAACGGTTTGAGAAACTTATTATAACAATAGTAATTACACTTAATTTCATGATTTGCGAATTCGACACCTAATTAATGAATGATTCGACAGGAGGCCAAAGTCGTGGACAATTGTCCGTTTAGGTAAGTGATGGAAATGACATATTTTAACTGAATGTACAAAATATATCTGGTACGTATAACTGAAACAACTTATATTTTTTTCTGGAGTGTTCAATCCGGCTATTATGCGAAACGACTCGACCAATTTTGGTTGGACTTTTACTAGGACATGTTGGTATAATGGTGGGCTACTTTTATTCCATTATCATGTATAGGGTATAAATAAAATGTTTATTAAACTTAATAATAATGTATTTTAAAATATATTCCTTAGCAACTAGTGTCACTAAGGTATTTTCTATAACTAAAATTAATTATGTATATAACAATGTTATTATAATTCTTATAAGAATATATCTTAACAATACAAATCTCATTTCAGTTTGAGCATTTATTTTGAAATCTAAGATTGATGTTCCTCAATCCATTTTGCATTCCCTCTTAGTCTCTCATAACGTTAAGACTTTAGAAAGCCATTTTACAATATTTGTTCCAGTTTAAATGCAGCTGTTCATATTTCTAAGTATCTAGTATCTTTCTAAAGTCACATGGACAAAATCTCAATAACAATCCAAATCATTAACTTCACTGTTTCCTTTATATTCATAAATACCTAAAATATCATCCAATAATGACGACAGACTCCGTATACCATCCTTCCAATTCTTTCTCTGTTCTATTATATCTTTAAAATCTTTACTCTTCAAAAAGCTTACGAAAAGATATGGCGACGCAAACTTTGATAACTGTTTACTTTTCGTTTGCATCTTCTCTGTGTTTATCTTCAAATGTCGTTCATAGATACTCGCTAATAGATTCACATCATCTACATTTACTATACCTTCTATGACTTCTTCAGATTTTTCCACATTAGGGGAATCCATACCTTCATCGAGCAAAATATCGTCTTCCACTGTCTGCAATAGTTCATCTACACTTGAATCGCCTTTGTTCGATCTCAAAAAGTTGGGAACTTTGTATTTGTCAAGGATCTCTATTAATTCATTAGATATTGTTAAGGCGAATTCCATAACTTCTACTTCAGTGTCTTCGTTTAATAGTTTAATGAGGATCGATAAGCAGCCAATGGCTGCAAGCTCGTCTAGTATCTTTATTAATCTTTTCTGAATTTCTTTTTCTGTTAATGTTACGATTTTCCTTGACTCTATTGAAAAGGTGACCGGCGGAAAAGTGCCGTCAAGCATGCCTTGGTCCCTCAACAACGATTGGATGACAACTCTCCAGAACTTTAAGGCACTGATTTGGACTTCCCAATGAAAATCGCTGAGAGACGCGGCAACGAACTGCTCATGCAAAGATGTTTTCGTGTGAAGAGGTAGTTTCATGTTCTGGTATATTTCACAGAGGACGTTAAGCGCTTCCTTTCGGACAATTCCTTCGGGATTATTGCATAGATTTGTTAGTATTACTTCCTGTTGAAACAAAAAAGATATATTAGATAGATATACGAGTACTCGTACGATAAAATTAATGTTGACTCAGTGTTTACTAGTGTATGCTCAGTTAATAAATACCATTTTCAAGATAAAATATTGAATGTAATTGTATATACGTATATTGATTGAAATTGCTAATTTTTTTTATAATGTTCATAAATCTATAGTACGTTTACGATGCATCAGACACTCTTTTACAATTTATAAATATTTGGAAATGTATTTTTAAACTAATGCCGACAATCTAACAACTCTTCAGTGTATATCTTATCTTTAGAGATTTAAATTCCTTATTGAACGAGGAAGTCGGTGTTTGAGCCTCGCAATCAGCGTCAACTGCACTTAAAATCAGAGTTACAATTGTAAAAATGAAACTGGTTGGATTCTAATTATTATTAAATCAAATTACTATATATATGTCATTGATATGATTTCTATTTCACGATATAAAGTTATATTGGTCACCAATGACACCAGTCAAAATTATATCAGTTAATCGATAACAAGAGTTGACATGGAATTTGTCAAAAAAATAAATTGATTTTTGTATGAACGGGAAGATTTTTATAACTAGTTTAACCCGAATTGCTTATCTCCTTTTTTTGAATTTACTTTCTTAATAATCACAATTCGTTTCTAGACGTACCTGGACATTGGGGTACTCGGACTTAAGCTGTTCCCACAGAAGGCTGACCTTGCTTGCAGCGCCCACACACTTGAGGGCTGAAACTCTCACGTAGAACTCATGATCATTGAGTGCCATCGTCATGGCCACATTTATTAACTTCTGTGACAATATTTGCTTTTGGAAAGGTGGAAATTCTGAAAGAAATACTTTTACTTGATACGCTAGTTCACAAGCTTAATCTATTAACAATTCGAAGAAAACTGTATAGTGCATTTTTACTAGATGATCATAGAATCTATTTGCCGTACGGTTTTATAAAAAATCATTGCGTATTTCTGTTTCAAACGTGGAAACTGATACGATTTCTAGAGAAAGAACTACAGCCGAAAAATATTATGCCAACTACAATAAAAATGCGAACAGCGGCGGCACAAAAAAATATAATTTCGCAAAATTGTTTCAATGGATCTATAAATAGAAACAAAATGTATAACATGGACACTGCAGTTTTTATCTAAATGAATACAACAGAAACATACTGTATATATAAGATTGTCTGTGTTTGCTTCGACTAATCTCGATCGATCGACTTTGTTGCAAGTTTCACGGACTGATAGCTAATGTTATAAAGGGCAACTTTTATTTCATTATTATGAATGACATAGAAAATAATAAATATATTCACGCCGATGTATAAACGCCTAATAATTACTCAAGTCTCGTACAAAATACTACTTTGTTTGACCTCGAAAGTAATTATATCTTAAAAAACCTCCATGCTCCTCATATACAGTCCTAAAGTAATGTTAGAGATGTTAATACGTTACGTAAGTACTGGGAAATAATTAAGTATACATTTTTAGTTGCTGATGTCAGATTTTAAAATGGGTTTTTAAATTCATGAGCTGCTACTTTCTAATTAACTAAAATTCCGTTATGCTTTTGATAATTTCTAAAATCAGATTCATAATCATATCAAAGAATATATTATATACAGTTGCTTACTAATGTATGACAATTCGGTGCAAACCAACAGTAATTCCAGTGCAGTGTCCCTTATCTCCCAGTTCAAGTCATGCATCTTCATATACATGAGCATTCCCACCTCATGCATACCCGACCCTGGTTTTGTGTCCAGTAAAAGCGACAGATTTGGAGTAAGAGACTTCTTTATGGTGGTCGATATAACGTTCAAAGCAGTTACTACAAACTATCAGAATATTGTTATACATCTCATCTAGAGATTAAGATTTAATAAAAGATGTGGCAGCGCTAAACAATAAAAAAAACTTAATAATCACGAACTAAACCAATTTGCCTTTGTACGAATACTCACTTAGTTTCTAAGTTTAATTAAATTCAGATACCTAGAATTCACAAAGTTTCCAATCTAAAAGCAGATTATGTAAATTTCAATTAATAACTTCGTTGACACTGCGGTTTTTGTGGTCATTATTATTCTTCTAAAACTGTCTATTTTTAGTCGAGTATTTGGCATTTTCGCAAATGTACTTTAATTAAAATAAGTTTTCTCTACAAAGTATAAAAGTCTGTAACCGCGTCCGTCGTTCATGTTACTTCGAAATTCTTAAATGGTTTTTGATTTGTATGTATTCGGTTTTTTAACATTTTCCGGTTATGAAAGTTTATGTAAGTATTGAAACATTGGTATAAAAAATATACGTCAAAACTGTAAGTCAGAAATAATTAAAATAAAGTTAACATTAAGTGGTATCCGAATATTTTCTTCATTAGTAACTGGTACCCTAGCGACAGTAGCGAAAGTTTCTAGTACCATATAAATATTCATTACCTTACAACTTAAATTCGGCCGCTTCAAAACATTGTACACAACCGCATTCAAACATATTACTTCCAAGCTCTCTTGCCAATTTATATTATAGTTCTTAATGAGGAATAGTAGTATATCTAACACATATGCCATGACCGAAATCTTGTCCATTTCATCGCCGTAACAATAATTTGTTCTCATCAAACCCTCATCATCGAATGGTTCAAATTCTTTGATAACGTAAAACATTGCCTGGAATATTATATTAGCTTGTTCATTGTTTAAGTGACTTTTCAGGAATGTTAGTCTTTTAACACTGAGCAAAGTGACTTGTAGCACGTCAAGCTGTAACATCATGTTGCGAACAGCATATGCGGCTCTTGCTGAGTGTTCACATGTAGACTGCATTATATTCGAAATATAGTGCTCAACCTGGCCTTCACTCTCAGTTAAACATTGGTTCTTTCCTAATGTAACATACACCAAAGGAGGAACAAGGCATGTTATCAGCAGCTGATTCTGAAATTCTACATGCTTCTCATATAACTCTTTCTTTGATGATTCCTCATTATTCCACACTCTTCCCCAAATTAAATTACATGCATTGCAATAATCAAATAGAAGGGTGGGCGAACGGCGTTGAATCAAACATTGAATAGTGTTGAAATATGTCACAGCAAGCTCCATGAAGTCTTCTGTTTCATATTTAACACCAGATGAAAGGGGCTTTGTTAAGAATAACTTTCCAATTGCTGACCAGAATAAATATTTTGTTATAAGTAACCATATATCTTCTCTTCTCAATCTATCCAGCATAATATAGCAATATGTTTCAAATTTAAATTCATGCAATAAATAGTTCGTAATACAATTGTGCGATTTAATTTGTTTTTCATTACTTACAACACCAAGGAGCATTTGTAACATTGGTTCAAATGATTTACATAGTTCATCTTCCTCTTCACTAGTTATTGATTGCTTTTGAAGTAAATCTATTTCAAGTGCTGGTTTTAATATGAATGCTAAAATATGTTTCACGTTTATGTCATCACCCAAGCTGTTCAATTTCCAAAGAAATCTGATAACGAATTTATAAGTCTGCCGAACTACAAAAATTGTCCTTTTTTCATTACAAAGTATTAAGATGTTTTGCCATGAATTGCTTTCAAGTAACCAGTGTATACCAGAATTATGGTTCAAAAGAGCTAAGGCCACCTCCATGTTGGCGACTCTAAGGCTCCTGTGCATATCAACAGAATTTATATTATTGAAAGCTTTTGCCATATCATCACCCTTTTTTGTTACGAATTTGGTAAAATTAACTTCACTTTCTGTTATCACAGCAAGAAGTCTGACTAAAAAGACTTTTACTGTGATATGATAATTATCTGTGCGGTTAAATGCTTCAATCAATAAGTCAGGCAAAATTGGTAAAGATTTTAAATTCATTACCTCTGTAACAAAAAGAAAAAAGATAAAATCCATGCACAAAAAATATTTTAATTAGTTAACTATAGGTTGCTAAGTTAAAAAATTGTAGGTTTTTCTTTAAATTGTTTTCAGTATACATTTTAGATCAATGTTTATCTAAACTAAAGTCACAATGTTTACTGACTTTCAAATGTGACTATAGATTAGCTATGTTTTTTAGTAGTATAATCTGTATTTAATATCAAAAGTAATGCTAACTAAGCAATATTCTTTGAATAAATTTTATATAATATTTAAGGTCATTTGGAAATAGTTGCCAAACTAATTCTCAGGGATGATGGTGCACAATTTCTTGTGTGACACACAATTAGTCAATTACACCATTATAATAATTTAATTATAGATATATATTATATTTAAAATAAAATATCAACTCCAAAATTCCAAAGAATCCAGACAAGTTTCTGGGTCACAGTACACAAACCACCAGTTGATCCAAGTTTCTATATCAAAGAAATTAAATAAAAGCAATCAATTTACTACAGCAAGACACGAGGTTACATAAATACTTGTATATAAAAAATTATAACTGAAAAAGATATATGAGAACAGATTAATTTCTTGATTTTTCACATAGTTTTATTTGGTTATGAATCCTAAGTCTCATGTACTGTCACTGAGCCACACACACAGTAATCCTTGATAATAAATAGTGGATTCCATGACCAATGGATACCACAATAACCTCATCGGAAATTATATTTTGTTTGAAAATATTTCATGCACATGATAATAACTTTTATATGTATATTTATTATATTATTTTTATTGAAAATTTAACTGGAAAAATGGCTACTTCAGAATTAACAAAAACTTAAATACATATTAATTTCAATTTCATTCTGTAAAACTAATATTAAAAACTTGTTTACTCACCAGTTTCATTGGAGCCTAATTTAATAAAAAAATTATCGGCATAATAATTATCCATCACATAGCCGGGAATTGAAATCTTCTCAAATAAAAGTCTAAGTTTCGTTAATACTTGTGCATTCTCCATGATTGTATAAATACTTACTATAACACCTAAGATAAACAAACAAGACTAAGAATATGCTGAATGCTGATTGTTGGCCAGTAGTCACTAGTCAGACAGTAGTATGTCATTATACATTAAATGTGCCAATTTCCAATTGTCAGAATGCTGTCTTGATAATTGTCAATCGAAATTTTATATTTAAATACTTAGTTGCACAGTCTAAAGTAGTAACTTCGTAGATAGCTTGATATTTTTGGTGAATAATTAATAAAAAAAAAACATCAATTAATTGATTTATTTATTTTTAATTCAATCCTTCTTAGTAATAATTTTTAAACTTATGTTTGGTACAAATTGATTATTGATACTATTAACTCTTTTACTCTTCATCTAATCTACGATTCTATAGATAGTATTCGAAATGTAGACTGTGAACATGTTTATAGATATAAGTTGCAAGTTTACAACAGTCTAAAATTCTAAATTATAGTTTACAAGCCCTATATGTTGGCATTAGTGTAGACAATATGTCAGTAAAGTAATTGAAAAAAAATGCAATAAATTTAACATACAAAGTAAAAGGTTCAGTTTTTTATATATTTAAGTATAATTTTAAATATTCTCTCCTTCAAATATTTACTAATTAGGTATTGGAGATTTTTGAATACGCAAACAATAAAAAATATAACATTTTAAAATGTGCTCAATCTAGTTCCAGTGCATTCTATTCATTTATGCAATTCAATGACCAAGTTTTCTTTATAGCGATTGTTTCCCCGCTACGTTCCATATAGTAACTGAATGTTCTAGAATAGCTGAGATTGAATTCTTTTGATAGACCTTTCTAGATTTGTCAACACTTAAAACTCAAACAATATTGTACAGAGAATGACATCTGTATAGTATTGCTATATGACAAATTTAATACGTTAAGGGGAGATTCTGAAATAGTGTTTTTATCTTTTTACTTAATTTATTTACAATAAACTGCTTATATGCACTTCTTAATAACATAATGAATATTTTTAAGTAATTGAAGTCTTAAAAAATTGATATATTTATGATGATCAACTTATTCCAACTATTTCTCTCACCGTAGCGGATTTTTTTCTCAAAATGGGTTTTTAAAATGTTTTACATACGGCAGCATTGATAGAGATTCCAAAAAAAAAATTCTAACCACTTTCTGTGTATACTTTTGTCTCGTACTGCTCGACTACTCGGTTATCAGGTTTATTCTGTTTTACTTGTTCCGTGCTTTGCATTCCGCAATGTGCAAAGTCTACTTTTACAGTCGTTAGCTATCGGTGATTCAATGTCAATTTTTTATTATAGAAATTATCAGGATACCACGAGCGTGAATATTGCAGCGAATAAGTGCTAATTTTGATATTGACGTGCAGTGAAACCAGTGTTTTGTCTTACTGTGAGACGTATCTAATAAAGTGTTCAGTTTATTGTATTACTTAGGTTTGAAATGCCCTTTCGAGGTAGTAGTTTCGTAAGTAATCTATATTTAAAAGTAATTTTGTCTTCGCACTTCACTGCATGCTATAACCCTAAATGTTTACATGTCTTATTATGCAATAAAATCTGGCGATCATTTTGTTTACTAATGCCGAGCTTTTCGTGTCATTTATATGTAGGAATAATGGGATGCATGATTTTCATTTTCATTTTCGTTGGCTTAGTGCACCATCCTTGGCTCCCATCCAAATAGAGTATCCTTGATATTGTACTAACTAGCTGAAGATTATTAAACTAACGGGAATTATTTGATGGTATTGCAAAAGTTTGATGTGGTTTTCAGGATAGTTGATGCCTGGCTATAACAAGTGGTACTGCGTGCCTTCTAACAGCCTGTTTGTGAGGTTAGTTTGAATATTTTGTTGTATTTTGTAAATTGAATGTTAATCTTTTGTCAGGTTCTTTATTTACCTTATTTAGAACACCTGCAACATACAGTGAATTGGGACCCTAAGTTATCTTAGGATTTGGGATGATGTCAAGTCAAATATTCTAACA
>JAOSYY010000010.1:5033707-5047221 GCA_025727935.1 Hebomoia glaucippe
AATAATACCAGGCTATGTGTAGTTTTATTATTGCATGAAGTGTTTAAATCTATTTTAAATTTAGGTACGTTTAATAGAAGTTAGCATACGTTGTTTTAAATGATCGAATTGATTGTAGTTACGCTTTCGTATTACACCGTAAACTTATATTATGAAGTCAGATATATTCGTAGTTTTCACATAGACTATTGTAATATCCTAGATTTCAAGGGTGACTGAAAAAATTTAAATTCTGCGTGTGGCAGCCACAAATTCAACTATACAAAGTTAAATATGATGACAGTGTGTCAGAGATTATACAATCTTCATCCCTTACTTTATTTGAAATACAAAATATGACTCACTGTATCAATTAGCCGTGTATAAAAATTATATTTTATTTTATAACAACGTACATTGATTTTTGCTATAGAACGACCAGCAATTTTAACTCGAAAGTCACAAAGGAACGGAATGGATTGTTGTAGTGCTTTTTGTCCGCTGGGAATAATGTCAATTTTATGTCAGTGAGTGGATCTTACCGCAATACTAGTTAGCTTTTAACTTATACAATGGGTAAGCCAAATGTGTATGCTTCACGTTTTTTTTACACGAGTGTCGATCAATCAGGAAATATGTATTAAAGAAAATATGAATATACTATAAAATAATAAGTGGCCTTTCAAAGATACTCTTACAATTTTAATAATCATATTATAAACTCCTGTAAAATAATATTAGCAAGAACCTTGAAAGTAAGAATTGAATAAAAATTAAATTACACAATTTTTGACCATTATGTATAGCGTACTAAAGTATTTAGGTCTAGTATTTAAATAAATATATTTGTTTCACAATATAATTAACATAGTGAAATGAAATAATAATTATCTAAATAATAAGACTTAAAATGAATTTTAAACCCTAATTAAAGTTGCAACTTGCAAGAGATTAACACCCACTTACTCGTGCCAAATATTCCTAATTAAAATGTTGGCAGACAAGGATAAAGTCGACTTTGACCCGATTCTAAATATTACAAGGCTTATGTTTTTAACTTACAAATACATGTCCTATTTTATTTAAAATCTCTTTAATTGGTTTTAATTTTTCGTTAAAAATATATTTAGCAATACACCTAAAAACAAATTAACAAAATATAACATTTTAATTACAAATAAAAAGTATTATATATTCATATATTTAATTCAATAACGCCTTAAAAGCTTCTATGTCATCATATGTTTTGAAGTATTTTAATAAGTATAATAACAACTTAGATATCTAGGTTATACAATACTTTTGTATTAAAAAAAATAGCTGATGACAGTGAATTTTTATGCAAACAAAAAGCTTTGATCGATGGCTCTATTGATTCAGTAAACCTTTTCTCCTAGCAGACACCGACATTTACATAAGAAAATTGAAAGTTTTCAGCGTGATACATTACTGTCTGCTGCATAAGAAAAATATTTGTCATTCAGTTTAAATTTAGTACGATTTAAAAGTCTGATTTTATCAATTCAATCAGTGTAATAGAAAAGTAATAAAATTTTTGTTTCTGATAAATACAAATGGATTACGTGTTCTTGATATAAATATAAGAGTATAAGATTAGTATTGATCACATAATGCTAGAGGTTTTTTTTTTGTTTTAGGAATTGACAAGATAAAGGATAAGTTGCCATATTACGGTATGTTTCATAGGCGATACCCGTAACCGCGACATAACAATGTCATAAGAAGAAACATAGGACATGTGAATATTAATGGATACAAGAGTATAAAAAGATCTAATCACTGTTTTGTGAAGAAAAGCAATGTATAGAAAGAGTGTACTAGGAAAATGCAAGGGGAAACTGCGAAGGAAAATGAAGTTAAGCTGTCCCCATATAGTATGGGAATAACAAGAAAATAAGAAAAGCACCATATTCCAACTACATTTGTAATAAGACATTTTATTTCACAAAGTAGACAAAGTGAATAACACCAATTATATTTAATATACAATCTAGTTTAAAGATTTGAAATATTCTAAGTTGCTACATTTATTAATTCGAAGAGTCTTGTAAGGAATTATTGAGATGGAAAAATCCAATTTAATTCAAAGTTTTGTATAATTCAAGTATTCAAGCCTGGTTACATTTTAGTCTTTATGAATTGATCGTTTTATTTCTGTTCGTAATTAATATCCACGGGTAGACGAACGGATTACAAACATCCGAGAATATTAGCTTGTATACGCTTGATTGTGGTTACGACTGTTTACGTTACAAAGATTGTTTATGCTTAGTTACTACTTACCGTGTAATTCGATTTAATTTAAATACAAATAATAGATCATATTTACTTTATTATGAAAATTTGTTTGTTTAACATGTCTTGTATAATTTATTTATTTTTTTTAAAATCGTGTCACTTAAAACAAGGTTTACAAAATATGTATGGAACGCAAAATTTACAGCCGAGATGAAGCAATCTTTATACATTATACTCCTCGGAATATATCCTTTAGTTTAGCGTCGGTAATTTCAGAAGACAGTAACTCAGTCTCAAAGGCATCAGCTTTAACTGGCAGAGCTAGACGAGTGCTTTAATTAAGTTTTATTGCCGAAATAAAAGTGACATGTGCGTAAAATTATATTATAAGGACATAGTTACTCTTAAGTCGTTGCCCTCGTTTTGCTTCTTATACTTTATTGTTGTCTTTACAAATTATTCTCCAAAATTATTTTTTTACTGATCGGAAATTCATGGAAAGCTCGGTCGTGAAAAATAACAATTGCATAAAAGAAGGGGAGTCTTCCCCTAAATAGGTATCTTCCGGAATATTTGCCCGCTGCAGCCGAGTTTGTGAAAGTATTCTTTTGTAAATTGTGATCTTTCATTTTATTATGAATATGTATCTTTTGTATTATATTTTTCGACAGAAACATTACAACATTAGACAATTTTCTAATGATAATATTTTTTGAGGTTGTAATTTATTCGGTTGAAGTACGTTTCTTTTTCTGTTAACCGTTACTGAATCTCTTTAGAATAATCAGAAATTATAATGACATTAATAAAAATAAACAGAGTCGTGATACATAGTTACATTTATCATATTATTTAAAACTTATTAGTTTCGATTCAGTATTTTATCATAATTGTCTGATGACATTTATGAAAAACTAAATAATCAATGGATATGAATGCTGCTTTACCTAAAACTGTACTTTGATTTATTTTCGTTTGAGCTAACAAGGTTTTATAGAGCGGTCTCGATTTCCTCACAAACAGGAAATTTGCCCTCAGTTCACTCAGAAATATAAAATGTCGATTGGGAGCTTCGGCACTACTTTAACGTGGTTCATATTTTTGTAAGGATATAAGAGCAATGTTGGAATTTAAGCCTTGATATTCTTGATATATCCACACATTTATTTAAATAAATATTGTAATTAATCTTTTACTAACAAAACACAGTACAGTAGCGAATGAAAATAGACAGACAGCATTATTGAAATGGTGTAACGTAACCGAGGCAAGATAATATCAAATGAGCGTTTTATGTGTCAATTAATGTCGTTTTAAAAAAATATCTGTGTTTAAATATAGAACAATGATAATTTCAGATTATAAATAGGTCGTTTCATTTCTTTCGCTGCACGACTTAAACTGTATTAAACAATAATAACATGTGGACAATTAAACGTTTCGTTCTGTTAAATCAATTATAGTGGTCGCATACAAATAAGATTGAACTTACCAAAAATTATTAACCGCTTTCGTTAAAGCAATATGTATTTCGATAGGTTCATTTTAACGAGTAATATATTGCTTTTATTGGTGATTGCCAGAATAACGCCGACAGAAATAAAAACTGATGATGATAATAAAATGTTCAGGAGTACATTGTAACATGTTCAATTACTATTTGGCGATTAGTTACTATCAAATATACATTAAAATTGTGCAAACATATGTCTATGTAGTTTTAAATACAAAAAAAATTAGTATACTGTTTTCTACTTTGGGTAATCTTTGAAATTATTGGGACGATTCTGCAGAGATATCCAGTTGAAACCGCAGGCGACTGTTAGGGTAGTAACATTTTATACTGTATAAAGATTTATAAATATATTAAGTATTTTTTTTATAATAAATAAATTTCGGATTTACGTACCAGTAGAATTCTGGAAAAAGAAAAAAATTGTTTAGTTATCATCATTTTTAATAGACGATATTGAATCAAAATAACTTTAATCAAATATATTTCGGTTTCTGTCAGACAGACTTATTTTATACGCACTGACAAGAGTGTTTTTACTGGCGCGTCGTGGTGTGGGAAATGCTGACAACATAAAAAATAACAGGGTCATAAAAACAAAGTAGTATTTGTGTCGATATTCACACTCTATGACACGATATAATATTCAGGTCATATAGTAAATCTAGTTTGATGAAACTGTATTTGTTTGTCTAATTCGAACATGCTAAATGAAAAATATGAACATTTTAGGTAAAGAAAATCCGTTTGATAAACCATGCGGGTTAAAAAATGATGTGTAAAGAACAATTACCCAGAAATATGCTTGCTCTAAGCTCATGTTCATATGAGAATTAAACAGCTCAAAATTACGTAACGATCAGCAAATTATTTCACCTAATAAACGTTGAGAGTTTTAGTCATGAAACTTAGTTTCAGGTTTAACAATATAATGTTAGTATTTTTAAACTTAGTTTTCATGACCTAGACTATAAGACGCTACTTGTTTTCAATACAAACATTGTAAGTCGAAGTGTGTTATTCAATCGTGAAGAATTTTTACCGAGTTTTCAAAGTGCTCTTCATAGACATTACCGTTCGTCATCTGAAGTGAGTAAGGGTCTCATCGCGGTTGAAATCGAGTCGTCTCCGAGGACGTTCAATTGTGTATTAGGCGTTAGTAAGCGAGCGGTTTAATCGCGGCGTTTTAAACACAAATAATTAGATTATAGGATAATTCAACAGAATTTTCTTTAGCACTTGAGTGCCCGGTTACGAAAGGGAGAAAAATGCCTGCAAAAGCTGTTTGGGCTAGGTATAACATGAAACGCTTATCTTCTTATATGTAGCTAAAAATGATTTATCTAACATACTTTTATCAAACTATACTATAAAAGATTCTAATAATTTAATGATCACTGCACGACATTATAAAATTTTCGTAAATAAAACGTATTAATATCTATATTGAATATTGATTTATGATCTAAAGCGAACTTGACGCAACTTATATTCATAATATTTATTTTCGTACAGGATTTGTGTTATCTAAAATAGATTTCTATTTCTTTATAATTAATTGGGAAGATATATTAAGCTTATAGATAGACTTTATTCCTCGTTTTCATATAGAATAAGAAGTAAATATTGACGAACTTTAATTTAAATTTAAAAAGGTGAATTTTAGTTTTCTCTATCTCTAATGAGTAGACTATTACTATATTACAGAATGAGAGAATGTGAAAGAAAATCAATGAATCATGAACACTAATATTAAATAATGTTTGAGAATATGTAACTAATCCATAATTATCACAATAAATATTTTAATTTAACAAAAGTTATATTGTTCACGAAGGCGTGTCAATATTTCTCGACATTGGCTTCATTCGAGATTCGAAGTATAATTAATAAAATGTTCTGAAGCGTATATATTTGCGTCAGGGATTGAACAGTTTAATTATGAAAATAGTAAAGGAATAACCAAGTTCTATACAATTTCTTTGAAACATTCTCTTATTAGGTCGCGAGACAATGCGATGCTCGACCGTTTGCTGGCTTCCCGGCATTGTAACACAACTTACTGAAGGTCTTCTCTAAAAATAACTGCACTAACTATAGAATTCTTTATTATTTGTGATAGACTTTATTTAGATCTATTTTTGTAAGGAAATTATTGTTCTTATACCTCTGGAACAGGAGGTATTTTCAATTTTTGTAATTGTAGTTTTTTTTAAGATTTTTAAAGCATGTAAGTATTTTAGGATAAGTTTGGAGGAGTTTTTAAAATATTAATTTTATTTTATAGATAAGCGGCAAGCTGTTTTGATGGAAGGTGATATAGCCACATAATATTTTCATTTTTTTAATTATACTCTGTTGATGAGAATTTAGTATAGGCATTTTAATCCTTCAAACTTTTTAAAGTAGATAGATATGGATAGTATAATATTTTTTCTCTTTGGTTACTTCCCTTATTTTAAAAATGCGTATTACCGATATACTCTGAGTGCGCCGAGGGAAAACGTGAGGGTTTACGGTTTTCAATATTTGTAACTCCCTAAACCTCTATATTGTCTGCGGAGAGTTTCACGTTCTATCCTAAGTTCTCTTGACTTTTAAAGTAGACAAAACGCATGACCTATTTTCTAGGCATACTCATCGATAGTCATGTTACATAATACCTTACAGCCTCTAGAATGTAACGTGATCCAGTTCGAGTGACTGGTATCCAATTTGTGCACGTTGTGGGGCTTCCACCGCAGCCCTTGTAATTGACACCGCCCGCACCGGCCGAGCCGCGGTTTTAATAAACATTATAAACGACAGCAGCACCAAGCAAAAACGCAACATGAAATTACAACACGTCGCCTCACTGAATATCCAATCTTCTGAATGTTTTATTATTATTGTTTTGACGAGAGTGAGCTCCAATAAAAATAACGTAATTCACCGGCCCAATAGAATCATCTTATAGGTTTAGTTTAGAAAGTTGGCATCTTGTCCATAGCGGTTATATCGAGTTCTCTACATAGGCTACCGGACGGCACTTGCACAAAAAGAAGGCTCTATTTAACGGGAAACTGTTCGGAAAAAGGCGCTTTGAGTCCCAGCGCCAAGAACCGGATTACTGTGGCCACACTGAAAAACAAATCTACTACGATTTACGTACCGTAAACTCGTTACGCGATGTGAACGAGGAGAGTTCGTGAATTGCATGCTAATGATTTTGTTTCTTGTTTAGTTAACCAGAGGGTCGAGTTTAGGTTAAAACGCGCTACGTAGAGGTACGTTAGTTGCGTAGAGTCGCTGCCGGCAACGAGAGAGCTTATACGCTGACTATAGAGAGGGTTCGCAGGTTCATTCGAAAGAAGTGTCGTTATCACAGTCGCTGTTCGACAGTCGGGCGGCGCGCTTGCTGCTGAGGGATGTCCGTTTCCATTGCGCAGAACGACTTCAACTGAAGTTTTCCGTACATCGCGCTCGGCGGTTAGGACGCTTGTCGAATTCGACTCTCGTGACTTATCTATTACGAATTCTTTATAGAAAGTGAAACTGAACGATTGAGACGTGATAACAGATTACATAAGGATTTCATTCGGTGATAAATAGAGTGTCTGTATAAGACAGTTTCGTTTAAAAGTGAAAATAAACTTTGTTGGACTTGTTTCGATATCAGCGCAGTTTTGAATTTGAAACTGTGTCGTGACTATTGATGCTGTTTAATAACTTCCTTTAATGGTAAGAACTTTGCTATTTAGTTATTTATATACAAATGTAATGGGCTATTCAATTTTTGAGTTCGTGATTTAGCACCTTAGAAAATTAGGTTTAAGCGAAGGACCGATAAAAAAGATTACCGTGTATCCTGACTTCTGTGATGAATGCAAATGGCTTCTTAGCAAGCTATATTTTTTCGCAAGGAGCAAGGGTCGGACGAGCCGTTTGAAGTATTCATGAGGAAAAAGGAGAAATATCATTAGGATAATATTTCTGGACCGGAAATAAAATTATTATCCTACAAGTTTTAGTAAGAATTGGTTAAATTTTGTTTTTCACAGCATTGTTTTATATGAACGATTACTTTGCTATTATTATGGGTCTAAAGTAAAACTCGCGTCTTAGATGTCTGTAAAATGGAGCACCGTTATTGTTGGTTGCACAAGTTAAGCGGTCGGTAACACATCTGCTAATTAACTTGACGTAAATGTATAAAATTAAAATTGATATGAATAATTATCCTATAAAATTTTGGGACAAGTTAAAAATCCTTTGGAATTTTTAAATAAAAAAATATGATTTGGTGAAAACTCGGAACATCGTGGCACAAAAGTTTTCTTTAATCGAAGCGACGGAGCAATGACTAGGAAAAACTTTTCAAGTGAAATCGAAGGGTTACTGCTGCAATAAACTGCCTCCATTACAGTTAAGTAACATTATTTACTTTAGAGTTAAGAAGAATTAAACGCGTCAGATTCTAGGTAACTGAGATTGACTGACATTATTAGTCTACTTTGTGATGACTGTTACGTAATACTAATGAATTCACGAACGGAGTTCAGGGACGTATGTAAAAAATCTAACAGTGCGAAGACTACTAGATGACATCAGATGCCTTTCCTGTCTGTTAGGGACTTCGACAAGATAGCTTATGCCCGCAGTAACCTTTAATAGGAATTTTCAATTATATTAAAAATTTTTAATCAATTATTATATTACCAATATTATATTTCAATCTTTATTTCATCAAATTAATTCAAGTAAGTTTTGACATCGATTGTAATTTACAGCAACGCTTAAAGGTTTTAACATAGTTTTATTACATACAAAATCTATGAATTCTGAAATTCATTGAAAGAGCTCAGTTTATTCTGCTGCAAATAAAATGTTTTTCTATTTGACCAGGTGTTGGGGTGAAAGTGAATGAATGGAGGTGTCCATTGGAAAATTTGAAAGGTTAACACCGAATTTTCACTTTTATTATGTATAGATATAGATAGTCACTTTTATTAAAAAATCACAAGAGATTTTCTTTAAGTACGTATATTAAACAGGAAATGGGATTTTGCTATGTATATTTCATATTAACTATTTGCAATGGTAATTGGCGACAAGAATAAAATTATTTCTAAGTACTTGTCATTCCTAATTTTCGGGGAACCTTTGCATCTCTTTCGACGACGTCTTTTGCTTACCATAATAAAGGGTGCTTAGTTAAATTATGTAGATCGAACTTGTATTCACTCAAACACGAGGTATATGGTATTCTTTTTCAAAAGACGTAAGCAGTTATTATATTGAACAAATTATTACGTCTAATTTTATATTCCATAATGTAAGCGTACAAGACTGTACTTCCTTTCTGCGACCATAGATTTTATTAAGTTCTATTTTAATCTATAAAAAACATGATGACTTGTTCTATTATAAAGAAAAGTAAACTAACGCTTCATTGTTTTTAACATTAATATATTTTTAGATTTAATAATCGTACAGAATTATCTTTTCGAATGTCAATTAACTTTTGAATAGCAGGTATAGTTTTAAGTAATGAGCCATTAAAATGTTTCATTCATGTTGACTGAGAGAATAATTATACATATATTAGTATTCAGTTTTTATGTCGGTAAATAAAGTACATTAACTTTCGGTTCTTTGAACAGTTCGTGGAAATACACGTATAAAATATAATATTTATTCTATAATACTGAGACTGTCATGTGTGTGAAAATCAAACAGCAGTTATGAAACTAAATAAAACCTTGTTGTAATTATTGTACCGTAGCAAGTATGGTTTTAATTAGCGTTTGAATTTTCTGACTTTTTAAAGATAATATGTTGTATCTATTATATAAAACATAATTTTAACAATACAACATTTGGCTTCTTTGAAATTACCGGCCATATATACTTAAAATTGAATATTGCGTATTTGAATGTATAAAAGGAAATAAAATTGGTGAATATTCGTTTCTGGAACTTTTATTACCCTGATTTATTATTAATTGATGTCCTAATGATAACGACATTGAATAACTGCCTCCAAAATTTAATAAGATTTTTAATATTTAAAATAACGTCAAACATAACTAATTCGAAAGATTTCAGCTCTTTCATATCAAAAAAATTGTAAAAACTACTAATACATAAATAAATGTTTAGATAAAGGGTAATGATTTATGTAATAACCAGCTTTTGCTCGCACTGACGTCGATTCTTTCATCCACTTCTACTTGTCTTTCATATTATTTTTAGGTATCATTCATCCAGTATTTCCTATTGATTTTTCATCCTTGAGAGTAAAACTTTCACAATATATCATTATTATTTATATCGAATCAACAGCATAAAGAATAAGTTTTAAGATTTTAGCTCTAATAATGACGACACTTCCATACAACTTTTAATCCCTTCTTTTAGATCCTTTACCAGACTTTTTTCGCATAAAAAGTAGCCTATCCTATGTTTTCACAGGCTCTAAACTATCGGTGTACCAAATTTCATTAAAATCGGTTATGTAGATTCGGAGTGAAAATGCGACAAACATATAGACACAGTTACTTTCGCATTTATAATATTAGTAAGGATAGCAATGTTAAACAAAGAACATAATGGTTAGTCATGAATTCAATCAATAAATAAAAACAAAAATGAATTGGCAGAACAACTAAAAGTTCTGACGTCATCCCAAAGTTCGTAACGAGGTAGTCATGGAAACAAAAAGATAAAATTTATATTTTGTTTTTGAATGAGAACTTAGTTGTTTTATTAAATTCGCAACTCTTCCTTATTGGGAAAAGTTCAATAACTATGCTTAATCGAAATTTAGTAAGTAAGCTGGAGGCTGTATGCCATCCGGTTTTAAATACGTGTTGAAACTTTTTATTAACTTAATACGAGACTAAATTTAGTGCCTTGATATTTATACATCATAAAATGTAACCAGAATGATTCAGATACTGAGAAACCTTTCTCGTAGTGGCAATAAAACTAAAGTAAAAAAAATCTGTCTAATATATCTAATTATTCTATTACGTATGTTACGTCGTTATGGGTATTGTCTTAAATGATACAAAGTTGATATTCACAAAAGTACAAGTTTAAATTAATACGTACGTATTAAATTTTTTTAGATAAAAGATATCTACGTATAGTTAAATTATTGTAACTGGTATTTCTATCAGTTCTAACACACGGCTAGTCAATTAACAGTAATAATACTTTGTGTTAACCACTTTTTTATTAAACACAATTATCCTTTTACGATGTCGGCATGATATAAGCTTGTACGTAATTCGAAGGTACTAAAAGTAGACAACATTTACAGCGTGTAATTAAAACTGTTTTATTGCCCACAGTAAATGATGGGTAGTGTCCGTTGAAAGCCTTTCAGACTAAGTGTTCTTTCTGATAATACTTCAATATCCCGAATCAGGATGACCGAGGAACTAGGAAGGAACAAGATTAATGACAGGGTAGGGTTGAAACTTAAAGACAGATCACGCAAAATCCGATTTCATTTATATATTGTATAATTAAAAAAAAACATTTTTAATACAAGTTACTATATTTAATATTATAAAGCTGAAGAGTTTGTTTGAATCGGGAACCGCTGGTCCGATTTTAAAAATTCTTTCAGTGTGGGATAGTACATTTATCGAGGAAGGCTATATTATATTTTAATAAAATTAGGGACCCATACTAAAGGTCCAATAATGTAACCCAAGGTGTAATAATCGAAATGAACGCGAGCGAAGCCTCTGGCACAAGCTAGTTTTAAAAATGCTGCATACTTAAGTATTTTTTCAAAACAAAATCATAGTAGTATGTGATTTAAAAAAAACTAAATACTATATATATATATATGGAAATAGATACTATGAGTTTATATATAAGTATATGGAATTTCAAGCTATATAACGACGTAATGTGCTCTCATTGTTATCAATTTTCCCATCTGACTTAGGCGTATCCAATTGTAGGGATTCGTCCTGAATCGAAAGTCACCAGTGACCTTTTTAAGCCTATAATTTTATCTATACGAAGATAAAGTTGTCTCAAATAGGCTTAAATCGTTTGAGTTAAATTGCAAGCTACGTAATAACGCATTGGATGTTTCGTTTAACTTTTTAGATTACAAATAGTATCTAGAATAGCGTTCTATCAACATAATGTGAATATTATTGTAATAGCTTTTTCCTGTAAGGGCAGGCGTTTGAATGGAGAAGTATGTTCAGCATCAACATTTTACTATTTCTGTAGTGACGAACTCTAGACAAGTATATTAAGAGCTGATATAATGAAAGGTATTCTGCAGAGATAGCACGCTGGACCGTTATTGAACGTGTTGGAATTTGCCCAAATACAGTTAGCTAGACACTAGATATTATGGAGTATAGAATCGTAATCGATCATAGTCGAATATTATAGACCTCGCCGAGTATTACAATCGAATTAAAATGCGAGGTTTTAATTTCGGAACCAACAATTACGACAGAAATTGCTTTATTTGGAAAAATATTTTACAAGTATTCTTTGAGGCAACGTTCAGTATGAATACATTTTGAATAAGTAGGTATCGGGCGAACAATGGCGTCGCTGATGAAAAGCATTTCGAATATTCAATTTTTTTTTGTAATAAATGGTTTTAATAACGATATTAAGAATATACGGAAATTATAAGAATATAGATTAATGTGTTATATAATTTACCATCTTTGTTGTTTTCCCAAAGTTCAATTTAATTTAAGATAATAAGTATTCATTAATTCAAACATTTATTTTACTCGAATGTACCTCCTGGGAGTTAAGACAAAAAGCTTTTGAAGTACTAAATAAATTTATTTGAAATTTAGTTCTTTCAAAGAGTAAACGACTTGGTATAGACAAATATTTAGTCTATAACTGGCGTAGAGTAAAATAGTTCATCCAAATAAATACCAATAAAGGGTTTCGTAACCTATCCCTTTTGCACCTGGCTGATTATTAATTTCCATTTGATTTGATTGTATGAACGTATACTCTACATACTATCAAAGTGGATTGTCGAGGGTTTGAAAATCATCGGCACTTCTACCTATCCATGAGAATAGTGGAAAGGATGAGGTCTGTTTCAAGTGTTTTCGGGGAATGTACAATTTCGCTTCATGTGATTTAATGGTTCGTGAGCCAATTATTTATTAATTGAACCTTTGATTCCTTGAAACCTGCCATTATTATTACGAAACTCAATTTTATACGAAGAGAAAACATGTTATGAAACTATGACAAAGTGTTTAAATATGCACGACCTTTAATGTAATAATTTGTAGTGTGTGTCTATGGTACAGTCAATTTTAGTGTGTAGTAAAATTTAATATGGAGTCCGGTGCGTTTAATGTTTACACGCGTTCTTGTAACGCCATGTGTTTATGGTTGTTTCGCGTTTATAGACCGATTACTGATTATTTGCTGTTAGTACGTAAAAGGTTCGATAAACATTACTTTGTTGAGATTGGTACATATTTTCATGGCCAAGAATTTGGCACTCGATCCAAATTAGGCGTTGTATATGTTTGATATGTCTAATTTTTATATGAATATTTTTTGGAAAGCAGACGTAATCAAAATAGGTCTTAGCTATAATTTATTAAGGCGTTCCTCAATTTCTCGAGGAGGACCAGAAAAAAATTGTACACTATTAGTCTGCTTATTTATCTTAAAGTGTATTTATAAATAAGACCGAAATTATTTTAAAACCTAGTAGGCATTACAAAATTCGCGATCTATGTGCTTAGATTAATTT
>JAOSYY010000010.1:5047321-5077670 GCA_025727935.1 Hebomoia glaucippe
GAAGAAAAAGGGTAAAACTTTAAACTTTTCTTGTTTGTCGTTTTTCTGTTGAGTCAATGTTTCTTTAGAAGTGAATAACACGTATACAATTACTTTTAAAATGAACGTCTGGCTATTTCAGCATCACGTTTTTGTCTTTCAAATTACTGGGTTCATGGTCGTGCACATCATGGACTGTGTCACGGATGTGTTATACGTTCACGACTGAATCATTTTAAACATGACGGTAAAATTACTGCTCTTATATAGGAGGTGAAAGGTTATAAATTGTATAAGAATAATGTGCCTACAGCGGATATTGCTTGTGAAAAATACTGTTTTTAAATGCATTATTTCTGTTGATATTATGTGAACATTCGAAGAATGGATAGCTACACGTTAGCGCTAAAATAGATACATGTAATCAATGATGATGTTAATATAATCTATACTAATATTATAAAGCTGAAGAGTTTGTTTGTTTATTTGAATGCGCAATCTTAGGAACCGATGGTCAGTTTTGGCAAATTCTTTCAGTGTTGGATAGTACATTCATCAATGAAGGCTATATATTATATTATCAAAAAAATGGGGATTCTTACTAAAACTCCAATAACCAAATCCAAGGGTTAAAAATCGGGATGATAGCGAGCGAGGCCGCAGGCAGCAACTAGTACTATATAAAAGAGTTTTTTAATAGTATATCAGAAACATTTTCGGATTTGTTAAATTTAACTGCGATATACTATTTTTTAAATTGTAAGTTTAGGACTAGGTTTTCTGTGATATATAAAGTCTTAATTGCTTTAAGATGACCTGTGAAGTTCAAGGTCGTAAAGTCTAAATACAGCTTAATTTAGTCTCAAAAAGTGATGTTACCAACAGAAGCTAAGAGTTAATAATACGTAAAATTGTAAATTAAATACTAACTCAATCAAAGTTCTGTAGTCTAACTTTATATGAGTTTCAGTTTTAGGTGCCAAGAATTTTCGTACATTTTGCTTATAATCTAATTTCACACAAGTTTCGTTCCTTATCTTAAAGAATTTATAAAATTAAGCGTGAATTTTATGTTATATTAAAAATCTCGCATACGGATATTAAGTAGAGCTTTTGGCCGACCGATGTACAATTTATATTTTGGGAATCGATTCGAACTCAAAATATAATGTTAACCTCGTGGGCCTGGCTTATTGTTATTGTCTCCGAATATTCACCTGTTAAAATTTCATTTATTAAATGGATGGAAGGAATATATAAAAATATACTTAAGTAAATTGCGTTCGGGTCGCATAGCAATTTTCATAGAAGAAACTATCGACTTCACTATATGAATTTCCGAATGCCCGAAATAAAAATAAATAGGTCGATAATGGCATTTTGTGGCTGATGTATCACGTACCATCCGCCACCTCAAGCTTGTCTTTCGGTGATATCATAAAAAGAAGGATATAATAAACTGTACATTCTCTTACAACAATACTAAAGAACATTTTTAATGTTTCTGATTTTGCTGGTTTAATTTATTGTCAATTGTCACGCTTGTTTTTATGTGTGTTCGATTTAAATCGATGATCGATAACGGGTATGGTCAAATTAAACGATTATTATTAAAGTGGGTCGCAGTCTCGATTTCAAAATAATCGTTTTGCTTTTGTATTAAAAAAAATTGCTTTCAATTTTGATAGTTTAATGTAGTACTATTTTAAGGTGAATGATCGTTGGAAGTTCTTGTTGCAATTTATATCTAAATAATCAACAAATACTGCTACCGACATCTGCTGTCACTATAGTGAAACTAACCTATATTAGTTTTTGTATATTTTATCTGTAGCGTCTGTTCTGAATAAAGTATTAGACCAGTTCTCACTTGAATCTCAACGCGCTTGTTTTGTTAGAGTTCATACTTGCCGTACGAACTTGTAACTGAATCCAATTGTATGATCGAAAATTAGAGTTTGGACATCCGTTAATTGTGTGATAAAGTATTCCATTTGGAATTCGACTGTATCAGTGCAGTTTACATAAACCGACAGACCTTCCAATTACGTGACCCGGTACATCAGAGCTAATTAGTGGGTAAATTCTAGTCTACGTAAAATTGTCTGATAGCAGTAAATCGCGGCGGTTAATGGAATTTCCGCGTCACGGGCACTACTGTCCGACGGGATCATAGCACTAGCCACTAACATAACAGTTTATATTACTATTTATTTTGTTATCTAGAGGACTGGTGCTGTGTTTTAGCTTTCTGTGTCTTATAGCACGTCCGTCTCAATAAAAAACGTTATACAATATCCGGGCTAAAAATACGAAATGCTGTGATAGGAAAGATAACTATGATATTCTTTAAGCAGAGTTACGACATACTGAATATCTGAAATGTAAATTTTATTTGGTAAGTGAGATCCATTTAGACGCTAATGAAGTTTATATAATTCCCAAAGTAATTTGAAAATGTTTTTAATGTTATTAATTTTGTCTTAAGTTAGGGTAACCGAGATTGAATAACCTCTTTGATTGATAAGATAAGTGGTGCAGAATTGTCAAAATGACATTCTACTTACTGCTCTTGATTTAATTAGATTATATTTATTATTAATTACATTTACATGGGAATTATAATAGCTAATATTATAGACAAATTCAAACGGCTTTCTAAAACTTTTATCCAGTTATCTATGGGTTAAAAAATGTTTTGCAAAAATATATTAATGCTGAGACCCGTTGCATAGTAATTTTCGCAGAGAAACTACCAAATTGAATGTACTTTTTGATTAACTTGACTTGGTAGAAAATATAATTAACTTACACGGTATATTGGTATTTGGCGAACTATGCTTGAATCGACATTGTTGTTTGGTAAGATTGCAAACGAAATGACGGTTTTGACAATGATATTAAATGTTTCAATTACGTAACTACAAGACATGGATATTTCCATTTCAGTTTATGTACTTTTGAATGACGAAAATCAATATTGACAACGCAGCAACCATAACACACCTATCAAACGACGATGCTTTCTGTCGAAGTCTATCATAACAAGTAATAGATATTACTTGTTATGATAATTAATCTTAATTAGATACGGACTAAACTCTTACAAGAACTTAAAATAAATAAATAAATTCATAAGTACTTAAAATATGTATATCGATTAAATAACTTTAGTCGTCTCAACTTTTATGTATTAGTACTACCTAATAATTTAATAGTGCAAATTACACCCTTATCGTATCGTACCGTTTGAATTGGGTTCGTAGTTTGGTTTAGTCAATCCATTCCGGCACTCGTTTAGGGTGCCCTATGTTCCCGTACCCTCATATTAATAGGATTAATTCGCAAAGGCACCTCACGCTTCGAAGGATTCGGCCGTGTATTTAAATGATTTTTGTGTGCGGCATTTTGACGTCCGACCCTAACGCCTTTTGCGCAGGAAGAGTGTAATTAGAGCTCTACGCTTTGTTTTTCGATGAGCAATGAATATTAATAAAACGTTTAACACCGAAACGCAGGGGGAGTCTACGATGATATAATTAAGTTACAATTTAGATTGTAATCTCCTTTATAAAAATTGTAAGGTACGAGTGGTCTAATCGCCAACGCTTCAATTTTATTTGAAAGTATTTCAAAATTTCATCTATTCCAGTACTATTTAACAATGTTTATTTTTATTTTATCATATTTTCACGTGGAAGCCAATATTTTGATATACAATAAAATTCATCTAGTCAAAATCTATACAGTAACAATTTTAAAGAGCAAAGAAAGGCAGCAATAAAAGAAATTTCGAGAAGTTCGCTTCGAGTATGCTGTTTGCGAAATACTTTATTTTTAACGTGAAACGATGATAAATGGGTTAAAATTGCTGTCACGGCAGGTGAGATTTAATCGATTGAGCAAATATTGAAATTCAATCGAGTAACCCAATATGGGCATAACATACGCTGCTCAAATAAAGATATCTACATTCAGTTGGAATCACACAGCTCTTGGTTTGCTTGATTTTAATCAAAAGTTTCGATTGGGCTGCCAGCTATTCGGCTGAGTGCAATCGTGAAGTACGTTCGGGTCCCGAGCCTGCTCCTATACACTAGTTTTAATGGCTGCAACGAAATGTGTGCGTTCAATCTAATACCAATTCGCTCCTTCATATAATTGTTGAAAGTTTCAGCAATGATAGTCCTATCCAATCCATCTGTTTCAACAACTAAGTAGTTAGGAGTTACTTGTTTCCCGAACTAGAAACAATCTTATAAGTGAAATCAAGAGTTTAATACTTGCTATAATGATTTTGCAAGGTAATTTAATATAAAAATTAAAGGCAACCTAATATGATGCCTTTGTTAAGATACAAAGAATTCACTGATGAAAAATTAAGGTAAATCTCCGGGGATCTGTACTTGAGTGAAATAAAAATATAAATTGTTCTCGAAGTGGGATAGCTGCTCAAATTAAGCACCTGAATAAATTGTGTGATAATCCGTGGCAGTCTTTTAATGCTTTATTTAAGGGAGCGTCGGCTGAGAAGAATAAACGGATAAGATAATGATTACTCTCATTTCATTTACTTCTCCTTGATCCTTGTAATGGCGGAAATTTTGGCAAAGTGTGGGCTAATTTTTAAGGAGGAAGCGAAGATGTTGCCTCTCATATATGATTTTTCTTACAATAAAAAGAAATATTTTATAAAAATCAACTTGTCAATTTACAATGACAAATTCTGAAATAGTATTAAACAAGGATGGTTCTGTTGTAGTTTTTATTAAACTTTCGTTATATATAAGCGTATTTATTAAATCATGCTTTACATAAACAGAGCTTGCACTTGAATTTAGTTCAAAGAGTTAAACAACCAACTTTACCTCTAAATAGAATGCAAATGAAATATCCGCGGGCACTCATTCATGGACGAAAAATTGCTGAAAAGCAGTGAATCTTTTCCAAATTTTTTCAGAAAAAAATAGAAGACTCGTGAGCGGCGGTGGTTTTAATTTATATTTTCTCCCTCTGGTCGGTAGACTTCATAATGGACATAACATTAGCTCGGCCTACTTTGGGTGAAAGCTTTCAGGGCTTTTCGACTCATCTTGTGTTAATATTCCTGTTAGTCAAGTGCCCTTTGATGCATCATATCTGTTTGTTTCGCTTTCATTGGCTTTAGCCATTTTTAATCTACGTTCATGGCTAAGGTTAATTTGATGCACCTTTTCATCTTTTACTTTTTGACAACATATGTATGACCGTTTTAAGCTAGATTTTACATAGATGATAAAAATAGATTCAATCCGTTAATAGATGGAAAAGCTGTGAAGTGCTGTTCGCGTTTTAACTTTAGCCTAATAATTTACGAATACTCGAAATACAAGTAAAATGAGAACGTCATTGTAAAATAATAATTGTTGTGATGTGGCTAAGATTTTATTGTTGGCAACGCATCTCCTAGATCTTTTGGTCTTGGAAGCGTGCCTAAGCAAAAAGAATTTCTTAACCATCAGGTGAACTGTATGTTTTTTTCTCCTATGCTACAAAAAGCAGTCTTCACATTATCAGATGTTTAGAAAATACCGATAACTCTCTACACAAATTCATTTCCATATAGAAAGTGGTTACATTTACATGTTACATATAGCCCTAATAAATGTCTGATATGGTAGTATTTGTCGTTAAACTAGTACGTCACCGTTGGCCACAACCGAAGCTTATAGAAAAGTTGTAGGGCCACATTTTTGTAGGTTTCACTCTTAGGAACTTTCCCTGCTACAAGGTGCTCGACCTGTTTAGTTTCTTGTAGGCAAATGGAAACGTTTATATCTCGTTTATATCTGTTTTATGGTAATTCATCCATCATTAATTTATATTGTGACTTTTCATCTGATCTTAAATATTTTAACTTTAACCTTTACTACCCAGTTTAACAAGATTTTTTGATATTTATGTTCGAAAGTGAATTGGCTAACATCAAACGTTATATAAAAGTTTCTACAAGTTTACTTTCTAGGCCTTAGATGTACAACACGACAATTTTTCATGACCGTCACAGAACACAAGGTATATTTATAACAGTTATATGTTGTTGTGTGGTTACAGTGACGCACAGTGGGGCAAACCAACCCGAAAGTTGGCATCAAATGATCTAGTAAAGTTGTTAGCTATATAATAAATACTCAATATTAGGACTGTTTAAAATACTTAAAATAAATGTCGCGTTCAAATGGCTCAACAATAGTCGCGAATATACGAGTAACCTGCTCTTGTTGGCAATTAATACAAGTTCCGAAGCACCTAAATTGTATCAAATGATAGGTAGATAAGTACTTTATAAAAATAGAATAAGTGGACATTTGTAAACAATATTACATTTTTTTTTTAATTTTTACCAGCTTTCGATAGCTTCGGCCCCAGTGTGCGACGGTTCGCATAGTCTGGTGTAAGTAAGGCTCCCCCAGTAATAATTCTCTTCATAAATAAAAATAATGCTCTTACTGTCTGAGTGTTGCAATAGCCTCACATTGCGAAATTTGTACGCATATTTAACAGAGATTTACGAGGTTATTGCCCTTTCGTAAGGTGCAATAAAATTAGATAATAATGAAGGCATTGCGGCAAACCCGACGCTAACCGCAATCGGTTTCAACACTTGTTTTAAAATACAATATAATGTAGAGCGCTGGAATTGTTCTTAAAATATGACAGAAAACTTTTGTGTTATTCTTTTAAATGTCTTAAATTTACGCAAATTAATTTTCGTATATTTATTTTTTTAACTTTTCAAGAACTAATAATGTCCCGCAGTATTACGCGCGTTGAATTAGTTGAATTCTTTGAATCTATGTAAACATGATGATGAAATAGACCTATCGTACTGTTTATAACATTAGCTATGTGCTAGTGAAAGTCCCGTCAAGGTCGGTCCAGTCGTTTCGGAGATTGGTTGCAACAAGCTGACAGACAGGCAATTTGTATAAATTATGCTTTTGTTATATATAAGAATAGTATACATACAATTTCGTGTGTATTTATATAAAAACGGTTACTTTGATATTGCAAATATATATATATATATATATATTTTTTTTTTTTTTTTATTAAGTATAGTATAATGAATGCTAATAAGAAATTAAATCTTCTATAGTCATATACTGATAATCATAATGTAATAAATTTAAAGTAATTTGATTTAAAATAAAAATCATATTGGATAAAAACGATTTGCATCTAGTTTAATTTAATTTATAATCAAAAATAAGTGTTTTTCAATCTATGAATTCTATCAAAAAATAGAAAGCTAAAAATAACAAAATTATTTTAGAATAATAACTAAATGAACGAATTTCATTATAATATTGTACAATATAAACAAAAGGGAATAAATAGTATGCAAAATGTTATTAGAAAAGTTTAAGATGAAATTTATAATATTAGGAGTAGAAAACTGATTAGAATGGGACCAGACTATTTAAAGGTCCGACGTTCGGTTATTACCTGGAGTAATGTACTCTTTAACTTTTATGGGGTAAAGTTGTTGAATAAGCCGGTCCGAGGTCGCCAGGGACTAATACACGGCATGAAGTTTTATCACTTTCGACATTTGTTTAAACTCTTATATATATTACTAGTGACGTACTATGCTTATATCCGATTTCATATATACACGATGAACAACACGATAATTGTGAATTAAAGGTAGGCAAAGATATTCTTTATAGCATAAAATAGTCAGTGAAAGTCCCGTATAAATAATTTCAGATGTTTCAAAAATTGCATAAGTCCGATTTCTGTTATAAGTATCGTATTCAATTTTATATGCACTTACAATAAATAATTCGATTTTCTTAAAGCATACATTACAATTAAATTTCTATATATACATTACATATAAAGTCTTAGTAAAACAAAACAGTACTTTAAATATTAGCATAGTACTTTTTTTTATTAGACATACTATACGTGAGCTTTTAATTAAATACAGAATTACGTCCATTGTGTCACGAATATCCAATCCCATTTTCTTCAAATTCGTGACGTCCATAATTCATAAAAAATTAAAAAATATGAACTATGTATTATTTACACTGTTAAATATTAGTCATATTTAAAAATTAAAGGGGTCTTTTTTGCATTAAGTTATATTATGGTAATATACACATTATCTTAAATAAAGGCAGTATTTTATATAAATTTAATTAGCATACACTAATGACCGGTCCTTTCTTCTGTTACTACAAGGCCGAAACTTTAACTATAAATCCAAAGCTCTTTACACCCCATCGAATAAAGAGGTTGCTTTGAACAATTACCGGGAAGGTTATTTATTGTAAAATGAAAATGTGAAAGTGGCCACAAAATTCTTTAGCATAAATATACTGGGCCTACTTTGCAAGTGTCATCTTGATTAAGTGTTTGCGAAAAAGCAATTTTTATACAGTTATCTCGCTGGCCGCAGTAGTGGCAGACTACCTATCTATTTAAACTGTGTTATGAGAATAAATATCTTATAAATCTAATGTAAATATATAATTGTTAGTTTAATATAAAGACTAGTGTCAATAGCAAAGTTAAAATAACTTGCCTGAAAGTCACCTTTGCTATACATTAACCTTCTCAAAGACGGACCGTGACTAATCAGAACATATTTAAAAAAATATAAGGATTTAACTGATTCTATTGTTATATCATCTGTAAGATTCCAAATTTAAATTAAATTACATTTAGATAAAAATTGTATAATGGATATAACTAAAAGGCTTAAAATGTTGAAGATGTGATTAGATTGTTTCTTAGATATAATTAAAGCTGATAAAACGTTTTAAAAGCTAAATATTATTCCTTTTTTTATATAATCAAAGAGTAAATGCGTTCCAATATTTACATTTTTTGATGGCATGGTTAAGTGTGCAATATTTTAAGTCATTAGACTGTATTCGGCAAGTCCGACAATTTGCTCAATGCAATATTTTGATTTAAATCATTTACAATATTTATATAACTTTTAAATTTATAACGCGATATAGATATGGTTGACTAAATGTATTCTTTTAACATAAGGCGAGGTTTAATAAGGCGCCACTTTAACCTAAATATTCAAAAAAATTTCGTGAATCGTTAATAAAACAAGTATTAAACGCAGAGTGACGATGTTAAAAGCATCTGCCCTGTCCTCCATTTTATTCCTTCACGAATATTACGTCACAGTAAAAGTGACACTCTACTTTACAACCTACAGAGGGCTTATAAAATTATAGCTTTAATACAGGCGAAAAGATAAGCTTTAAGATTTTTTCAATAAAGTCCACCAAAACTTGCTAAAGTTGAGGTTTTTGTTAAATAGTATCTTGGTACAATTAAGTTTAGCTTAGGAGAAGGCTTCTAAATGCCATTTCAAAGGAAGATCGGGGAATATTCGAGAATTGATTCAGTATACCGGTCGATCTTAGGCTTAGCGCCTTAATCCGCCATACGAGTTTTAGTTGGGTGATCAGCAAGTGAATTAGGGAATGTGGGACGTAACCTCACAGTTAGACGGCACAACTCCGTTTTGATAATCCTCTTGTCGACGAGGGTCGGTTAGTCAAGGCCAAATGTAATACCGAAGTAACTTTTAGGGAATTGCAAGAGTTAGCTTTGACGCGGCGTAGCAATCTGAAATCGAGACCCTATGATTAATTTTATATGAGTTTTGTTTCTAATTGATATATACATGGATAAAAAGGTCACTGATCATGGAATTTCACTATATTGAAATAAGGAACGGCGAATTAGATCAACATAATATGAAATTAATTTCAATAGGAACATTATAATTCTACTCATTTCCAGGCCAATATTTTCTTCTTAAGCAATATACGGTTCAAAATAATGCTCACAATTCAAGTAGATTTTTAATTAAATTTTATGTAGGTATGTGAAATGAGTCTAAGTGAATGGTACTAAAGTCGAATGGCGAAGTTATAACTTCAGGTTCTACCCGAACATTGAAAGCCTTAAGTTAGTGTGTATTCATAGAGTTTGAATGGCAACGCGACCTCCTCACTCCGGCACGCATGTTTTTGACGTTAAATAACTTCTATGCATTTCATGTTCACGTTGACGTGAATTTATTTGATGTTCAACTAGCCAAATTCGATGCATGGCCTTATTCGTACTTTAAAATTAAATGTTTGTATCCATATTGCGCTTTGAATTTAAATTTGGATTTTGTTATTGTTGTTAAATGTTATCTATACTAATATTATAAAATTGAAGAGTTTGTTTGTTTGAACGTGCTAATCTTAAGCACCGCTGCTCCAATTTAAAAAAATCTTTCAGTGTTGAATAGTACGTTTATCGAGGAAGACTATAGGCTATAAAAAAATGGATCCTTACTAAAAGTCCATTAATGTAATCCAAGGTGTAAAAATCGAAATTAATGCGAACGAAGCCGCTGGCAGAAGCTAGTCTAAGGAATATAATTCAGAGTCTGTAGTAATTATAGATTAGTTGAAGCTTCTATTTGAGTAGGTTAATAGGCACATTATTGTAGCAGTAGTTATAAAGCAAAAGGGTCACAATTCCGACTTCAATCAGGGCCTTAATATTAGTTATTACAACTGGACCGAAATTGAACTGTGTCGTATTATGTATCATATTACTGACAATAATAATAATAAAATCGAAAATTCTTAAGTTATTCCTTATGATATAAACTAGCTGTCAGTGAAAGCTGCGTCAAAAACGGTCCTAGCGCTTCGTATATTAGTCTTATAGATACACACAAATAAATAATATACACATTTTGTATGTCGATATAGATGAGCATGATGCATGTTCTGATTTGTTTTAGAGGATTGAGCAGGTAGGAGGAAATGTAATTAAAGTCACCATTAAGTGAGCCATTAAAAATCTGAAACTTACATTCTGCTTATGAAACCTCTTGCCGAGGTATTCACAAAGATACAAGTGGAAATTCATAATGTAAAAAATTATAGTATATTTGCAAGAGGTTCTGGTAATCAGCAAAGCATGATAACTTAATTAAGAAAATTTCTAGAGCTCGAAAATTGTTTTCCAGATACGATATCACGTTTAGACGGCCTTGTTCAGGGTTCACTAAACGAGGCGCTTACGCGGCCGACACCGCAATCAAGTAGATAAGCGTCTTGTTACTTTTATTTAATATCACCCGTCCATTCACCCAGAGCTTAGAAGATAAGCTTTTGTGACACATGAAGAAGTGCAGTTACCTTGTAGCTGATATTGACAGAGAGTGATGATATACCCTTTTGACAATGAACAGTGAAGCAAATTTGTATTATATAAAGTTTAAGGTCTATTTTTTTATTATTTTCATAAATATGACAGGAGAATGAATTTTAAATAAAACATTATAAAATCGTTGAAATAGTTTTGAAATTATTACGATTAATTCCTTTCCTATCTTTCCAGTTCCTTTAACTTAGTTCGAGAATAATTCGGAAAGTGTTATCGGAGGGAAATAAATTTTCGGATGTTATTATGACCTTAGATTAGATAAAAGGTAAGGTATTGGGGTACCTAATAATATAAAATTTGATGTTTAAATAGGATTAACTGCAAACAATTAATATAATTAGTACGTTGTTAAATATAGTCATGAAACACTGTCGCTAAGACTGCAATATAGTTTTATTAGTCTACCCGTCAACAATATCAAACGCAAAAAAGTAAAATACATTTCTATACGCCTATCGAAGCGTACGTCGACATTGTTGTCTCTGGAATCAATTATTTTTTAAAATCTACAAATCCCGCGGATGCATCAATCAAGGGTTCGGATTGACAAATTTCGCGCTGATATAAAACCGCTACATATCCGCTACAGTCTCATCGATAGAGTTCATTTGTTACACAGTAATTGGCAATGGTAACACAATTTACAATAACAAAAGGCAATACGAGGCACCGTGTATCGGAGAAATTCTAATGAACAACGCGAAATTGAGTCAGCTAAGTAGGTGATACCCTGCAGCAAAACAACCAACTTGTTTAAACAAAGGTTCGTTGCTCCATTGTTTCACTTGCGCCGACTTAATGGTGACACCCGAGGAAACGTTAATTAAACCAACAAGGATTCCCTGAATAAGATATCGTGAGCCCTCATAACTAAATATTGTGAAATGAACAAGCCTACGAATCTTAATTACCTCTATACGATAAACAACGAAATAAGTATCACTGTGAACAAATTCATTTGATTGTGATCTGAATACGTTATCCTACCTTTAAGCGAGTTCGCTGATGGAGTTTTCGATTAAATATACGTATATGAAGTTTCTTTGACTGAATTAGGTTTAATCTCTGTTTTATTTATTAGCTCATTTTGTTATATTATATAATCTGTTCAATAGTTATAACAAACTGGATAATTTGGAAATTAAAATTGAAATGAACTGATTATTTTTATGTTCCCTTCATGTCTGGGATATTTCAAAGTACATAACTTCATGCAATAGCAATTGTGAGCAAAACAAAACTAGTCATTAAACAAGAACTTTTTATTGGAAGGTACTTCACAGAGCTTTCCTAGGAACGCGCAGAGCTTACAATACGAGTAAAGCAACAACCCACTTAAAAAATAACAGCAAATGAATACAATTTGGCACAAGATTGTTTTTCGAATATCGGATATTCAGTTATTCACAAATATAAGCAGATATCAATCAAATTGTGCCCTAGTTGCATATTATTTTCGTTGTTGTTCGACTATTTTCAAATTATAATAGCAATATCTAGATCAACAACGTTATCTATTTGAAAATATTTTAATTGTATTTGAAAGATATTTCAAATTGAGTGAATTCTCCATGTTTTATGTTTTCAATAATTGAGTTTTTTTACAGATTGTCAAATATAATTCTGACACAGGAAAATGTCTAGCAGCAGACATCTATTTTGTCTGCGTAGACTTCGAGAAATTATGATTTCCCCATACAAAACTTCAAGCTCAATTTTCCTTCAAATAATATTAAACATGTGGCACATGTCTACCTTCATGGTCTAAACGAACACAATATTTAAATTAATTATTGTTGTTCAGTGGTTTAAATAGACGGAGACAGGTCGACTATCTTTCGTTCCTACGTTATTAGCACGTGTTACAAGCGAATAAATATTTATGACTCATGAACCCTTTAAAATTCTGTTTTGTTAAGTTTTGTCCTTGCATCTATTTTCCTTATTAATAAAACAAGGAAAAAGCTACACGTAGCGGTTCATTGCTCCAACACAGAATTGTTGGAAACATTGTTTGGGGAAGGTAATAGGACAGATCTGACGGTCTCATCCATCATTTTCTCTCACTTCATTGGATTGCCATACAAAAAGGCAGACCAACAGCTGCTCCTCGACATTAAACTTTTTATATTTTGCGTTGGACATATCGAATATTTTCGGCCAGTTAGCTTTTGCATATGAACTTTTTTCATTTCGACATTCATACAACTCGAGTTTTGATGAAATTGATCAAATATTTTACTAAAAATATCAAAATATGAAATATATTTTGTTTATTTTTAAGCCGTCAAAGCAATATAGTAAATAGATTCTCTGATGATATTTACATTGCTAGGATGTAACAAAACATAATATATATATATAGCCAGTTCCTTAGTTCTTAATGGAGTTATTGACGTTTCCAAATTGAAAGCGACTACAAAGACTCTATTAACATTACTGTTATTAAGTTACTGTTACACCGAATATCGGGCGACATGACTCCCCAAAATAAGAAGCTTTATTCGGAACATGGAAAAATATTATATGGTATACATAGGTTGTAAATGCACGCACACAAGGAATTTTGTTTTTGAATATTACTTTGCTATGGACAATTAAAAACTCTTCTAAGTTAAATATATAAATGGGCCCAATTATGTTATAACGATTATATAAGACACTGAAATGTATACTTAACTTATAGAATACTTCAGTCAGAGTTACGATTATTTAATTGGTTAAAGGATTTGTTATCGTAATTTATTTCAATACGCCAATAAAAGACTTTCGAACGACTTGTTCCACATCATGCATACAAAATAAACTCCGTCGAATCGATAATTATGATAGATACACTTTAAATACCATACTTTATTTTGTCATGTTTCAAAATACAATTTAACTTGGAATAAAATTTGCTTACCCTTCGCAATGAAAGGGCGTATATGGTTCGGAAGGGCTCTTTCTATCTAACATTATATCGCACCAGTAGCTCGTAAGTTGCCAATTCGCTGACTTTTCTGTTTCACTTGTTTAATGACATGTGTAAATACGATTCAAGAAAAATATTCTTAGATACAAGTAGGAATTCTTTTCAAAGGTACTCAAGTCAGTTTGCATTTATTTCATATATTTTTTAAAATTCCTACCCTTATGACTTAAAGATCGATTAAAAACAATGATTAAAGCAGTACTGATTAAGATTGTATATAACTTTATATACAGTCTCAGTATTATTATATTATTCTTGTATTTATAAAGTTTCTTGCAAAATAACATTTTTCTTCCAAATATTTATTATTTTTGTCACGCTACAACATCACTTATCTTGTTAGTTTCTTAAAAATCTAATTTAAATATTCGAAACACCTTTACGTCTTCTTAATGTATACTAATAATATAAAACTGAAGAGTTTGTTTGTTTGTTTGGATAGTACATTTATCGAGGAAGGCTATAGGCTTATATTTAAAAAAAAAGGATCCTTACTAAAAGTCCCACAATGTAACACGAGAAGCCGCAGGCAGAAGCTAGTGTTATAAATTTATTCACAACGCTGTATAGTGTATTGAACAAGGAATCTAGAGCCGTTAATTTTTGTATATGTATTCCAAGAATATCTCTAAGTAGGCCGATGGCTATCAATTATACTCTTGTGATGCTATGTCAGTGTGGGAACCCTCACTTGTTTTTGAGAGCTCTATCAGTATCTGATATCACGCTCTATCGACATCTAAGAGTATTTATTTAGTAACGGAACCTTTTATGGTCACTCGCAAAATAGAATAGGCTATAATTAATTTTTAACTTACTTTCTTCGAATCTTAAATAATATATGACAACAATAATTCGATGGTTTTTTTTATATGATTACAAATGTTTTTGCACAACATACTTACAGGTTGATTTGATAAATTTTATATAAATTCAACTAGGTATAACGTAATTTGCTATTGTTTAAGAAACGGCTTTAATAATATGTTTATAAAGCGAAAAATTCTATTTACAATTCTAGAGCCTACTTATTTTTATTAAGTTCTTTTTCTGTATAAAAGTTAATGAAGTAACTGTTTTGTACGAATGAATACTTATCAAAATTCGTTGTTTTATTCATAGGCTGTTTGAATAAAGATGAAAATATTAAATCGGGAGAGTGAAAATGTACTTTCAGCTAAGAATAAGTTTCAGGGTTAGTCATACATATTTATAGACAAAATACTAATATTTTAGTAAATTAGATTCACATAAGGGAAAGCAAGCCCGATGGTTGAGTGGTCGAGTTTAAATATATTTTGCTTCACACCATTGATCGCATATTAAATTTTTGCCATAGTGTAACATTTTTTTTATGCCATAGAAAGGCAAACGAGTTCACTCATTCTAAGCGATTCTTGCCGTCCATGGACAGTAGATCTAAAAGACGCATTGCCAACCTTAATTATGGGAATTTTTGAACGTTCTGCTGCCGACCTTACTTATTGTTATTTTGGGTATTGGGATATTTCTTTAAGCGTATTTATAAATGTCATCAATATAAAAATAATTCCTGTTTACACATTGTTTATAGATAAACAAGTTTTCATATGATATAATGAACATTACAATTTTAGTCTCTGTAAATCTGGTTTTTAATAGTCAAAACGCACAAAATTGAGTTTTTAATAAAGTTACTTCAGTTAAGATGAAGTACCAAATACAAAACTCAATAAACGATATCGAAATATTTTTGTACAAAAAGGGATGTAATTTATTGTTTCATTAATATTTCTGGAACAGGAAATACACGTCAAAACAAATTAAATGGTAATTTTTTACGAGCATCCGAGTAATTTTCATGTAACTTAATCTCAATACGAGTACCTACTTGTTTCTTCTTAGGTTTTAATAAAATGAAACCTCTTAAGAAATCTTTCAAAACGTGACCTAAATTACTTTAATAATATAAAAGCTTCCCTTTTAATAACTTAACACTGTCGTTGCTTCGATGGTTTTGTCATTTTCTTATTGTTTCATAAATTACGCGGTTACCAGTCATTTACGGTACATTTAATTATATGAGTCTCCAAGTCACTGATATACTAATTAATATTTAGGATAATATTATATTGTAAATATTATTTAAATAGTTCAAGACACCTCATCATGTTCTTGGAGTTTTGGTTTTGAATTTTAAGAATAGGGCTCTGTAGTCTCGCGGTTGGATAAAGCAACAGCGACGCCAGAGCACCGGGTTCGAGTCCCGGTCGGAAGTAAGTTGCATTTAAACATATGTAATTTGTGTTCTGCCTCAGGTATGGGCTCTCTGTTACAGGAAGAATGTCAACAACACAGGCATTCCGAGTATTAAATGTGGTGGACGAACTGCAAATAATTTATAAGTTTCGTCCGGGTCACGTACCACCGTTCATAGATGGAAAAGTCGTGACTGCTATGCGCGTTTCGATTTCAGTCTATGAATTTCCGAATACACGAAATAAAAAAAAGGCCTTAAGGTTGGCAACGCGTCGTTTAGATCTACTGGTCTTGGAGGTGTCTATGGGCGATAGGAATCGCCTATTATACGTGAACTGTAAGCTCGTTTGCGTTTTGTGATAATGAACGTTGTATATATATATATAATATATAATGTAAAACTCCTTTAAGTTTATATTTGTCATCGTAACATTAATGCGTCTATGTCAGAAAATTTCACGAGAAATATTAACATACACTATTAAAACAGGTAAATTATAGCGTTGCATTAAGTTGTTGTGATGTTGTATATTACTCTAATTTCGTGCATTTATACATGTTGTGGGTGAAATAACATGTTTCGAATGTTGAATAGCTGATGTGGGTAATGAAATTATGTCCAGCGTAATGACAATGTGACAATCAACGGCCGCAACCATCGATAACCGTTAATGTAATTTAGAATAATTTTGGTTCGTAATAAGTCTGATATAATCATAAAACATGTATTGTTTCAGATCCCTTTCTATTGCTAAATGCACCCTCTTATTTGTACCTCGTAGTACTTATAATTAATACACAGATATAAATAAAATGGAAGTGTCTGTAACGTCAAAATAAGATCTTTTTTCTAAATACATATGAAAGCATGTATAGTGCGCATAAAAATTATGCTTCTGTCTGTCTATTTTTTCAATTAATCTTCTAAATAGCTGGGCCAAATTTAATAATCTTGTCGCGTCAAAATATTACCATCTTATAGGGAGTACCTTAGATTACCCTATAATCATCGTAAATAAAATTGACGTGAATAAAACCGCGAGGCAGTGCAAGTGAGTACATTTTCTCCTTTCCTCTAGTATTTTATCAAGTCAAATCTGCCCCATTCGGTTGAATACACCAATTGTAATGTTATTGCCGGCAAATGCTTTAGACACGCAAACTTGAAATGTGACAAGTCAAATGGACATCGCTTTGTCCATCGAAACAACGAATAACGTCATTGATCTGTTTGACGGCAGTTTAGATATATTATCGTACATCACTTTGCAGATATTCACAAAGTGGTTCTTTGTAATTGTTATCTACTGATCGCGTTTTGTCTTAATGTTACAGAACTATATAATACATATCTGTATTTTATTTCAATTCTTTACAAAATATTTAATACTTGAAGTGTCTTTTGCCAAAACCTAATTTAAACCTACGTAATATTAATTTGGATGCAACCGCGAGGCACCGCTAGTTTTAAAAATAATTCAAGTAAGTGACGTCCAGAATAATCATTGGGTGCAAGAAATTACGTTTGCTTTTAAGACGTGATTTCTTTCTTCCCCGTGATAAATGAGTCTCTTTTAGCGCCATGTGCTTATTACGGACTAATAACTTCCGTACTAATGGAAACTAAGCAACCGGAGTCAAGGCCTATCTTGTCAGAAACAGAATGTACACTGCGATTTATTAAACGCTTCGGACGATTTACAGTCTCTGCAGAGAGAAAGAATGATTATTTTATTATATGGGTAACCATTATTAAAGTTAATCATTCTCATTTTACATAAAATTATTTAAAACTAGAGTAGGTTTTCTGTTTAAAATAATGCATAATGTGAATAAACTTTCTTGTTCCTTTTTTGAATATGCTTATTTAAAAGATTGTTTGCTAAACAGAAGAAACTGGTTTCATTTCCAAGTGACGCGACTGCGCCACTTTTTGCATATGTATGACTTCATCTGCTACCGAGGTCGACGGGGGCAAATTAATACCAATGAAGACCTACATGGAGATCATTAAGATCTTATTTCAAGTCACATACAACTCTTTTTTACCTTACATAACACTTAGAAAACGATTCTTAAAAACTTAAAAGAAATCCAGTTCAAAACTTTTCTTATTTCGCCATAACTTCAAAAGGGTTCGGTTTCCGACGATTCCTAGCTATAATTTTCCGCTTATTGCCCTCTAAAGAGTAATTCATTCCACGTGTACACGGTATTTCCACCTCTTGTTTTTATTTCGATCACATACGTATATATTTTTTTACAGAACAACCGTGGCAAATTTAAACCATTAGATTTAACGTGTTCTACACCAGGTTTTATTGCCAATTGTGCAATTCTTAGTTCGATTTGAAAGTGGATCCATGTTAACAATTCTCATCTTTATTCAAACAACGTTCATGAATAACACAGAGACAGTAAATACAGCTCCCAGGAGTACCGGAGTAGTGATAACACACAGACGAGATATAAAGGGCAATTCGGTTGCTGATCTTTATGGTATAGGTGCGGTACAACGCAGCTTCGGTCTTAAGTGGCGGATAACGCGAGATTAGAGTTCTGCGTGGAATTAGAAATTACCATAGATTTCCATGTATGTAGACTGAATAATCTCCATTACTTAACCTTGCTCTGTATATTTGCTTTCAAGTCAATGTATTAAAACTAAGACCATTGTAAAAGACAAATTAACTATTGCCCTGATGCACAGTTCGTGGGCGGAGAGTGAAATGAAAAAATCGTATTAGCACCTCACCTTCTATTTATACTAATATTATAAAGCTGAAGAGTTTGTACGTTTGAACCTGCTAATCTCAGGAACCGGCGGTGGGGTTTGAAGAATTCTTTCAGTGTTGAATAGTAGCGTTAAGTAGTTAGCGAATAAGACAATGGACTATTATATTTAAAAAAAAATAGGGATCGTTACTAAAAGTCCAATAATGTAACCTAAAGTGTAAAAATCGGAATGAACGAAGCCGCTGGCAGAAGCTAATGATGAAAAAACAATCGTGGCTTAGAAACAAATATATAATATTACATGTAAATGTAGACAAGTATTATCTACTATGAGTGCTACTATTATTTGAATACGCGCAATCTCATTCGACAAAAAGAATTTCTTGCTTAGATCATTACGATGAATAAGTAGAAGTATGAAAGGAAATTCTCCTCGAGTATAAAATCAGTGCTTGATTTGATAAGTGTTCTACATTTCATTTGTAAAATTCAATTACCTACTCTTTATTCAATGCTCTCGTTTATTAAACTCGAGAGCACATGTGGGGCATTTCGTTTCATGTTATAAATCATGTAATAACTACATAGCCAGGGTACACGGCTTTATTAAATCGTTTTCACTTCGTAGCGGAAATCTGCGCTTGCCTTGATGCATTTTCTATATCAGAGATATGGAAATCTTCCCATATTGAAACTTGGTATTCATTTTATGTTAAGTTAAAAGTGATGAAGCGAGAAAATTTAACTCTTAGATAGCGTGGATTGTCCCATAATGTGATATCTGACAAGCGACATATCATTTTTATAAGATTTAACAGTCATCCTTTTCTAGGCACCTCGTAAAAGAAGTTATTAAAGAAAAACTATAAGATTAGGAAATATTAAATAAATATTATGGCAACATCTTATTTTCACCTTTATTTTGGTATATTTTTGGGAAAATTTGGTGAAATGGAATACCTATGGTTTTGCCAATTGCCTTATTTTACAATACAATTTAGTTTAAGAATCTACGAGTTAATAGAATATTACGCAGGTATGTGAACCAGTCGCCGACCGCACCAGCACAAAGTTGGTTGGTCATTAGCAATGTAGAGCGTCCTCGTAATATGAATTGGTTAACTGAGTTATGTCCCGTAATAGCAATGTCGTGTTTACAAGTAACTCGAGAGGCGAAGCTAACAGAACGGCCTCTAATGCTTAGTTCTAACCGACTGTCGCGCATACGAATTAGATACGGGTACGACAATTAACTATATTATTAACCTCACTTACATAAAATTATACTGACATTCTAATATGATAATTAGTTATGAAAATTCACTTATAAGATTTTGGTAAAGATAACACTAGAAGAGCCGTTTATCCTTCTCACAAACGTGAGAGACGTTGACTTAAGTATACTTTCCGTATAGTTTGACATGGCCGAGGCGCTGGAACCCCAGCTCGAGATAGATCGCGATGTTTATGTAAACTGGTAGAAACTTTCCCTGCGGACAGTACCCGTCGTTAGCATAGAGAAAGCGTCCGCTTTGTTCAAAGTTTCCTCTTTTTGTTTCTTAAGAGCCATTTTTTTAATCCGTCAACAGCAGTGATTTCATTTGTAGTGTTAGCAAAAAATCAGCTTTACATTTTTTTTGCATCGGATCTGCTTCGGAAGCTAATGAAAATTCAACATATTATTCGATATTGCTAAATGAGGATTAACCACTTTAATCTTATTTGATTTAACCGCTATTCTAAATGCTTTAAAATGTCTAAAGTTGGCGACAATATAACATTTAGTGTTTATAAAAGACTGTCTAAACAAAATACAGCTAAAAACCCAAATAAAAAGGTTCTTTATCTTGACTGGTATCAATCAGCCTCATCAGTCATTATCAGTCAAATCAGGCTATATTTATATTCAAATTACTTTATGAGGGCAATTTATGATACTCGATATTCTCGTAATAGCTATAATTAATGTCCTTTAAGTGCCTACGTCATTTCCGCTACTTTATAAAAAAGTTTACCCTTTTGAGACAACAAAGTGAAAGTTTCAATGTTCAATATTCATGTGATAAATTAAGTAGCGGTAAGTAGAAACTTTTCTTTCCATTAAAAGTTTCATCGTCAAGAATTTTCTTATTGGTTTTTAGTTACCTGTATGATCAGCGTCTGTATTACCTCAAAAAATACTTCAAGTGAATTAAAATCACCATCGTCTTAGCACTCTCGGAACTGCCTACTGTTTTAGAACCAGATAACATTTTTATTAGTTGGAAAGGGCGCAATTTTGCAGGCCAGCTTCATTATCCTCACGATTATACCTACTATTTACTGTCGCAGGGAAAGCAACCCTTTATGCTTATAATTATTAACGTAAATAAATTATTTGAATCTTACTGAAGAAAATAGCACTAAGACGTGAATTTCACTATGTTTACTAGTAGTATGGTTGGTACAGCAATGTTCTGTTAATATCGCTCCAGTGCCGAAGTTATGTCAATATTATTATTGAGGTTGTTTCAAGCTTGCCGGATATTATTATATTCAAAATAGCTTATCTCATGTATATTCTTGAAATTTACAACATTTACGGTAGTTTAAAGTTTACAAAATAGTCCGTTGTAACAAGTCTAATACAATTTAAAAGTTCTTGATATTAAAAAAAATCTGCGCTCGGTTACAAAAAGGTAAGGAAAAAGGTTTCAGCGAAATGCCGGTAAAAACTGTTGTTTCAAAGCTGGCTTGTTTTGTTTAACGTACTGGAACTATTTCTTGTAATATTGTGGTTTCATTATTATGTTCTTTTGTGTACTTTCTAAAACTATTGCAATCTTTTCGTAATTTTAAATACACGTTAAAGTACTTTAGTGTTATCAATTAACGTTTTAGTACCGCGAAATAATACTGATTATATTTTTTTAAACGATAGAAAGACAAGCGAGCATACAGTTCACCTATACTAAGCGATACCTGTCGTCCATGGACGCCTCTAAAACCAGTAGATCTACGAGATGCTTAGCCATATTCCATCACTTTTCATTTATGGTGACGTTCTGTTGCCGGCCTTATTTATTTTTATTTCAAGTATTCTTTCACATTAAATAATTAACGATAAGAGTATTTGTAGCCCAATTCTTCGCTTGTGTGTGTACGTATCATTTTAAACTATTCGCAACTGACGAAATATGAAATCGTTAATGGATTGTAGACTTCGAATTTACGTCCATATGTATTGTAAAGTTTCATGCAATGTTAAACAGTGTTCTCACATTTTAACCTCATACAAATTATCGTAATAAATTCTTGTACACAACACCGAAGCGTATATTTCATAACAATTGTTGCTTTCTGATAATTAATTAAAACGTTTATTCCTAATTTTCAGGTAAGAAAACAGAATATAGAATACGCGGCATAATCAAGGCAAGATTTAAAGATAATATTTCTCAAAACGAAATGTAAACAGGTTGGTTATGATATTGGAGCTAAAATTTGTGTTAACTGTTGAGAGTTCTCAGATCGTGAACAATAAAGTTACGCTCCAATAAGTATGTTAATTTTGTTTCGAGGATGGAATCCTTTGATTTGCTTATTGAATTTGGAATAATTCATTTCATTTTTATGATTTCCGTAATTATTTCTTACACTCGCGAGGCTTTATAAGTTGATGTGTAGATCGAAGCTATTTGTTGAACTCTACGGTTCTCGCTCAACTTTCTTGCATTAATATTTTTCAATATCACGTTCAACAGTGATATTAATTACTAATTTAAAAAAAATACATAATAGCTTAGTATAATTGTATATCAAGATTTGAATTGCATTATATTACAAATAAACTGTTTATTCTTTAATACAATTTTAAGAGTAAAATTTATGTTATCGTATACAGAATAAAAATATAGTCTCTTTTAATGAAATCATTATAGCAAATAAAAGGTGTAGGGAAGATATTTAAATTAGATTACAGCGAGTTTCGGATCTGATGATGAAATGAACAAAAAATAATTTAATTTCCCTAATATTATTTCAATTCTTCAGTGCATACAAAATTTACTTAATACAATATAGTTCATGGTCGTAGAATGAAAAAAAATGCAGTTTTGGCTGTGACATACGGAATGAACGAACTGAGAACTTTTATATGGATATAATAGAATTGAGAATGTTTTCACAGACTATAGATATAACAATACTAATTACGTTGGGTCAATTTAGCTCCTAGTACAATTTTTGATACATAATAAACAACATTTAGAAACTAAAAATATCTGCTTTTTGAACATTGACACTGGGTATATTAACCGCTAAACTTTATTTATTTCAAAAATATCCATCTTTAGTTTCCCATTTCAATGGAATTTTAACTTACATAACATATTACTTCTAACATAACTAAGATACCTACTAACAAATCTTAATATTCTAATTTACTCTGACCACAACTCTCAATGCTAGCAATGTGAACTCAGAAGTTATTGGGTTTTAATCAACAGCAATAAAGTAGCCAGAATACTTGTAACTGGCGTTAACGAATTACGTTACGATGAAATTAAAAACAGTTCAACATACGTATTTAACAGGAAATTTTAATTAACGTTCTTGTTTTCCAAGCCAGAGAGTACGTTAAAATTACCTTTAAGAATTAACCTATTACAAATAAGTAAGATATTTTGTCGATTTATTTAACTCTGTCTAGTAGTTCTGGTAACTTCTTCTGCGTAGACGTAGATATTGAACCTTTTTACAGACAAACAGAAACACAGTTTTGTATGCATTAAGAAAATAAGTGTTTTTTGATATTACAAAGAGAAACGACTATTTTATTTTTACATATAGATTAACATTGTTATTCAAGCATGACCCAAATTATAAGATTACATTTGAATATTTTTCTAATCTGTTATTCAAGCAGATGTTAAACAGTAAATAAACTTAGATGATGATATATTTTGACATCCAGAGTCGACAAACTTGGACGTCTACAAATTGGCGAGTGACAAGTTCACGCTAACGAGAAAAGTTCCCGGGGCAAACCGTCCTAATACGTTTAAATCTGTTACTTTTAATGTAACTGAGATGCAGACAAATTGTTATTCTCATTTTCTGTTACGAGAATTTATAGAAGTGTTACGTTATAATGTAGACGAAATTAATAAAGATGCCAGAGGTGAATTTTGTAGACAGAGGTGATAAATTGTGAAAGTGGTTCATCTAATAACACATACGAGTAGTTCCATAGTATACTAGAAATTTTAAATCATACTATTTATTAGATTTCTTCACGTATATTTTTTTCAATTTATGCCTGTTTATTAATTTTTACGGTATTGACTATATTGCATTAATAATTAGAATAAATAATGCGCATTTGTTTATGGAATAATGATTTCTCCTCAAAGATTTGGAAAATAATTAACGACAGGCTTACTAAAAAGTTTTATAGAAACTATAATATATTTTAGTTTTATATAAAGAAAATTTCTCTATAAAAAAGTAACAATAACTGTTTTTATCATTTTATATTTCTTGTTTACTCATTTATGAATGGGACCGTGAAACATTTGTCGATGTCATCTGCAGTTTCCCTTTTATCATCGTCATCAAACGTGAAAAGAATCGGAAAATTAATTTTTTTGGTGGCGTTTTAAATTAATCGGTTATCGAAACGGTTATAAATAAAAGGAAATAAAGGCGCTGAATTTTGAAAACGTTTATACAGACATTCTGCATAAATAATATTTGTTTTTTTTTTTAATCAAGTCATTTTTAATCAAATATACTATTATCCGCATAAATTTAATCGGTTCGAAGCAAAAAGCAAGAAAGTATAAAATAATAGTAACGAATAATTATTGCACTTATTTACATTGTTGAAAACATTAAAATATTGCTGCTGAAATAAATATATTCAGAATAGCAACTCTAGGTAGAAGTAGTAGTGTGGAAGTAAAATTAAAAAAAATGTCTTTTTCAGTGAACAATTTTGGATTTGCAGCTTGATGATATAACCCATCTAAATATAATTGCATTGATGATAATCCACGCTATTCCTGAATCCTAGATCATTGTTTAGGAGAACCTTTACAATATCCTACACACAAACACAATTTAATTTTATTAAATAATTAACTTAAAACACACCATGTATTTATATTATAGAGGATATTCTACCGCATCCAATCAATTGGGGACAAAAGGCTCGCCGCGCTAGTGTCGTAGATTGGACCATTCCCAAAATATGGAACTCAATTTGGCGTGACCCTTTACTTGACCTGAGAGTATTTTAATAGCTAGCCATGTCGTCGAGACGTCACGTACAGGTGGTGTGGTCGAACGCGATTTAACTTGTGTAATAACTTACCGCCCTTAACGATTTTACAGAGAATGAATAATTTTCACAATGTTCTTAAAACATTCTAAGCTAATTTTAGCATAGATTGGGTTATTAGTCGTCAACAAATGGAATTATTAATTATAATTAGCAACATTCTTTTTTACAATACAAAATTTTATACAGCTTGCAATTAAGTTTCAAAGCCGAAGATTACCCTCCTCCTTATAATTGAATTTAAACGGAGACTCGATACCTATAATTCCGTATGCTAATTTAAAGGTATGGTTAAAAATTGTAATTTAGTAAGCTTAAACAGGATTATATTCGACTTTCGTTAACCAACACCGGTTCAAATATTTGTTCGCTAAACGGCGCGGTATAGTCCGGGCTGTTGCGTACACATTTCGATCATTGACTGTGGCAATAAGAGAAATCCATTCATATTTATTTATCGCTTTCGTCGATATTGGCAAGAGATCGCAATTACCGTCGACCCTCATGCTACTGCAATTTCACAAATTGCAGATTTTACTTGTGCCGATGGCAAGAACTTTGAAATTGCCAGTCGTTATATGCATTAAAGCGCCCATCTTCGCCTCCACTGCTTCTTTTGACGTGACTCTGTCGTATGAAAGCGAAATTACGTGAATACATACATATAACATGTGCGTGGGATTTTCGCATTATGCGAAGCTGAGCCGTGAGCCGTCTTAATTAAACGAAACTTTTTTAAAATTATTTTTATAAAAGTTCATGAAGACGTAACTTTTGTTTAAAATTCTGCACGCGGTTTTGTATTAATGAAAAACACATCTTCATATTGCAGTGAGACATAACTATTATTAATTTTACATCTGTAAGTACGAGGACGTATCAAGACGTAGTAAGAGTGAGGTAGATTATAATAACTGTTGATAACATAAAAATTTATTTTTCTACATAGTCTCCGAGTCTCTTCTTGGAAAATAAATTCTAGAGAGTTACACACCGACTCCAGAAAACTTTCAAAAAAAAGTTTAGTCTTGGTCCTGAAAAGAGCTATAAAAGGAGTTGTCGTTCTCACTACTCTTTGATCCCTTCCTGTATATATGATCACAAAAGTTAAATCTAAATCTAAAAATAATTAATTTTAATAGTAGGAATAGATAAAGTGTATTATTTCATAACAATAATGACGAAAAGCTCTTACTTTACACACAATCGTAAATTTTCTTCTTAAGCTTGATTTTTCTGCTTAATTTATAGGCGTATATTTAATATAAATTATACATATGCACGAGTATTAGTATAGATTGCGTTGTTGGAAAATGATATGACATAAGTACTATACTCATTGCATCATTAACGAGTCGAGATCGTGAGTTCTAGACGTTTGAAAGTGGAACACATACGTGCATAGTAAAGCTGGATCATAAAATAAAATTTAGTTTGAAAGAAGCAAATTAAATAAAAAATACAGATACAGTTACAGTACAATAAAAAAAATACGTGTTCCTAGTACTTTTTTTTTATTTAATTTAGTATGCTATTACTAAATAAATCTCCTTTAAACGAATTCATATAAATAAAATACAATTTGCGATTGAAATCAAGGTTTTACATTTTTAAAAATTACAAATTTTTAAAATAACTACAGCGTTTAGAGATTCATCGGCTCTTGATAAAGGGACGTAAAGATTAATTAATTGCATTTATAATTCATTCGCAGTTCTTGTTCCTCTAGTAATAGAATTTAAATTGTTCTTTCATTTCAAAGATGTACTCTACGAAGCGAGGCGAACAAGCTATTAGCGGTTCACTGAAGCATGTGTCAAGGACGTCCAGCTTACTGCATTCAAGTTCTCCATACATTACGCTTGAATATATTTTATTTAATAGGTTTCTTCGGGAACAGATTTATGTCTATATAAACGTTAATAAGGACCGACGTACAAACCTGAAACTTGCTTATCAAATAAATTAATTGTTTTTATACAGGTAGTTCTTGGCGTGACAGCTCAGTGAAGAACAAAAAAATATTGATTTTTAGTGCCGTCGACTTAGCAAAAGTGCCAGCATAAGGTGCCTGAGATTTATGGTAGCTTTTTTGGTGTTTTTTTTGGTAACAATATGACAACGTATTAACCAATAAACAGCCATTAATATTTATATATTAGACTTATAACAGATGACAGAAATACTAGTAATCTTACAACAACTTAATAAATAATTCCACTGAATTCAAATCTAAAAATAAACATTTTATTTGTAAACATGATATATTTGTTGTATTTCCCAAGACGCTTTCGCTTTTCACAAATGCGTGGTGGGAATATTTTTAACAGTATAGCTGTATATACGAGCACCTCAGCGTAACGAACTTGAGCCTAAGAAAACAATTCCGATGCGAAATCCCTTGAAAGTCTCCGCCTTTTAGTGGCTCATCCTTATCCGTCGAGACTCTATTACGTGATACGACGGTTTCTTTGACAACGTATGTTTATGATGATTAAATACAAATGGAATTGGTTAACGTTTTCAAATGTTTTGCTATTTTATACGTACGCGCTATCAATATGCAAATAGATCTTTGATCCTCGACTGGTACGTTACATCATTCTGAGGATTTTGTCAACGCGTATTAATTTCACGAGGAATGTGAGGTTTTGAAACTTATCAAACAAACAGATTTTGCGGCTATAAAAAGTTTAATTAACCCGAATTTCACTTACCTTACCTCCACGTTGTCAGATGTATGAAACGATTTTGAGTTTAATTTTATACGAAAAAAAAATTGGTTACTGGATTTTCTTATCTGTATTCCTAAATTGCATTTAGTAATATTTAAATATAGAGACTCTGCTCTTTAGAACCATGTTTGTCCAACATACAAATGGTTGAAGTTTACGTTACCAACACTAAGAAGAATTAGATCTTTTCAAAACATTTACTACTGACACCATATTTCTTTATATCTCAGAATAATTCCCAATCGTATCAGACCGTAAGCCCGGGCCCATTAAACGCAAACGTTCGCAGTTTATAAAAATACCGCCTTACGTGATATAGGTACTTTCGTGAATCCCTATTTCTTTCGAGGACTCCGTTTAGATTAGTCTCGTAAAGATTTATTATTCGTTTGTTTCACTAAAATGTAAAGTGTTTACCAAAATTATACGAAGATTTCATGGAAATCAGCGATAATTTGAAAATGTTTTGCATTTTACGAGCAGTGATAAAATTAAAGACATAAAAATTTAAAATAGATATCACCTCTAAATTTTGCCAGGTATAATATATTTAACGTTTCACGTATTAAAGAGAGATAATACAAAATTCAAGAATTTAACCAAGTACCATTTAAAGAATCTACGTATTTTTATTAAAAGTTCGGATAAATGGAACCTTTTTAGGAATCTAAATTTCTCGATAAACAAACTGAACTCTAATGGGATACATACACAAGGGAACCATATCTTTGAGGAAAACGCTCACAGAAAAAGGCATCGCCTCCGTTTTGTTAGACTAGCGTGAACATTGCGATGGGGAACTGCGTCTCATTTAATGAGAATAGATCTGTGAGTGAAGAAGATTTAATATACAATTTATATAACTAAATCAGAATACGCCTAATTAGAATATACTTTAAGACCTGGCATTATATGTTACTTGCACTTAGAAGAAAACATTGTTTATCGATATATTTAACAACTTCATAAATTGTTACGCAGAATTTGTCACAACAATTCCTTTTTACGGATTATAAGTGTGGTACTTTCCTTAAAAGTTATATGTTGTAAGTGATGATTAATAAGTACGTAGTTAAATTGGTTCAATAAAATTTAACGTCAGATATGATACAAATGTGCTACGATTTATATACATAATCCTCGATATTAATGGAATGACAATAAATATGCTTCTGTACGCGTTGTATTTGAAACTTTGCCAAATATGATTCGGGGCAGCTCATAAATGAATGCCAATCGGTGATTTTTCTAGCAGCATTGATTGTTTTGTAGAATTCATGTTGTGTATTTGAGATAATTTCCTAATTTTAATGTTTATTATTCTAATTTTATATATAATTTATGATATTATATTTTTTAGTTCCTTCAATGTTTAAATTTTAGACTATCATTTGGAAAGCACACGGAACGTCGGATCAAGACAATAATTTAACGAGTCGTAAAATGTTATTACTACGCGTTTTAATTCGTAAAAAAACAATATAGTATTCTAATATAATGTATTATAGTACTATAATTAAAATAATGTGTATTGAAGAATAATATTGAACATGAATTAAAATCTAATAAAAATTGACACTCCAAAAAAAGGCGACGTCTAAAAAGGTTTAATCTTAAACACTTAAATGTATATTGTAATCATGATAAAAGAAAAACTTAGTTGCGTGTCTATGGTCATTACTTTGATCGTGTATTACAGTTATTTGCAAGCACCTGCTCGTTTAGGTGCTTTGTCGATACGATCAGACAAATGTAATGAAACCGGGCTACTCTACATTAGGGTACTTGGAAATTGCTTTGTAAATTGACCTATTTTGTTTATGTCAAGAATACAATTTAATATTCTCCTATGCACTACTTACACATAATAAACTGTAATGTCTCGCACATACAAAATGTTTCTAATGTTATATGATCGGGTGTTATTGAGTAAGCGAAGAGTTGTTTGTTCACGTCTCAGTAACTTCATTTGCCTGAGGCTTGAGTAAGATAGTTTAGGCCTTACAACAAACACGGAAACTCAACACAACATTGCTTTTACAAACAGAATTCTTTGTTAAGTACTGACACGGTAAACAGCTTTTGTTTCACCTTTAAATTGACAATTAATGT
>JAOSYY010000010.1:5079986-5096334 GCA_025727935.1 Hebomoia glaucippe
AATGGAGTGAAAGAAAGCATACATTTTGATATAAAGGGTGATAGGGCTTGCAAAGCCTATGTTCAGGGCAGGACTCTCTGTATGAGTTGGTTAAGTATAGTTCGATAAGGGGTTGTTAAAAATGTCGTGCATAATGGAGAACGTGAAGGGGCTTTAATTAAAAGTCAACGTCGGTTCCTGTCGTAGAACAATAAAACCAATTCACTTTGAAAGTTCATGTAGGAGTTTATAGTTATTTTGCTTCATGAAGTTATTTGGTGCTTAAGAAATTGGTAATGTGTAGAACAAAGTCACTTCCGAGTGTCGCTTTATTTTCTTTTTCTTAAATTTTATCCAAGATTTCTAAGTTCTGGCAAACACTGTCCCGACCACATGAGAGTAATCTGGTCATATTTCACGCCGATTGAACCTCCCGATGAAATAGGGCATTTCTTGGACATATCTCTTTGATTTATGGACTGTTTAAGTACCCTCTAAAACTATGGCGTAAGAATGCCAATATTCGGTTTAGAAAATATGTTTCCCTTTATTATGTCACCTTAACGTCTTAGTGATACTTTGAAACTACTAAACTTGTGTTCACATTTAATTTCCGAAATTAAAATTTATTAATTTATTAAAGACATTATTTTAGTGTAATGAACGACGAAGCTATTAATGTAATCAAAGATTAATGATATTAAAATGTAGATACTTTAGGCTTTGGGTAAAAACGAAGTTTACCCATATCAAATTTATCCTGATTAAAAATCAAAATGAGCGTAAAGTTTCCTGAAAAGTTTCATTTAGCCGAACGCAGCTGACACATACGTATTTGCGGGAGTAATACCAAACTGAATACGTTACTAGCGGGACGCAATTTGCTCCAGCCCTACAATTTATGTCTACAGCCCATTTTATGCAAAGGAGTGACGAAAAAAGGAACAAAAGTAACATGTCACTTAATGAATATTCATGGATCTCTGATTTATTTTGGGTACCAATTTGTTCAAAATTAAAGCTTTTATCCTTTATATTGGATTGATTTGTTAACTTTTCATCTCTAAATTGTATAATAATGTAAATTTACTATTCACATCTGTCTATTCCTCGACGTTTTCGTCGTTTACAAATATTAATAAGTATTCCTCTTATAAAAAAATTATATTAAATGTAACAACGAACATTTTCTTCATTCAAATTAAGTAAGCATTAAATGACTACGAAGTCGAGATTAAACTTATTTTCTCCAAAAGTAATTTGCACTTATATAAAGTCGTAGCGGGTTATTAGTCGATTATGATTCCTAAAATATTAAACCATGATGAGATTAGGCGTCGTCTTATGCAAGATGTTTAACAATAATTGCTCTGCGCATTAATTAAAGGAAAGCAGTTCTGCTAGTATCAGCTAAATAAGACTTAATGAGAATTGCAGCTTGTTAGCAATAAAGATTTCAGTGTTCAGAGCTTAATGTTCTTTTCAAAGCCGTCATTATTATTGAAAGTCAGCGTCTGCGTCTACTTATTCCTTTACAAGATACCTACTTCATGTAAAATAATTTAAAAAGGAGCTAACGTTGTTAGAACAACGCTTTAAAATACTGAGATATATTTTTCTTCGAATACAAATTTAGATATGCCTCATAGTATTTAAACTAAGTTTTATATTTATAATTTTTATACATATATATAGAAAGACTAATAATAAATTTTGAGTTACATGTGATTAAAAATTTTATAAAACAAAATGCTTCTTAATAAATTAGTATATAATATTATAGAGGAAGAAATATTCACGGTTGAAAGACTAGGATTCAAATTTTATTAAAACATACTTAAATTGTAGATTAACACGTATCTTTCATTAATTAATGGTGTCATTAATCTTTTAGACGTCATCGATAAAGTTATTTTGAAAATTTGAACATAAAAAGGGGAAATACTACGAAAGCAATCTAGACCGCATCCATGACTTTTAATATGCAATCTGTGTTAGCATCCCTAAGATAAACAGCTGTTAAAGCACCATAAATAACAGCAAACGATTAACAAACCTAGCTGGTGGGGTGGACCGTAATATATTCACTAGCTGATCCCAATTTGTCCAACCTAACGCAATATTGGTAGCTTCCCTCGCTTGCATAAATATGTACACTTCAATAATATTTTGTGTGTACGACGATACACAGCTTATATCTTGTCCTGATTTTAAGAAATATGAACAAGTGTATTTATTTATAATATTTTTAATACTATACGAATGGCCTTCTCAAAGTTGGATGCAAATTCTAGAAAACCAAGAGAAAAATACTTCTTTATGAAAAATTTTAGGAGACACAGTTTTCTATATTTACCTGTGAAAAAATCATTAAATAAAGTTAGTATTTGTCTTATTACACATAGGAAATAACGTCGCTTTGGTTGGCTACAATAATTTTTCTTACATGTATGAAAGAGATTTTGTTTAAGATTTTTTTTATCAAACATCGAAAATAAAGTTTTCTGCGCAATAAGCTGATATAAAACCCATATTTTATAAATAGGTATGGCGTGCAGAGCATTCGTATAAACTTGGGCGATATGAGGACGCTCACCGAGTCGGGCTTGATAATAATATTAAAGTTGACATGAGACCCGAATGTAGAACAGCAGTTTCAGCGATGGGATTTCTCTGTAAACTCTACCACGGTATTTTTTGTTTATTTCTAAATGTTGCGAAAATATTAAAGTAAATACCAACTACATTTCTAATGTGACTTATTTCCACTAACATACTGTACTCCTAAATGTAATTTGCGGAAGTTCCCTTTTTGACGCAATACTTGTTTAAATTAAAATAATATTTTCGTTCATATATGTCCAGTAATTTGTTTACAAAAGACACCATATCAAATCATTAAGAGATCATTCCTAAAAGTTCAAATTTTATAAAAAGTCCATAAATACTTTTTTGTCAATAATCGTTGAATTCAAGAGCAAAAAGTTTTCATATTTTAAAATTTTCTAATGCAAGCTTTTTCCATTCAGGCAGTCTCACAGCGAAGTGTGGACAAAGGAGGCATATTTTATATTCACCGTGCATACGAATTAAGTCGACGAGCGTGCAAGTGTGGTCATTCTACCGTAATTCAGCTCGTTTAATTGTTTTCCTATCCGTACCGTTCTCTGTCTGTCTCTGCGAAGTACCACGTAAATAATTAAATTAAGCCAATTGCCAATTTCATTAAATTTTCTGTTTGACTACACAAAGGTCGAGGAGTTACCTCGCTAATTAAATCAAGATTTTTTTTAATCTTAGAGAACGTAATTTATTATAATTTAACTGTAGTCAATGGTGTTTTTAAGTTAAAATTACAATGTCTGTTTTCCATCCAATTGATTAAGACTAAATATTCTGTAAGCTTCATCGCTTCTGTGCTAATTGTTTTAAGTCCTGTTTGGAACAACGAAACCGCAATTAATTAGTTTCCAGTTTTACCAAGCGTCGTTGGGTGTCTCATCTATGGAGTTCTGAGACAGCTTACATAAACAATTTATTTCATTTATTAAACTACAAGTGACATGTTGACACAAATACCATTATTTCGTTCGTGGTTACCCAATTTGTTTTTGATTTGTGTACGTGTAGTAATTCCAAACTATGTTACAATTAAATGTTATTAATGTATTCATAGTGTCGTCGAATTTACTTCCAAAAAGTTATTTTATCAAATGTATAATTTCTAAAGTTATTGTGAGAACGAACTAGTAATATTGACTATGAAACGTGAATTGTGATCCTCCGAGAAACAGATATAGATCATGTTCAATATTCGCAAGTAAAGTGTTGCTATAAATTTGAAACAAAAGGCTCGATGATCGGAAAGACTCGCTCGACTCAATAGTCCATAGCCTCTCGTTAGGACTCACCTGGGATCCACCTGCGATACTCTACACATGTACGCATTATCCGCAAACTGCAGCGCGGGAAATACGGAATCATTGCTCCCACCACAATGAGATGGGCGCTTTTAGTGAAATTACAGCGTGAACTTACAACCACTCATAGTACGAGTACATATAGGCTAGATATAAATTCATATATCAAAAGATTTTAATACAAATTCTGTAATCAATTCCAAGATTACTTAACTAATTTTAAAATGACCGGACGCGACAAACGTTGTCCTGTAGACACGACATACAAATATTTCAAAACTCTTGGATTAAATTGTAAATCTATACTATTCTCGAATACATTTGAATACATACTAAAATTTTATCGAAACCGGTCCAGCCGTTTACGAAACTGGAATACTGACACAGAAGATTCATATATAAGGATAGAATACTTATTTCATCATCGAATACTTACATATAGTAGAATAGATTCGTATTGATAACGTTTTATTATGATATTCTGTCATAACAAATTCTTATTTGGTTTTATTTCATTTAATGTTAACATTTATAAATAACGTTACTAAGTTTTAACTTTATACGTAAGCTTTGTGTTGGTTAAGCTTCATTGTGAAAATAAAAGGGGGAAAAATATGGTAACAAATTATTGGAGAATTATTCAGGCGTACGATAAAACCAACATCAACGTTAAGTTTAAAATTTTATCCTATTATACTGCAAATACGATTTCGGTTAACATTGATTTTCTCGTTTCACTACATAAAGCCGCTCGTTCGAACTAAAATTGTATTTGTATTGTTATATTCAGGATTTACTTGAAAATACTTAAGCGAATCTTGAGTGGCTTTAAAATTTAGGTTTCAACTAGCTTCTGCCAGCGGTTTCGCTCGTTTTTCCTTCGATTTTTTTACCTTGGGTTATTGGACCTTTATTGAGGATCCCTATTTTTTTTAAATATAATATAGCCTTCCTTGATAAATGTATTATTCAACACTGAAATTTTTCAAGTCGTACCAGCGGTTCTTGAGATTAGCGCGTTCTAACAAACAAACTCTTCAGCTTTAGAATATTAAGTAACGATTTAATTTTTTGAAGTGTGAATATAATGAAATCATTTGTAAAAAAATGTCAAAATTAAGTAGTGTCAGGATATAAGCGTTTACAGATTTAATTTTGTTGCAGGGTAATCTCAGTCTTGATACTGTCAAGAAGTGAGTATTGCTATAGAAGAAAAATATTGTAAGTATAAACAGAACTTTTTATACAAAATGAATAAATTAAAAGTAAAAGAAAGTATCATCAAAATTTATCTCCAGGATTAAGATTTTACAATTTGAAATCCTCAGGGCTCGGGGTACAATAGTCCATAGGGTTTTGTAATTAATGAATAAGTTAACTGGAATTTGAAAGTTCAGCGGACAGGCTGAAACTTAGTTTTTAATTTAAGACCGAACCGACAAAAATAAAAGTTAAAAATCTACTGAAACTTTGAAAGTATTTTAAGCACGTTCGCACGAGCGTGGTTCATAGTAGCTTTTAATTAATTTGGAAAAAATCTGTCGTTACGTTCCAAAACTACGGCGAATTTGGAAACAGGCTCCTCCCAAATTCATTTCCTGTTATTTCGCACTCTGAAACTATTCCGCTCGGCTTGGTTTTAACCAAACGAGAGAGTTTCGCTTGTACAATATTTAGACAGATAGCCAATAAAGAACTAAATAGTAGAAAAAGTTATACGAACTTGACATAAATATCAGTATTTTCAATACACGAGTACTTTTAATTACTGTTTAATTTAGTTACAATATTGCATTAACCTTATTTTGTTTGCTTTTTCAAGTAAATCTTCCTTTGTAACTAAGATGCGATCTTCAAGCTAATTAGTATATTGGATTGGATTGCGAAAGCAGTTCATTAAATTAATTAATTAAAGGCAGTATCTAGGAAAGGGTTATCATTAAAAACGAATATGAAGATAACCTCGATCCCTTTAGAATTCAGAATGTCTATACAGACTAGAATAAATCTCAATTATTTCTATAAACATCCACAGTATTTTTATTAACAAAATAAATTAGTATTTACTTGTTCACAAAAACGTATTTAATATTTTTGCCTTGTAAATTTGCTATGGTTGTAAACTACAAGTATAAGTTAATTAACTCTTGGAAAAAGACATATAGAATTTTTTTAAATAACCAGCTTTGGAGATTTTAATTTACAGTAAGATACAGTAATAGATATATAACCGAAACATTAATTGAATATCGATGTCGGAAATTTCTCTCTAGCCCTATTATCGTTCACTTTCGTTTGGAAACTGAACGTGTAGTGTATCGAGTGGTCTTCCTAGTTCGAATGAAATAAATGAGTCCGCTCGGTTTGATTCATGCCAATGGGGAGCGGAAAATACGCGGCTACGAATAAAACAAATCAAATGCTACGACTGTTGGCTAGGGTGCCACTGAATAGTGCACTGTTTTATTGAAGCCAAATGAGGATGTGCTCTCACGCGTGAATTGTCTGGTTATGCGGTAATATCTATTTGAATTGATTTTTCTGAATGGATAGGCCTAAGTGATTTCTAGTGTATAATATAATATAAGGAGGGTAATATTATGTAAAAACTCTAAAAAAATTTAAAAATCGCTATAACTCCTGACTTCATTATTAGATCAGATTCAAAATACTGTTTTATTATAATATACAGTTTAAAGGTTTCATCATTTTGTTTCTTAGAAGTTAATCTAATGCTTTTAAAAAATACCGCTTCAAGTTTTAAATGCTGTCGACAAACTACCTTTTTAGAGTATTATTTGTAGTTAGTGAAGCATAAAGAAATATTTTCTCTGGCCCATTCATTGCGTAATCCTAAAATCTATAACAAATTTGAAAACCCAATATACTTCGGAATGCATTTTCATTTGATTCGCGCAATCGTTTTAGAATTTTTGGGGAAATTTTAATAAACATTTTCATCCCCAGTGATATAGGTATTCAGCTATTGTCGAAAAATGCTGTACAGAAACTATTAATAGCAAACTACTGTGAAGTACCTAGTAACATAAGGATCTTGTTTTGTTAAAAGCGACCATTTTAAAAGAACATACGTCAAATAGTCAATTTAACATTGGCAAAAATGCAATTTTGCAAAGCTGTAACAATTTAACGCATCACTTGTGTTCTATTTTCTCATGTTACTGTACAATCGTGATTCACAGTTCTATAGCTATGAATTCCTAAAAAAATACATATAAGTTTAAAAGATTGTATGGCAGAGTCAGCAAAAGAATTTAATATTAAACATTACCATTGAATCCAAGCAAGTTGCCGCATTTTTTTAAACTAATAATAAAATAACATACTTCGTATACTGTAAAGGGAAGAAAAATACAAACAATTCGTCGTAGTTTTATAGTGATACAGAAGGCAGTCGTTTAATAAAATGGCTCTGGATGTTTGGTCTATTCAACCCTCTTCTTGTGCATTTTACCCTTGAAAGAAAATTAGATTCTCGGAAATGTACTTGCAAACGAGGATTCAAGCTTAATAAAAAGCAGGATTCGGTGCGGTCACTACAGAAGGTAAATAAAATCACTTAGTATAAACGATTCAGAGATTTTAGATAAAGTGTTTTATTAAGTTTGAATGACATACGTATTTGATGAATTTTATTACCTGTATATTTAATTTACATATAGTATTAACAGATGGCATTCATTGTGATATCTTTTAATATTGTCATATTATCTATTTATGGAAATTAAGTAATAAAGTCCCTTAGTAAAATATATAACGAACTCGATAATAGGCTCGTTGGCTTAAACGTTCCAACTTCGTTAGGCTCAAAGATTTTATAAGGTTTCGTTCTTCAATTTTCATAATAGTTTTGGGTCACAGAAGTTTACACACGTAACATAGAGAAAACAATAGACATTCAATTAATGGCATATTGCAGAGCAAACCGGAAAACAATAACAAGAGTTGGGCAGATATTATTGTCTGTTATTAAGTCTGGGTAGTTTATAGCGCCTGAACAAACTGAATTTTAAATAGGAAAGTATTAGCTGGGGTAAGTTAATAAGCAAGAATTGCTTCTATTACGAGTGATACAAATCATAATTTGCTTGAAGTAGTGTCGGCTAGGATTTTTTTGAATACCAAATGATCTTCAGTCATTGGACATTGGTAATCATTGAATAATGCAATTTCAACATGCTTGATTATTATTATTTACAAAATGTAACGAAATCTTATTCAAAATAATATCAAATTTGTTTAAAAGACTCTTAGATTACGCGACATGTTTTTTTTTAAATATTATATATACAAATAGGATACGACTTTTATGTGTTAGCAAAGTTTTATGTAACATAATTTTTAAGTTGAAAATAAATACTTGTATAATTTATAAGGAAATTTGCATAGTCGACGAATCGCATTCACGCGTAGTATTTTATAACGTTTGACATTTTTAAATCATAATTTTATAAATTTTCGCATAATATTTCGCTTGCTATGTTAATTGATTTTTTAAAATTCAATATCTAAATGTGGAAATATGTTGATTATTTTTAATGTATAAATGTAAATTAGCTGGTGTTAATATAATATATTTTGAATTTTATTATAATATAAATCATTTTCTAGTAGTTTATCTATTTTAATGAAATAAATTATTATTTATGTTTACAAATGGAAATTAAATGGAGACAATTGAAATATGGTCATGATATTCTGAGGAAACTGTACAATTTAAAGTTGTTAAAATTAAAAAATAAATAATAACTTAGAAATGTCTGTTTGTTATCCCAGTTAATTTAGCTTGCTTTGAAACATTTCTTTGTTCTTTATTGCGATCGCTCAGTTTCGTGTAACAGAGATGAGTTTTAAAAAGAAACGCTTCCTTTCTCATTGTTATGCAAACGTTCTAACTGGATCCCTGTTGTATCTAAATAATGTTTGTATTAGCCAAATCTAGCCCGTATTCGTCTTTAAATCTTTTCATTTATATTGTGAAATTGAAGTGTTCAACTCAAGTGTATAGATTGTCTATTACTTATTAATCAGCTTATACATTACAGAAATGTCTAAGATTCGTCTAAATGTCTTTGTAGAAATTTCTAATTTCCTATATATGAATCGGTTTTTATAGCTTACTAGTGACTCCAACGCCTTGTACACACGTCTTATATATAAAAATTTCCTTAAAACCAAAAAATAATCACTTAAACAAAGACAAACAATTTCACCAAAATCGGTCCATGTTTAGGAGGAGTCTTATTACAGACACACGCATAAAAGATTTCTATCTATAAAGATATTTGTAACGACAAACCTACTTTTTTAATGATGATTGGAGGTTGTGTTTCTAATTTATTCGTACTTAATTATATAAAATTAAATTATTTTTTTAATAGGATCCTTATTGGTAATAAAGATATATAGAGGGGACTAATGTTACGAGAGCCTTAGCGAGCTAGTCGATACCGTTATTTAAATTAAAAATAACGTGTACAGGAATATGCGTATCAGCTGCGGCTTATTAATTTTCAAATGCTTGAAAAAAAGTCGACACCGTATCATTGAATAATTAATAGTGTTCTATCGATGCAATATCACTTGCTATCAAATGAGCTTCAAGCCTTTTTAAATCAAGTTTTCATAAAACCTCTTTACGTTTATTTACACCATTAACGTCATATAATAATAATATTATAGTCTATTAATTAAATATATTTTTTTAAATTTTTTAAGTATTTTAAGACTGATGAATTGATAGAAAATATTGCGTGGATATTAAAAAAAAATATTTAAAGTATCATGATTATTATTAAAAATTTATAAAAACAGTAACTTAAAGCTATGGTGAAAAAATTAAAATTTTAATATGAAAAAAAATCAGTTCAAATGACAATAAGGTATAAATATGTTATTTAAAATTGTTTCAATTCTATATAATCGACAGACGACGTATAACGTAAATTTTGTTAAATATATGAATAAAAAGAAATCGCTGTGTATGCTGAAGCCGATAAGGCCGGGTGCACCGAGCTGACTGGGCGAGCGAACGGTTCCGCTGCCGATTCTCTTAATTGGTAAATCTTAGCTGACACAGCTCTTTGCAATTACGCCGAGGTTCTATGCAACCGAATTGATGAGAAATTTAATGCAACGCAACTGAATGTGAATCGATTTCGATTAATTATGAAACGGGCCAGAGCTTTGTTTGACATCGTTCGATGGTTAGTTGAGCTTTATTTAAATTGCCAAATTGTTTTAGAATTGTCGTAGTACGATCAAAATTGATCTTCGATGTTAATATGTGTTTTACTGTGTAGTTCGAGTATGGTTTTGATGACTTGATCAACATGAAGATCTTTAGAGAAAATAAGACGAGCCAAACGTATCCATTAAAATTAAGTTTTATTTCTGAAATGCCAGTTCTAAATTAATTAAGTGCAAAACTTAAGAATATGCTGGAGAAAGATTAGATCATATACCCTTACTCAAATCTATAAAAATCAATGTTCTTATGGTTCTAATTTATATGCCGTTATACTAATTAACGATATTTTGGTTAAATAATATATTCATTGAATCTAAGAAATTGATAGGCTTCTTCTTATGGGTACATAAATCGTGATAAGAATCTTAATATAGACGAGTTAATTTGCACAACCAAAAATTTCTAGACACCAGGGAGTAATACATTAACATTAAATACATAATTATCGCATTAAAATCATACATAATTCATGGCTATCATCAGTAATAAAAAACATGGAAAAATATCGCGACTATAAATATTTCATGTAACGTCTTTCCTCAACGCAAGAGTTGATAAACCGACAAGTTTACAGCACACACGTCAAAGTTCGTTACCTCCAGCATCTTAGAATTTGGCTATTGATCGTGAGCGTAATTGAAATGGATCGAGTTTGCAACATTCGGCTCACGTAGGCAACTTGTCCGTTGTCTGTTTGCTACCAACCGCCCCGATACATTATCGTTATCAGGCGAGAAATCGATTATCGAATCGCATTTGTTAATATCGTATGTACCAACGAGTCTCAATGCACGCATTGTGCGATTTGAATTGAAACAGCATCGAGATTTCACGCAATTTATCGATTAGTTACTCGCATTAAATATCTGTACTTGTCTGAGAGGGAATTGATACACAACCTTCGTTATAAGTATTATTAAGTTACAACGCATATAAAAAGTCTATACTCATTTAAGATTAATATGAAATAGAATGGTGAATGATTATTTACAATTTTAAGCTTTAAAAACGTTGTTTATAATGTATCATTTAAATTTAAAAAATCATAGAAAACTTGAAAAACACGTTCAAGAATAAATCATAAAGTTAATATACATTTTTATCTATGCCTGTTTTAAGCGAAATATGTCTCAAAGCATATAACTATTAACAGAGCCCCACACTCATCTGTTGAAATATTATATAAAAGGGATTTAATTAATCTAAGTCCTAGCTGTCTTATAATACTAGATCTAGGTTAGACGGTATTTCATTGTTACATAAGCAAGAGAGGTTAAAGTAATACCAAAGTCGTGTGAATTGTGCGTGTCGAGAATGAAATACATAGAAACAATTAAAATGATTCCCATGCGGCGCAGCCAAGATGTTGCGAGACTTTCCAATTTAACTTCGTGTTTTCCTTCTTCCCATCTTCTAGTTCAGATAATATATTTTCGAGCCTACTTCATTTTTACGCTCTCCTTATCTATTTTATTGACCCATTATGATATGGGCTCTCGATTAAATTGCAGAATCTGTGCCAATTTTAATAGAAGTATGCGATATATGGAATATGCAAAGATCTTTTCAAAGCACGTACTAATATTTTATCTTGCATATTCTTCAAGTGCTTTACGATTTTAGTTTGTATGTATTGTATTATAACAGTAATTCTATGAGGCTTCAGTAATCCATTTGAATACAACAAAGTTTTCATTTTTTTTACTTGTAACAATTATACATAATATCTGCCTATTGTTATATTTTTCATTACTTAACACCGCGAATAGCGTCGATACATTTTTCAAATTTAATAAACATCTGTATAAACTACGCATATGTTCTATTCGGAGTGTGTTACAATTGATTCGTTACTAAACCAATTTTTCAATCGTAAATTGTATGAAACGTGGAATAAATTTAAATATTCACTGTCCAATGAAATCTTATATGATTAGAAAAACGTATACTTTTCTCATCATTTACACAACATATATGTATTAAAGGATTATTATGATGGAGCGTGTTAGTCTCTAAAGGATGGCTGTTAACTGTGAAAATAACCCGGCTTACGAACTAACATCCTGGGAAATATAACTTCATTCTACAAACCAAGCCACGAACGATGTCTAGTATCCGCTAACCCTTCAAGATATTACGATTACTTTTCAAAGTAAACTTGAAATCTGCTCAAACTTTCTTAAAGTGAAATATCGATTCATAATGACTTTTCCATAATAGCGCGGCTAAACAATGAAATGTCTTGGTGGAAATATCTCGAAAGTAATGATGCGAAAAGTGTTATAACTTTTGATTCTCAGACTTGCGCCATTGTGGACTATGGTTTCGTCTTTGTTGACAATCGACAGCTTACTTTCACCCTATCAGTAAATTGAATTCCCAGCGGAAGAGCTGCTTGTGTACACGATTTCCTCATTAAGGTGCTTTTGTCGAGGACGTCTCGCTGTGTTTCGTCTGCATTGAGGCATCACTCACAGAGCACAAAGTACTTACCTTAACTAATGCCATGCACTACAGCCGGTGTTGTAGTAACATTTGAACTGCATAAATAAATGCTTTCTTTAACTTATAGAAAAACGAGGATTTATACTTTTTTGTCACAAAAACATTTGCTGATTCACGGCACTTCGATATTTATGACATTTTCTAAGTAGTCGTGTTAATTATCGACGTTGTTAAGTGTATGTTACATTCGTAATTTAAATTAATTACAAACTTCATTCTGAATTAAAATCTAATTGAATCGGAGAATGAACTCCACTTCAAGATCCAATAAGTTTTAATCAAGATACTGTTTAAATAACTCCAGTCAACATACTAGGCGTTTAATTGATTCAAGGAACATGTTCTAATCAGTACACAAGTCTCATAGCATTTCCTCACTGCACTGTCGTTACCTTGTACTATGTCAAGACAGATAATTGGGTTTGGATCGATTCTCATAATGAAGCTGGAACATTTGGGTTTGTATACATTTGCTTAATTAGTTAACTATCTAAGATCAAATTTATTGACCACTTTACAGGTTTTCGATTTGTTTTATAATTAGTGCTATTTAAATTTACATGCTAAGATAATATTGCATATTTGACACTTAATCTAAGGCCAACTTCTAAATATTTTGCAAATGTAAATATCAGCTTTCGAATCATTTACAATCACATTAAAGGATGTTACATAAATTCTATATATACATTTCGTAAATATTAGCAATTAACTAAATAATTACGGTTCGGTCAATTATTTATATAAATTTAAACATTTAAATAACTAATTTTTTCGTTTTGACTTCATTAGTCCGTTAAGTATTAATTGTACATAGGATTTAGATGTCAGATCCAGATTACAATAACATGTATTTATCATCTTACTTTAAAGATACGAAAAATGTCAGCGAACCCTTATTTACTTAACAAGACACATAATGACGACGGCGTATCTGACAAAAGTAGGCCAGCATAATGAAGAATTTCTTAGCACCGAAGAACATGGGAACAATATGGTTTAAATCATTAGTCTTCGTAAGGCGAAATACGGCTGCATTGCAACTGTGTTAATAACCAAACTTTCTACCCATGTTTATTTTCAAAGTGAAATTAAATGTGCAAAAAGGTCGTCAATCAATCGGAGACACCGTCGTAAAGGGAGATTGGATGTGCGCACGAAAATGTACAGTTATACAAGTTATTAATTATCTAAAAAATATGTAAAATAATTTAAATTGTGGAAAAAATCATCGATAGTTGAAACAGCTTTATAATTATAGAACTTAAGACATCGATCATAGAGTGACGTATTATTATATTTAACACATATAAAATTTGCTATCTACATTCCACAGATAATAAATACAACAAAAGAGTTTGAATTGAATTGAGTTATGTCCCGTTTAATTAATGGAGATAAATAATGAAGATGTGTTTTGGTTACTTAATGTAACGGTATGCTGTTTAATAAAAGGTCCTATGAAACGAAAAGAATCAAAATGTGCTTTTTATGTTAGCTTACCGTGGAAGAGTGTGAGAATAATTTAATAATTTTATTTTACGTGGATTTTTATGTGCCATAGACGCTCGAAAACGACCGATGTATTGCGTAGCTTGAGTTCTAAAGAATTTCTTATGTTTGCTTCTGAAAAGATTAGTGTGATCTTTGAAGATGGGAATGGACGTGGAGGGCGTTACTCGGCTTGGATGCAATTTTGACGTTATATCGGACGACAATGACCGCTCGGCGTCATGCTGACGCAGCCCTCCCTATAAGGTCTGGGGTACATCGAGATCAAACTATTTTTTTCTCAATGATATTGTTTAAATTTATAATTAAAAGGTATTATTAGGAAACATTATTTCCTAACACTAAATTTTGAGTAAATTGTCCAAGCATTATTTCAATTAGCTGTCTAAGAAGACGTTTGATTAGATTATTGTAAGCGTAAAATACACTGTCTTCAAGAAACCTGGTCCACCTTACTTAAGTCATAAAAATCTCCGACAGATTTCCACTTATCATAAAATGAGTCAGTTCAAAATAGTAAATATATTGTTCTTATAGATGCGGTTTCGGTGTGTTTCAGTCCTTTCGCACCCTCTGCCTTTGACATGTCATTTTCAGCAGCTTAATTTTATGGATTTTTCTCAACGGATATTGTGGTATTTATGAGGGATACCAACTGATAATATTTCATACTTTATAACAAAAATAAAATTGTTCATTTCAGATAATTTCCCATACGATATGAAACGCCATCGGTTAAAAGAATAATTAGAATTCCATTAGTGTTACATAATACAAATTCAGCTTGTCACATGATATAGAATATTGTTAATTCATAAATTATATGGCATAAAACCGTTTGTTTTCTTTTTTACAAATTATTAATTCTGTTAATCCTAACTAAGCTGGAGTATTCGGCATTGCGCTGCGGCCTGTATATGTATCACTCTAAAAGATTTATGGACGTCATGATTTATCAATTTATTGATAAATAAATCAAATCTGTTTATGCAATATGTTCAGCTTCGTCACGAATAACTGACGTGGCGATTTGATATAAGGTCACGTTCTACAATTCTCATGGATTTATGTTAATTACACGGTATTATGTAATTCTAAGAAGGAAATATATAAAAAACTAACTTCTGTCAGCGGCTGCGCTCGATATCATTTCTATTTTTATACCTTGATTTACACTATTGATGTTTTAATAAAGATCCTTATTTTTTTAAATATATAATATATAGTCTATAGGCTTTCTCGATAAATGTACTATCCAAAACTGAAAGAGTGTTTCAAATCAGACCAGCGAAATCTGAGATTAGAGCGTTCAAACGAGCAAACAACCAAAATCTTCAGTTTTATTACATTGGTATAGATAAAAAAATAAAGAAATATTTTGAATAGATTGGTTACCAAGTGATAGTTTAACGCTACTACACTATATGGTACTGTTGTTCATAATATGTAACAAATTTTAAGGTTTCTATTATGAAATTGTAAACGTTCATAGAATTTAGTTGGCTTCTATAAAATGTTTGATAGTTTCTAGTTGGCTCCATGTTGTCTATTTGATGTTGATATCAGTCGACATCTGGCTTACGTAGTTGACGTCGGAACGTCATGAAAAATTAATAGTGCGACTCCACTTTTGTCACACAACAACAATAGACGTTCCAAGCCAGACAGACGAATGTATGTCTCTGATACTATGATTGGCCTGGGAAGATATTTCCTTTTATCCTATTCTCCTTTGTGTCCACAGACAATTTTTATGCAGAATCTAAAAGTCTGACCATTGATGTTTCAGAAGTCTCTTTGATGATGGTTACTTATAGTATGGAAAATGTGGTTTCCGGGACTCTCTATTGACTTTCAAATATGATTTTTCATTCCAATTTATATGAATGGCCGAGTATTATTACGATTATATATACTTTAAAATTATTAATTGTATTACACTGTTGGAACAATATATTTTTAAAAATAATTGTCTTTTCTTAAACATTTTCTTATATTAAACATTCCTATTGATATCTACGCGGTGACTGAAATTTTTAATAGTAGATTATCTTTCTGTACGTGAGTTAGCAGTGGACTCCTCCTAAACAGCTGGATTGATTTGAATGAATTTTTTGTGTGTGTTCAAGTGGATTCGAGGATGGTTTAGATTCACAGTTTG
>JAOSYY010000010.1:5096434-5113493 GCA_025727935.1 Hebomoia glaucippe
AGCTAACAATTTCTATAATTTACATTGACGATAAGCTTGCATTATCTACGATATTAGAATAAATAGTGTTATAGGACAAATTCCTCTCCCGGGTCACAATTACGATGCAGATCGTGTGAACGATTCATGCTTGGAATTCGGATGTTGTTCTCCTAACATGGACTACTGAACTCAATGCCTCAATCATTATAATATATTAAAATATAACAACTTATTTTCCATACATTGAAAATTATTAAGACGAAGTTCATATTATTTCTAAATTTTCTAACGAAGTACTTCATGAATTAGTCAATAGGTAATCATTCTATCGTTAATGTAAGTAGCAATGTTCTATGAAGTAAATTCAGACGATAGCGGATTCATACTGTGTAATAGAGGCTAGTACCCACATTAGGCCGCGCACGTTGCAGTCCCCTAAACGGATTAGACCCGTCCGCAACGAAAATACAGTTTCAAACACGAATTACTGCCACAGATTGTGTACACTCTAATATAACCTGTGCTTAACACGTTCCACGCATTATTCTTCTGTACGCTTTTCGTTTTATATAAGGAGATAAAATAAATTGTTGTTTACTTTTGAAAAGAGAATTAATATAAGCGATTATTTTGAACGTTTACATTGATAAAGAAAAGAATATAAATTTTATTCATGACATTCGTCAATAGACCAGCATGAAGTTCGCTTGGTAACGCCTCAGGTACGTGATAGCGTTTCTTATGTGCATTATTTTAATCTGACTCCTTTTAAATACTGACTGAAGTCAAAACACGCAGTACAACACGAGTTCTCGATCTACTAAAGACGATCTGTAACACGGACAGAATTTAGATAATTACAACATTCCGACATTTTTGTATGGGTTTAGAGTAAGTAAAAGGAGTGTCAGGATCGTTGCAAGTGGTAAACCTCTGCCTATCTCTACGGGAAAAAGACGTGATTATGTATATATTTTTTTAATTTAAAGAATAATTAAAAATTCGTTATAAAACAATATTTTGCATCATGATTTTCCCTTCTAGCATAATAATTAACGAATCATACCTTTACGATACACATACAACAGTTCCTTACAAGTAATTACATGTATAGTCTAATCACAGACGCTAGTCAGCATTCGACGAGCGATTAATCGTAATCACGTGATATCATTAAATTAGCGTGAACCAAACTTAATATAATATTAATTATCATTACATGTGCGTCGACAACAGTGTATCGAACTGTATTATCTATAATTGCATTGAATTTAATGGTATTAACGTTAGCGCAGTCGAAGCGTGCGCTGTGTCGCACCACCCAGATCCGATTAGCAGACAACGTTTAAAACAATACTCGAGAGCCGTGAAGCAATGCGATATCGACAAACAGCTTACAGATTTAATGATTGAATAGGAATTACGCGTCTTCTATTGCGGGTGTTATATGTAAGGTAAACTACCATCTGCAACAGTATGTAATCTCTAAGCCATAAATTCGATGAATTTATACAAAATCTTGAAAGATACCTAAATAGAAGTTATTGACAAGTGATGGTACAGTTTAATGTCCTAAAATAGTTATCATCTATCAATTCATTCTATATCACACATACAACGGCTTATAGAGAAAAAAGTGTTTAAAAAATGTAATGCTTCCAGCCAGTTGGCCAGTAATCCTACATATCAGCGTCTTTGCATAGCTTAGTTTGGCTTAAGAGCTATTTAAATTTCAGTCCATAAGCGGAGCATGGACGAGGGATTAAAACACATTAATATAAGGGCATTGATTGATAGTACATTTTGCTTTACCCATTGGTTTATTAAGAGCTTAATAACTATATCAATCAAGATACACAGATATTTTATTAAGTACCTAGGATTGCTGAAAAATTTTAATTGGTTTTCAGATTACTGACGTAAATATAATCGGGAACGACGTGTACGTGGATATATGTATTTTATTCGAGTTCAAAATTATAAGTTATACGTTCAACTGTATGTATTTTTAAGCTCTATTTGAAAAGATAAAACTTTTATAGTTATAAATAAGTTGTAGGTAATATTACGAAGGCATTAAAGTCCTTTTACACGTACGTGCTAGTTTCCATTAGCTCCGTAATACGACAAGACAGCGAAAAGTTCACTGAACGGTAAAGTGAATATTTTATATTCCATAAAGAAAACATTATTATATCTTTACTTAAGTGAGCGTTTTAAAACCAAAGTGCTAAGACGACAGACGAAAGCCTAAAAGAACTTATTGTTAATAATATAATGTTAGGATCGCAAATGTCAAAAAATCTGAAGTCGTAACTAAATGCATCAAGTTGTTATATTTTGATATTTTGATCTTAAAAATATAAATACAATAGATTTAAATGGAGAATACTTTTATAAAGTTAATCTCATGGCGCTAATACAATGTGTTATAATAATATTCTCACAAAATTGAGACATTTAGAAATTAAAAAATATCGTTAAATAAATTAACTACAAAAGGAGAAAAATAAATGAGTAACATATAATATAGCCTTTAGAAAGTACATCTGCGTTTCTCATTACTTAGTTTTTAGTGAAGAGCACGTGTGCGCTTTTACTGAGAGAAAACTTGAAGAAAATTAGTGAGTACTTTCGACTCCATCAGCTTATGAGAGTGTGATGTTTTATCGATAGCTTGGCATCCGTCCTAAATAGGTTTCCATTTATTATGTTGTACTGTTTATAGTTTAGTTGGAACATTATAAATAAATATATGTAGCACACCTTTAAATAATAAATAACTACTATATACTAATTAGATGAAACTAATTAGTATATAGTAGGATTTTGGGCTAATTAAACTTTCATGAACTATTCTAAATAAAATTACTACAATAGCAGGAAAAGAATTTAAGTATCCCAATGAGTTTTAAAATAATTGTACTTTACGATAGATTATATTGTGTTATATCTTGACAAAAATATTTAGACTATTTTGTATAATAAAAAAAAATTGTAAAAATCAATAAATCGATGTTTACATATGCCAATAAACAAAATCATCTAAGCTTATTTAATAAATACAAAACGGTGATCGCTAATGGGATGGAAATATAAAAGCTACAATAAACAGTGGTTAGGTTGGTCAGTTAAGTCCAGTTTTGTTGTTTTTGCCCCGGCTCTCCTCTTGATTTATGCCGCGCCTGCCCGGAATATGATTACCCTCTACGTGTCGGAAGTACCCCTAATGGATATAAACGTCGTATTTAACTGAACGCTTAATACACAGCTCGTTTTTGTATGCACCGCTCAATTGGTACAATATTTTTTGAAGTTTTGTTAGGTCGTTAACAAACAAGCGATGTTTGTTTTATTCAGCGTGATCTCGTTTGTGAACTTTTCTAGAATTTTTTGTAAATAAAAAATGCAATTTGTTAATCTAAATGGTTTAGATTTTGTTATTGTTCAATCAGTTTAAGTAATTACAGTTGTGATTAATTTTAGGATGTATTTTCTCTAGTGTTTCTAAATAGTATGTCTATGGAAAGAAATATTGTTTTGGAAGGATGCAAGCGCTGATTGCTGACTGGTGATCTATTGACCCTTCTCTAATAAATGAAAGTAAATGGCCGCAAGTCAGCAGTCTCGGTTGGATGGAATGGATTTACTCAGTTATGACATATCATGTTTCTTAAGTCACAATTTGTTTGGTACAAATATAGGTTTTAGTAATCGCATGATGAAACTTAAAATAAGGCCCTTTTATTATATTTCTCTAGTCAATTTTTACTTAAAACCAGATTCAAGTAAAAACGCGGTAACTGCTTTTAAGAACAATGAAAGTTATATGTATCTTTGTAATATTATTTTTTTTCTACCTACAATACAACTTTTGCACATATATTGATTTTTTTAATCTGATATCAGATCTCAGAACTTTTCTAAAATTCTTCTTTACGTATTATTTTATGTATTTTTGATGATATTTTTACGAGAATAATATGCGTAATTAAAAACAATTAGACATTGAGCCCCTAAGCTCTCAGATACCACTCTAAAACTTATTTTCATCTAGTGTTATAATTTTAACCACGTATAATACGAGAAAAGCCACGACGAAAAGTAACGTATAAAAATAATAAACCGGTGCTCATATTGCAACGTTTCATAATTTATTTTTCCACAAGCGGCAATAAACCCTCACTTATGAAGTCGTAACGTTTTATTCGTTTACATGAAACGCAACTTTTACATCAAAGGTGCTAGGTGTTTATTGGAAGAGATGAGGTACCGTGTGTTGCAAGATTTCTGACTTGTGATGTGAATAGTAATATAGGAAACACTACAATACATTTTTATCTCACATAATGCAAGACAAGAATAAGATTTTAACCGATGACTAATGATACTAAGTTGAGGATCGTTAGAGGTCTGTGAGCAGATACGCGCAAGAGGCCCCGGTACTTCCCCCATAGTCCATCTATAGTAGTAGTATTTCCTACGCTTCAAATCCTGATTATTATGCCTAGAAAATCTCTATCAGCTACTCCCAGGCCAAATATTCCCGAGGACATCACGCAAGCGGTCAGTCGTATGCCAAAGCCTTAAAAAAACATAAAGAAAACCGGCGATCCCATCTAGTACACATTATGTTAATCCAAAACGAATATTTTTAACGATGCATAAACGTTGAGAAGAAATTTTAAATGGTTCTATTTTTAAATTTGAAAACATAGTAACCGAATGAGAATAAAAATCACGGAGAGCGGTTAATATAATGCTATATTTATGTAGGTAATAAAATCTATGCAAAATTTATACTGTACGGGTATTATTAGGTACACTCGTAATCATGAGCAAATCTACTTTTAGTAATAAAATTCTTACACAAACTGAATATTTGCGTAATATTAATTAGCGCTTGTTATTTCTTATAGGCGGTCGCTATTTTGTATAGGATAAAAGTGAAAATACAAAAAAAATATTGTGAAGAATCAGAGCGTGGAAACGAAATCAACGAAAATAGAGTGAGCTAACGATGTTAAATAAAATAAATGATAAAAGTTTCTAGTCGGTTTCATGTTTTATTTATTTGTACGTGTTACATTTTAATAATGAAGCAATTTTTTTATATATTAGCCTATGACAGGCGAGTTGAGTTACCCTCAACGATAAGTGACCTAAGCAGTATTACAACATTAATTTATAAAAGATGTCTCGTCGACCTATTTATTTTTGTAACGTGGAAATTCGTGTACTAAAGTCTTACTGCACATACGTTTTTTACAGCACTTATTAACAGTGGAGACTGGGTATTCCCAAAAGGATTTTTAATATAATTTTGTAACTATTCCTTCACTCATTTAATATTAGAAGGTTTATTAACGGTTTATATTATATAACAATAGTTTATATAACATGTAAATGGGGAAATCGTGACCTGCTATGAACGTTTCGTTTTCAGTCTATGAATTTCCCAATACTCGAAATAAAAATAAATAAAGCTGGCAGCAAAACGTCACAACGTCAAAAATTTTGTAAAATGGCTAAGATCGAAGGTTGGCAGCGCGACTTTTGGATCTACAGATCTTAGAGGTGACAATGGGCGACAGGAACCACTTAATATAAGTGAACTATATGCTCGTTTGCCTTCGTATCGCAAAAAATGTAAATAAGAAATAAAATCAAGTCATAATTGATGAGAATGGAAAGAACATCTTTTGCAAGACAAACACGTCCAAGAATAAAAACTATTAAGATTGTTATATTCAAAATATAAATATAATTAATAACATTATTATCTGTAATATTGAAATGTACAATTACATTGCGATGAAATAAAATGTTTGTCTTGTTAAAATTTTACTTCAAAAGTAAAGTTATTTTTTCTATTAAGGTTTATTTAACGTTACTTTATACCATAAAACTTATTTAGGTAATTAATCCAAACCAGTCATAAACATATGTCACATATATCTCAAGAGATGACGACAATAATATAGAACAAGTCTCGCATTTGTAAATCTGTCAAGCAGTTTGTTTAGGCTCTGTGACCTTCTGTGTTTAGTCAGTCTATAGACATAACATATAATATCTCTACGAAGATTCACATATTATATTATATTAGTATTAATATGAATAGGTATATAATAAAATATAAATTATTTTGGCTTTAGCCAGCATTTATTTAAGAAGTCTTGGCTTCAAGTTAACTGCAAAGTAAATACGTTTTAAAAAATATAAATAATCCGTGTAACAAACACAGAAATGTGTGTGACCAGTCTTCTCTGGGGAAAAGGGTAATTATACAGCTGTTTTTTAAAGCAGCCCGATAAAGGTTTGATATGCGGTAATGTTTAAATTTGACCAAATTAAAGTGTCCACCAAAACCAAACAGGATTTACGGCTTCCAATGATTTGTACCGCATTTAATGTATTTTGCCATAAGTTGCCGTATAATTGATGATAATGATATAGTTACATTTACTATAAGCTAGTTTTGTTCTATTATGTTATTCATCTATTATACTTCGTCTTGCTTTTTAAAGCTATGTCATGTTTACAACATAAATGATCACGAACAACTACCATTAACAAGAGATTTTACTTTTGGACAGTTTTTGTCGTAAAAAGTAAACGTAACCTAAAAAAAGCTATTGTAGCATACACAGACTAGCGATCTGAAAAAATACCTTTTCTGAGTAATATACGACTGTAGTACATTAAATTAAAAATATATAATACTAGCAGTGCCCGCGACATCGTCCAGGTGGAATGATGGCTTTATAGGGTGTAATGACTATTAGGATTTATTTATAGTCTTTCGCGATAAATGTGCTATCCAACACTGAAACAATTTTTTAAATAGGACAAGCGGTTCCTGAGATTAGCGCGTTCAAACAAATAAACAATCAAACTTACAGCTTTATAATATTATAAACATTTAAGTGAAGGTACAGTTTATCTCTACTAATATTAGTATCAAAAACCCCACCGTATTAACTGAAATCGATATTAGAAGGGAAATTTAATCTTATCGTTAGAATATGTATAATTAATAGAGAATAATAAGAGTCTTTTAACTGAAGAAGCTAAATTAATATTTCTGTAGACAATAAACAAACTTTGCGAATGCAAAAACCAGTAATGCACTTTATTTGAATTATATGTATAAATTATAAATATAATTGAAATAGAGTGCCATTGAAGGGGCACGCAAAAGTATACTTATAAACTTTACTTATAACAATAACACAATTTATATTTTTATTTTGTTTCATTTTCCAGCAAATCTCAAATGATATACTGGTACAAGTTGAACGGGACTTGCTATTTCAATGATAGACAGATAAACTGATGAGTTTATTGTGGAACCGCGGGTCCGATTTGATAATGTATTTCTGTGTTGGATAGTTTATTTATCCTGGAATATAGTCTATATTTTATTTCAAAAAAATTAGGGTTCCTTGCTAAAAGTCCAATAAAGTAATCCAAGGTATAAAAATCGAAATGAACTCGAGCGAAGCCGTTGGCAGGAGCTAGTAATATTATAATATTTCTTTAGCTCCCGCTCCGCTTAACACTGTGTAATATCGGCAGTGCCTACACTAAGCCATCTTAAGGACCGAGGACCGTCACGAGGGAAAATTTTCGTGTACACACTGCGCGTTTTAACAAGGCCCATACATGACCGGAATATCTTTGTCACCTATTTCCTTATGCCAACGGCTTAACGCCGCGGAAAAGTTGCTTACGTAAAACCACCTCAAACTTCGAATATTATCATGATATTCTACGGTTTTCTATTGATACTGTTAGTATTGGTAATAAGTTTACAGCTCCCGACTTCGACGAGACAACTTTGAGCAATTTTTAACTTACTCAGTGGAACTTGGAGCTTAAGTGTCGCTTAGATGGTTATCGAGGACTTTTAAGAAACTTTCGATACTTATTTAAAGTTTGAAGTTTGCTATAATTTACTTCTAACATTGCAATTAGGTACTGATATATTCACTATTTTTTGTTTGTTCGTATAGTTTTAATCGATCATATCGTACATTTAATGATTTGTACAATAGCTACATTCAAGTTTATTTTATTATAACTCAAATAGGGGATATTAAGATATAAATTTAAACTTGCTTGCTCATCACCTCGGTGTGATATTAGAGATTCATCGATGCCTCGGGGCTTGGGACGTCTGAGGCCTATATATCACTTAAAGCGACAGAACATAAATCTATGGGAGCTGTCTTCTCGTTATTTGTAGTCGCCACGTGAACCACCGGTTTCGGGTGAATATTAACGATATCGCCAATTTTCCGGCAGCTTACTCCCGTCGCAATTTCTCGCCAATTGAGCATTCGTATCACATCATGGGGTGTCGTGGTTAAAAAATTTACCTACAACCCCTATATCTATAGTTACCTTATCTACAGATTGTCTATTTTACCATATATTCGTCAACACATCACTAATCAACTCGTAACATTATCATGGAAACAACTTAGTTTTGGTTAAATATACAAAACGTCTTATTTTAGCTGCTCAGTACACTTCCAGAACATACCGTCTTCAGTGTACTTCTAATGTCAAGGTCTTATCTAGCGACATAGCGGTCCATTATTTGTGCCCCATTATGCGAGTTATTCATTATCTTAGTGCGCCTAGGTCATGCATTATGTCGTAAGCGCGCAGTCTGCAAGTTGTCCTTGCATTATTCACGCGACACTAATTTGAAAGCTCAAACTTGTATCCAAGGGAGTGCCTTGTAAAAAGTTACCTATTTCACATGCTTATCAACGCCCGTGCGTTTATAGTATGTGAAGTAGGTAACATATACCTCTAAAAGAAAACGTACAGATAATTAGATGTTAAAAGTATGTAGTTATTAAAAAACAAACGTTTACGAAAAAAGGAATCAAATAATTCCATTGATACATTTGACACAATAAAACTTTTTATCGAACGATTTCAACTAACATCAAAGGCAATTACCGTACTTTATTCAGCTCTATATCAGAAAATACAAGGATAAGACGGCTTTATTCCCATCTTTTAGGAACGGATTTGTATTGAAGTATACTATGGAGGTTGGGGTTTTCGAACAATACAGAGCTTTGTTGTCATAGCTGTAATAGCTCCGTGGAGCCCGCGTAGATTACCGTCACAGAAGCAAATGTCACAATAGGAGCCCCACTGGCTGGGCGAACGCTATTCACGTACGAATATTCCAGAAAAATATCCTATGGAGAATAAAATGCTTCGATACCCACCTACTCGCTTGGAAGAGAAATGTCTTTGTCGTCCATTGTTTGGTGTTAGCCATTATGATCGATACAGTATACATATATTATACTAAATATGTTAAGGAATACATTAAAAATCTATAATGGTAAGAAAAATTGTATGGAAAATTAAATCGTTCGGAAAACATTTTCACACATGAAGTGAGCACTTGGCTAGTGCGCGAGGTATCCAATTTTGTAGGTTGTCAAGAGCAGACTGGGTGTGAGCAGACAGGCTGTAATTCAACCAAACTGCACCAATCACTAGGGAATAATGATTCTTGATAATATCGTATTAGTAACAGTTTCTAAATCTATAATTTCAAACAAAATTTGAGTGTTTATAACGATTAATTTATCTTTTTTAAATATATAATATATTAAATATAAATATAAACATTATTTATACAATTTTTCTATATGTATCAGTCTATTTGTTTATCAATCTATTCTCTGAATCGGCTGAACCAGTTATGACGGAATTTCTATTTATATATAACGAATGTCATATGGAGTAATTCACCGTTAGTTTGAAGTAACTGTAGTCTTTTCGAAAATGAGATATAATAAATATTTATAATTTTTTTTATTAATTAATAATACCACATAGTCACATAGCACTATTAACTATTCACCCAAATTTCAAAAGTGCTTGTTAATTGTCTATGCGTTATTTGAGACTCATCATCTCTCATCATGTATATTCGATATTCTATTCGTTTTGTTTAATTTACTAAATTAAAATTTAATTGAATATTTTTGCTCAGGAGATATCATGCCACAGACAAGCATAGGTATTTATTTAAATAATCCCTAGTTATTTGAGTTCAGATCTTAAAAAGTTATTTTAATTTTATAATCACTATAAAAGACGCCATTCACATACATTATTTTGTCAAAAAATTCTCAAGTTATTCACAAAAACTGAAAGTCTTGATTTTATAAAATGCAAAATAGTTTGCTCGGAACTACATTTGCATTTGATGCAATAAAAATGTTTGCAAATAAAGGTAAGGGCGTCGCAGAAAGCGATTCGAATTACCTTGTGAATATCAATCAACGGTCATTAATAATTGAAATAACTCTGTCGTTCTGACATAGTAAAGACGCGTACAATAACTTAATACGAGAATAGTCGATAAATTCGTCAGCATAGCTGTCTTGTAATAACTACTATTTTTGGCCTTTTTTCTTTAATAGAAGTAAAATGTTGCTATGAAAATATAACTTAAAATATTTAAAGAAGGCTTTATTAAGTTGTTCTCATATGACAAATTGAACGTTAACTTTCAATTCAGTTTTTACTATATCCTTACCCTGGTCCGATTGACGGAAAGCTCTCAAGTACCGCCACACTACGAATTATTTCCCAGGAGCTTTTCGGAATCTCATTAGCGGTAGGTCCACATCTGCGGTTGACGGATGACAGATCCTCATCGCCCACTCTTGCCTCATGTATGTATGCAGTTTACTTTGTTTGTGTTTGCAAATGACTTGCCTATGAAACTATTTACCTTTCAAATTGATTTGTTGGCCATGACTTGGTGTATACCAATATTAGTGAAACAAATGTTGTGTAAATTCAAGGGCTTTACTGAGTGAAGTCACTTATGCAACTTTTTAATTTCTTATCTCTAACATACTTAAAAAAAAGATAGTTCGCAATTCCTCTGTTTTTTTACAACACAATGTAGAAACTATCATAAGCTTTTCCTATCTCTTATTTTTATCCAAATGTATTAGGTACAAAAGAGATTTTTGATATTAAGAGGTTTTAATGCATTCGTAATGTGTCTAGTGTAGTAAAATAATATGTGATTATTCCGTATCTCACAGCGAGGCACGATCTTCGAATGGAAACTAAGTGGATAGCATTGTGAAATACCTGAGTCGTCGTTACAAATCCGTTTTGTCTAAGCAGCAGCGCTACAGTACTCTGCTGGGAAGCAATAGTTGCATGAATATTCACTTGCAATGCATAATAAATTGTATTCAGTATAACACGGTTCGTCAGCAGAACAGTTCACCGATGTTGGCCCCAACGTTTTCTGCTAACACTAGCTATAATATATCCTACAACTTGGCACGCTACCACGCTACACTATAACTTCTTATATGAAAATCAAATATTCGCGATTCAAAAGACAATTGGGAGCTGGCGAAGTAACGTAAGAAACTTCACAAGTGAACAGACGCTATATGAACTGGCTTATGTTTGAAAATTTAATATCGGCGTGTGTATCGGGAGCCTGTAGTGATTTCCGCTTTGTATAGGATTCGGAAACTATTTGAAATCCCAGTTGTTCTTCGCGATTCGAGGACTGCAGATCCCAGATCCGTTTACAATAAGTTTAGCCCCGGCTGAAGAAGTTCTAAAAGATGACCCCGGCGTACATTTCTTTACTCCCCGATGGCTAAAGCTTTGTTTGTGTTTATTTTCACATTGATATAGTGGTCTTTTATTTGTTTCAAGAATATACAAGCAGAAGAAATAAGTTCAATGTAGAACCGATAAATATATCGATGTAAATTGTATAAATTTTGAAAAGTTATTATATTTATGTAAGAAAGATTTTTTCCGCAGTTTTATTTCACTAGATCATGAGGAAGAAGCTACTTTTTATGTAATAAATGATATGAAACCATTGATAGAAAACCATTTACTGAGCTTCCTTGGACTTTACTTTAAAATTATGGTAATTTGCTTTTGGATTCTCTATAACAGAAAAATTTAAATTTACCAAATACTTTTCACAATTTGTCCGACACTTCAGGTTATCATGGACATCTTTGATGTTGTGAAATTGTACGTGGAAACAAAACTTGGTCGATACATCACAACTTCAAGTTTGAAATCTGCATCAACTAAAGAAATACTCTTATGGGCTTGCCTGCCTGCGGGCCAGCGCATGTAACAAGGAAATAGGCATACCTACTTTCACAAGTGTGTTTTATGCAATTCTTCTCAGTGAAAAATTTGCTCCTATTTTTAATTTTGTTTTAGAGACATCTGTTCCCAAGTTTTCTTTGAATCATCCTTCTTTTCTGTCAACTACACTTGGAAAAGGAAATATAAACTTCAATGAACGCTGCAAGATAAATGTTGCCATTATTAAACCATTTTGCAATGAACTAGCACTTTTTTCTTGAAAAGGGAACGTTTGATTACTATTCGATTTGTATTATTACGATAATGTATTAGGTACTTTATGAAAGTCATGGTCAGCCAAATGCGGGTCTTACTTGGTAGGTGTTACCTCAGCCACTTTGTCATAAATTTTTAAGTATTGCACTCTTCCGCTGTTGATTCATTTATTAAAAATAAAGGATACGTGTACGAAATTTTGATATTCCTCCCACCGGTTTTGAGACATCAGAATTAATTGAATTAAATATACAATAATATGAGATTAAAACTAGAATATATTTTACAATGATGCAAATTTGTAAGCTTAATATTCTCTATAACTACGTATTTTATCAAATTATACGAGTTTATAACTAATTAATTCTTGCCAAACATGAAGTGAGAATTATTATTCGTGTTTAACTAAGTCTGGCGTCGCGACGAGCAATGCATACGATTAGCATCAAGCAAGTGCATCTCTTGTGTAATTATGCAAATTTTACACCAACACGATTCATCCACTTAGGCGTTTTGACGGCGAATGTAATCATTTATCAAAATAAATTACGTCAATCTTAGAAAGTTGCCATTTAAAGATATTTTATCGTTCAACTCGGCAATTATTGAGCTATGCTGTACCAAAGGCAGTACAAGTTATGTTAGGCGTCAGTGGCATGTTTAAGGCTCCGTATTTAATTTGCATAACCGCTTCTTTTATTTAATACCTTTGGCACCAAGAACCCAGGTTTAAAGTTTCAACTATACAGACACAGATATGTGTCTGGGATACAGGACTATTAAAAATAATCTTTTATCATATAAAAGTTTCATCAACTTAATCACGATTTCATGGATACTATGTAACTTATGGATCCTTGATATTATACCATGACCTCAATATTAGTAATATGCATAACATTTACACATCTACGAAAGCAAATATTTTACTGCAATCTACGCATAAATTAAAAATACTAGTCTGAGATACGCGTACGTCTATAAAATTTACCATTATAAACTAACAAGCTATTTAATTAATGACGTATTATGGCTGAGAGCTTATAACCGGAAAGGCTCCCTAGATCTCTGGTCTTCCGGATATCATCGTCATCAGAAGAACCGTATACTCGTTTACCTTCCTATTTCTAAAAGTTTGGCAGTCAAGTTGTTTAATAACCACCAAGGCTTATGTATCTCGTCTTAAGAGATTCAAGCTATGTACATATAATGTATGTAGGTTTTACAAATATTGCGAATAAATTACCTCCTCCGTACCTTCATACCGTAGTCTAATCAGTAGGCGTAAAATGAAAGTGTCTATTGTATTCAATAATCTTACAAAACTAGACAAAGCTATGTATATAGCACATTTATGTTACTGCCAATTACTTTAGTGGCATTGAAGTATTTCGTAACGAGCTTATGATACTTTATGTCACGAACTTACAACTCACGAATTTCAAACGTACGTAATATTTTAACATAATTATATTTTTAATATATTCACATGGTACCCGGATTTGTATAAAGTAATGGTATTACTCGTAATATAAGCCCGAATATTACACATCTCGCAAAATGAATTCGTTTTTTAAATAATATTATCAGCATACGATGTTGAATTTGGCATTTAAAATTCTAGTAATAATTCTTTTAACAAATATTTTGCGAAAGTTTCTACATTCACCAATCCTCGATAGAATGTTAATTGATTACAATATTGACAAAAGCTCGGTATGTGTGTCGTTGACCTCAGGACATAGGCTATCCCAAATACCTCATCAAAACAAGTAGGTAACCGTACAAGCTAGGTTAGGAGGCTTGATACTCGTTGGCTTCTGGCGTGTATTTCCAAACACTTGCTGCGCGAGATTGAGACAAGTGATCGGACTTCACTCGGTCACCTCGGACTGAACGCACGCGATAAACATCTGAAAAGGTACCTATAAGGAAATACAATTTATATTGGTATTTATTTGAAAAAATATTTTAAAACGATTTGTGACTAAAAAGGTTTATATAAAGTTTTCAATTGTTTATTTGATGTGTCCGCAGTAATTATACTTAAGACTTGTATAGTTAATTTAAATAATGAAATTTATTTATTTTTCTTTTGTTTCAGATGTTTTCGAAAGCGAACGCGTTTGCTTGAGTGATTTGACTGTAAGCCGAAAAGTCAATTCAGTTAATAACTGTGTGATGGAAAGTGAATTTTGTGTTAACTGTGTTAAAATCGAATATTGTGCGTGATAATACCCAAATGAGGTATCAGGTGTGACACTCGTCTGTTTTTCGCTGAAGTTTAACAAAATCTCATGATGGAGACGGAAGAACTAACTAAGCTCGTTGATGGCATCTACAAGGTAATGTATTACATTATTACTTATCATAATTCAAATCAAAATAATATTTTGTTTGTTGTACCGTACTTTCAGCCTCATAAAGTCATATTCCTTTAATAATTGCCAACACTTGATTTTTATTTTGAGTCATAAGATATCATTACATTAGACAAGGTATAGTTTTTCAAATATCCATTTTTAAATTATGTTAGTCACTAAGCTATTTATTATTGTACATTATTTTTTAGCTCTACCGGAGCGCGTCTTACTTCTTACCGTCACATCGCTTAGTTAATATTTAAAAATATACCTACAGCTGTAGTAAATACGTATTATATTTAACTTTTTAAATTCATAAATCGGTTTAAAATAATTTAAATTCCTTTAAACATTTTAACTGGAACAAATTTACATAAAGGTAAATAAATATCTTGATTAAAATCTTGTTTAGTAATGAGAAATATTCGAAGTTCCTGATTTCTAATGTTTGTTACGATCTCTATGAGAAGTGAAAGGGTACCCGCCTGCCGAGCCGATGTGGCCTTATTTAGCGGAAACATTCCTTAAAAGACCTTTAGAACCTGCTGTTTAAGACATAGTAATACTTCGATTTGATGTTAGTTTCTATTAGATGAATATCGATAGTTATTTGCTATAAAACTACGCTATGAAATTCAATTAATAGCAGTTTTCTTACGTGCATCGTCAATCAACTCGAAAATTATTTTAAAATAGTTAGAAAAGATCAGTTCATTTTTAATATAAGTTATGGATGTTTCCGTAAATGCTAATTCTAACAACGAAAACTATATTATATATCATAGTTATTATGATAAAGAAACTGTAATAAAAATTTATTTAAAATTGTTAATTACATTGTCTGTTTCAAAAGCTACGTGCACATTCATTTATCGACAACATTTAACCAAGTGAAAAGGTTAATCAATTAAAAACATCAGGTTTTATACCTGTTGGAAATGTCAAGGTCAGCACGAGGTTCGAGATCCACACGACTTCTCTAATTCGTTTTAACATCTTATCGCATTCCAATGAATTCCAAGATATTATGTTTTATGTTCCCTATACTATATTTATATTTGGACTTACTACTGTTGAATATTAATGACCTTATTAAGGAGTCAAATCTTCTGCCTCTCGTATTTCGAGAAAGGAATATTTCTACGAAATATCTAAGATGTTTTATAATTTATGTTTTTATTTACAATTTCTTTTTTCATTGTTGGACATAAATCATGTTAAGTTTTATATAATAATCACAATTCATAAAAATAGCAATAAGCTTAAAGAATCTTTTAACTGTCCATAGTCAAAGCCTCTTTTAAGAGATTTTTATGAATAAGACCGATATGTATTGTGTAAAACAAAATATTATCTATTACGTGATATACGTATACATTTATTTTTTTATATAATATTTACTTACTCTGAAGCCTATCCCAAAAATTACATTCTAAAATTAATGCATATATCGCAATTTTTGTAATAATAGGTGATTTTAACTATTACGGTCTTATTCAAACACGTACCTTATAAGACTTATTAATCTTATCAAAATGTCACTACTTATAAAATTAGCAACCTGCCATTGAAAGTTTCATTAAACTTGATACATCCCCAAAAAGAATAGACAGACAGACATATTTAAGTTAGTTTATAGTTATAGGTACCGTATTTAGAAGATTCGTGAAGAACATTTCAAGATTTTAATTAAAAATGAAAAAGTATAATAATAAAGCGTGTACAGACACCTTGTTAGTGATAAGAAATAAATTAAAATACCAGCGGGAAAATGACACCCTACAAATTTAATTTCATAACATTCGGATGATGTTGTAGGAAAATATTTTATTACAAAAATACCAGACGCAATTTCTTCATAGATATTGAATAATAATATCACGATAATAATTACAGACTCTTTACTATAACACATTGATATTTTTCGTTTAAGATCAAAATAATAATTCAGTATTACGTAAAGTGTTTCAATAAAATATTCGATGTGAATATTTAAAACCATTCATAAAAAACTGCACATTTGAAAATCCAATTAAAAACCTGCTCTAGTACAAAACGAGGGTATAAAATAAAATTATTATAATCTAAACAAATTAATTCTTAATCTATGTTATGCATTAGGTAACATTTAATCATTCATCTTATTTTTCGTATGTTATATACATATTTCTACTATTGCCATTTGGTGATTTGCGAAAAAAATTATATTAATAAACAGCCAAAACAGATATTTTTAAATTATATCTAAGAACATTGTCGAGCATGTTAGCCGTAAAAAACCGCAATAAAGTCAGCCTATT
>JAOSYY010000010.1:5118482-5128571 GCA_025727935.1 Hebomoia glaucippe
TTTCGAAAGAGTACCTTTATTAATAAATTCATTATTTTATATTTTCAGACAGTATTTCTTTCCCTGAAAAATATGGGTCAAAAGATGTTATTTGTATTAATTAAAATTCTAACGGAAAAATCCATTAACCTTCGTTAGGCGTTACATGTGCGATATAGATAAAAAATTTGTAATGAATAAGAAAAGTCAACATTTTTTAATAAACACAGGACATTTCATTATAACGCAATGGTTATAAATATTTAATACCTATGTAAAGCAAGAGCGAGTTACTAGTTTAAAATTTTTCTGATAGCTTTGTTTGAACAGTTTTGAAGAATGGTCTCGTAACTTTGCCAAAATAAAATACATGCTCTGGACCGCCAAGCCGATGCGATTGGGGAAATTATCGGCCCGAGCTGGACGTGATTGGCACACAACCAACAAAAGTGGCAACTACAATCTACAAACTACAAAATTTCAAACGCAAGATAGCTTCAAGTATTGGGTCTTTATATATCCTTAAACCGTTCGATATAATTGCGTACGTACAGACATATGATACAGAATATTGTTAACATTATTTACATTTTACAATTTACGGTTATTTAAACAGGATCAAATAGGATTCTATAAATATTAAACAATGTTGAAAGAAATACGAGCAGCGCAACCGCACCCCTGAATTAAAAAGAAAATTTATTTTATAAACGCCAGCCTAACTCAAGTCATGCTTCCCTTTTGTAATCTAACAATAAACAAGCTTTTTTTTTCACGTGTTTACTGAAATGTGGAAGCATCCTCACTGAGAGCTCAGACAGCCTTTTATAATGGATTTTAGTTAGCTGAATATTTTTCTGTGCACAATTGCGAAACATACTCGTTTATGCTAACACTTTTTATACAGGAAAAGATTTAATTATACTTGTGTATTTAAGTCACTGTGATAATCTGTGTATTTAGTATAGAATTTGCATTTAGGTTACAAAAGAGGCTTTAATTCAAAGTGAATTACATTTCCCATTCATAGCTACAAAATATGTTTACTCCTACTTACTCGTTTAGTGCCATTTTATCTTACATTTAGAAATATTTTTTGTAGTTTTGAATCATATCTATTTCATTCGTCTGAAACGTATCATAATAAACACGAATAGAATGTTTTGTCTAAATATGAAATTAAGTTAATTAAGTATGAAATGGTAATGTTACAAATATCTGAGATATAGATATTACAATCTCGTTGTTGACTCGTAAATAAAATTAGCTTGCGATTCTAATCATTTTCCTTATACGAAGAATACCATGACAATAATGCGACGTAATAGAAATGAAAGATGACGAGGGTCAACAATTATTTTTTAATTAAATGTAAGCTGTGTTTTTATTCACAATGGCAGTAAAATTCATATTACGTGAATAATATTGTTAGTTTTACTTTGGATATTTCAAAAAATATCGAATGGTTTTCGTTCCAAGCTCTAGTCTAGCAAAAAGAAGTCTGCACTTGCTGCGATTACAGACAAAGCCTCGATAAAACAATTTGTACACTTCATTGGCAGAATGGCTAATGAAATACTATATTAAGTAACAAATCTTGCTTTAGACTCTAGCATTCTGCTCGGCGACTGCCTCTATTGTTTTAAATGACCTCGAACTGAAAAAGAACAATTGGTTTTATAATAGAATTTAGCTTGAAAAGAGGCATCGTGTTAAAAATAATGAACAATTAGGTAAATTTTTGACGTGTAATGATTGATATATGTGTTAAATAATGTTTTGTTGAAGCTATATATATTATATGAATAAGTTGTCTAACGTGCACATAAAACACATCCTATATGGTAGTACTTTCAGTTTTGCACATAATGTCACTTTCTCCGTGAGATAATGGCTTTTGGTAATGGACGGCTGCGTCTTCTTGCATTTATCGTATACATAATAATATTATATTGCTTATGTTACTTTTATGTAGCTTTGAAAGTACGTCATAAAAATATTTTTAATAATTTAAAGGCGTTATATATCAAGCTGTACCGGAAGTCATTAAGCCCGTTTGTAACTAGAACTGACTTGCACTACAGTATTTCATAATTTTGTAATCGTAATCGCTGACTCTAAGCCCACTTAACGCTTTTATGCTATATATTTTTTATACAAAAAATTAAAATATACTTTTTAACGTTTCCTAATTATTTAAATGCAAGCACTTACTCTACGGAAAAGTATTTTGTATCTTTTAAACTTTTCATGTTGTTTCAAAATTATGATATAAAAAATTGTGTGTAATGAATACAATTTTTATTAGGTCATTTGCCTGCAAAAAACTTATGAAGCCGAATTTATTAAGTGTATTTAATACATTTATCTTATATACTTAAGTATTTAAATTAAACTTACAAAATTCTATATTTATTTACCACTTGATTAATTTTAATTAGAAACGTCACTCGCAAATAAAGTCAAGCGGATTTATGCAGCGTTAAATTTCCTCAAATTCATAACAGACACCATTTAAAAGAACATTTATATTTTTCTTACCTTCCTACTTCTGTTTAAGGACTTGCCATACATAATTGCTACACAACTTTTCCATAAATAGAGAATATTAATACATTAATGAAGCGTTTATGTAATAGGCAAGCCTCGCAGTGCAGGGTGGAGGGTGTTAACGTGGCATATCTGTGTAATTGCGTTACCCGACTTTCCCTTCCTGACGTCTTTGTAGCGTTGATTGTCATTTATGTAATTGCCTACATTCTGTACCATCACGGCACAGTTTGCGTTTCATCTCGAACGAATGGAAATTAGTCACTCCACACGAAATATTTTCTTAATTACAAGAGACAAAAGACGTACGTCTCTAGTCTCCTTAAATCGCTCGAGTTTTCGCAACGCAAACAATAAAATCCAACGCTGTTTAACGTTCTTAGAATTAGTACAATCTGAGCTCTTTTTTATTGCCCGGAGCTGTGATCTCGACAAACATACAACAACTTAATTCAACAAAAAATGGAATGTAAATAATAAATATACGATACTTTTTCAGACCTTTTCCAAAGGGATTTATCGCTGTATTTACCTGTATTACGTAAATTATAATAGAATCTTTTTATACGATAGTTATTTAAGATGCGGTAGGCTACTCTTAGAAACATGTAAAATTACACTATTATTTTTCACTTGTTATATAGTCTGTTGTCTTACAGAATTTATATATACTTTTGAAACTAATAATTTTTATAATATAACATGTAGTAATTGCCTGAATTCATCATAAACAACAAATTTAAAGTTAATATTGAATTTTTTATTCGAATCGGTAAATAAAAAATAATATCGGAGTTTCATTGCCCGGATGGTAAAACTAAAAGCTTAATTGTCGCTAGCCATAATTGAAAGGTTTGAAGTAGAACGAGTATATTGTTAGTCAATTGCGACATAATAGTACTTCTCGAGCATGATACCATGTGAAACATGACTAATGAATATATAAGCTTTGTGGCGGATTACGAAACCATCATGCGTCGCTTTTGGTAGCAAAAAAGAGCTTATCTTACTATAGACATACATTCATAACCAAGTACTTAACTCTCAGAATATTTAAGACGGAGAAACATTCAAATGTTTCAGTAAGAGGATAATTGAAGTCAAAAACTTCAATGTTCGTAGACCAACAGCCATGTTTGCATTGTCGAGTTGGCTATGACTTATTTACGATTCCTACAACAATAGTGTTAATATTCCGTAAACGACAATTATCGACGCTTTGTTTAAACTTTTTACCCATTGTCTACTACACTTTCTAAGTGAAATACTCCGAGGATATGGTAATAGCTGAGGAACTGTTTTGCATAATTCATTTTACTTTTTTATTTTTGTAACTATATAGGGTCTAGTATTTAGAGTCCTCATGCTTTATATTGTAGTCAGGTATCGCATTCAAGATCACAATGTGATAAGCAAACAATCGTGTAGAATATACTAAAGATATTTTTATCCATTTCGGATCAGCTTGCAAATTAAGTAAAAGAAGTTTTACAAATCATCTACAATAGCTTCTGGCAGCGGCTTTGCGTTCTCTACGATTTTTACACCTTTGGTTACATTAATAGGCATTTAATAAGGATTCTAAATGTTTGAAAATATAATATAGCCTATAGCCTTCCTCGACTAATGTACTATCCAACACTGAAAGAATTTTTCAATTCAGACCAGCGGTTACTGAGATTAGAGCGTTCAAACAAACAAACAAACTCTTCAGCTTTATAGTGTTTGTATATACAGACATACATGATATCTATCTACGAAGTTTTATTCGATTTGCCCAATATTTTTAATTTACTAAAATTATACTATATATTTCTAGTCACCGTATTAGTCATCGCCAGATGTTCACTGAACAGTGGACGCCGTATCAGCCACACGACATCATTAAATATTGACTTTTATGCTATCGATCTATTTTTTTTAATTTTTAGCATTCGGAAATTAATAGACTGAAATCCAACTACATTACTCTATGACCTCTTCATTCGTGAACGCGGTACATTAGTCAAAATTTTATATTAAGAAAACTTATTTCCTTTATCAGTCTGTTTAATATTATTCACACATTACTCGAGAGCTTTTGATTTTAATCTAAATGTCATACAAAACATAAACCTCGCATGGATATTTGAACTGACTTGTAAAATAAAATTAAGATAATGTAGAAAGCTTAAGTAAAAGCTTATATTTTTATATGCAACAAAATAAAACTTAATTTAGTTTTATAGTGTCGCAAGATAATAAAAATATAAGTAGTCCTATTATTAAAAATGTATACTTTTAACAACCAATAAGATAGCATTACTTTTTATACTGTGCTAAAAGAAAACTGGTTATTGATTTAATGCTTTCTGAAATTATTTACATTTTTTCTTCTCTACGCCTATTTGATATAAAATTATGTATTTTAATAGAATCAACTCGCCAAGTCTTTTCAGTAAAAATATTCGGAACCTCTCAAGCGAGTGGTAACTTCATAAATTAATAATTCAAGAGCTTGTAAGTGCTTAATTTTCATCATCTATATAAAATAATGAATAAAACATGCAGATATATCTATATTATTTACTCAATTATAGTTATTGTTCTATACTAAAATGTTAAATTCAATTGTTCACATTCCGGAATTTCTGTGAATGTCAGGACTCCCTTTCGTACAAGTCACTGAAGTGAACCTTTCGTGCAAGTCATGAAAGTGAAGCTCTCAGCTATGCATCACTAAATCATTCAATCTGTCATTTAACGTCCTTTATGTACTGGTACAATTAACAAGCATCGGTCACTTGCAGTCCTCTCCTGTACAATCAAAGGCGACAATCGGAGAGGTTCGCACGTAAATCCGATGTGGATAAATATTTGCACTACAGGTTGTAACGTACGTGCTCGCCTCGATTAATCGCTGGATACTGTTACTCGACCGCTCTTGTATTCGCTTTACATATCAATAAACCTTCAACAAATACCTCGTGTCCACCATTTATACAAAATTAAGTAAAGTTTAATTTATTCCTTTTAGATTAATTAGGTTCTAAAATAAATTATTTGTAAACATTTTCATGATTATACGCGCGTTTGGAATGATTTTTAATAGGTTAAGATAGCAACACGTTGTCTCCTTTAGTACCATACAGAACGAGATACTTTCCTAAGGAAACGAGCCATTAATCTCTTAATATTTTTAGATAGATTAATTACAGTTTAATACATTTTTTATCATATAAATTTTTAACATTTCAAGCTTTTCCATAGCTATTTAATTAATCATTAGGTATCGTATATAATATTGTTTTAATATATATTCTTTAAATACAAATCGTATTGAGTTCACTGATTTTTTTTAATGGTTATATGTATGTATAATATTATTTTATAAATTAAATGGATAAGTGTTGTAGAAAATTTATACAAAAGTTTCTGTGATTTAAATATCTACTTCAGAATTAATGAGACGAAATATTACGCTTAAATTAAAAAATACTTTTGACATTTAATTGGAATAAAACCCAGATTTAGCTTTAAGTTGCTCAGCCTACATCAAAATTACGCCAATTAATTATTTTTATTATTTTCGTTTTTCATAAAGATATAAATGGTTTTCAAATAATTTACATTATTTAACGTGGGTAAAATTACTATAGAGAGAGATATTTAAAGAATTTCATTATGGTAAAACTTGTGGACGGTCTACACGGAGTCGGAATTAATTTCGTTTGAAATGTACAGACTAGTACAAACACAATAGATGATATTAAAACTTTCTTCTAGTAATTTCAAATTACTTTCGCACGTTTCGACTTCGTTTACTCAAATAAGATTTTTTCAGACATCAACAATATTTTAAATATTGCTTTTCTTATATTTTATACAGTAGTTCTCAGATTTTCATTCGAGATTGCGTCGACTAAGCGTTTTAGAAGCAAACAATTACGGAACGCAAATAGATTTTATAAGACATCTGAATGTAAATAAAAGTCTAAACGAAATAGTTTTATACTTGCTCGACATAACTTTACCTAGAAGCAATTTTAGAATCTCATTTGAATAACTTAAGCCGAATTCAACAGAAATACTTAGTTATTTTTATTGTACATAAAAGATACTGAGTTCTAGAGATCTTGCGTAGTTTGTTTATTACCAGTTACAGAATAAAATGTTTGGAATGCGGCTGTGTGAATTCGTGACTTGGTTCTGAAGTGTTGAGGTTACACAGGGTAATACGCGCTGATGATATCATGTTCAAGTATTTATGATAATTACAGTAACTCATGTAATTTTGTTATGTATTTTATTGCTACAATAGAAATAATTGCTCCTTTTGGTCTTTTACTTTTACCAGCTTACTTATTTTAATAGCAGCTAAAGAACGTTATAAAAAGTTTCGCTTAGTTTAAACTTACGCAAAAAAATAAAAAACATACCTACAAATGATTTTGTTTCCACCTATTTAATTATAAAGTCTATGGGTGCATATGATGTTCATCCACTAGAAAGTTATATTTTCAACAGGAATATACGCATGTTGAAAAGTGTAAGTTTTAGCGAACTGTGCTTAAAGCTCGTTGAATATGAAATGAAAAAGTTATTTGTATCAAACATAAGGTAAAAAACAATAGATCGATAAATGACTTTTTAAAAAACAACAATAATTTTGTACAGAAATCATTTATGTTTTCAAATATCTTATTTGAGCCAGGATTTAGTTTGTTTTCAGAAAAATAAATGTTTTCATTGACGTCGAATCAAATGGTCCTTCGCCTTTATAAAACGCGTTAGTACTTCTACAAAATATAAAACCTCTCTGAATTTCGACCGGTATGCTTACAGACATTTTCTATTAATCTTTTCACCTTTCTTGCTCTTGTGAAATATATGAGATCCATTAGCTTTATTTACTTTTATATAAATTAATAGAGGAAATATCCAAGCATAGACAATAAATACATAACTTACAAAATGGCGCCGAATAACAGATAAAGAAGTTACTTCAAAATCAAATAAAACAGGATTAAAAGCAATATCCTGTTGTATCTTAATCATAATGTCAGTATGTGAAGAAGATCAAAATACAAATTTATAGCTTATCTGTACGTACCAAAACTTCTTATAAGTACAATTTCCACTGATGTATTTTTCGAGTACATTAAAATGACATTGTCCCATTAAGGCATTATAATTTAAATCAAGAATGTATAAAATCTTAATAATACTAGTATATTCTAACATATAATTTAAAAGAACATAAATTATTATTGTTCATTCATATTTATTGTCTCGTGAAAAAAAGCTGTTAACCTTGATATTAGATCTCAACAATACAAGATATTAACATACGTAATATGTATGACTTGAATACAAGGATTTCCGCTAGTGTCCTGACTTAATTTAACAAGAGCTATAAATAACAGTTTCATAAAAAAAATCGACTAGAAAAATCAATATGTAAATAGATAATGAGGAGTGTCTTCGAAATGTCACATGTCGTTACTATTTTATTTGAAAAATTTATAGTAACATATACAGTTACAAGACTTATATTGACACAACGTATAATTAAATCACATGCAGCATTTATTAATAATTTTTGTGTTTATCTTGTCTATTAGTTTAGTACTAAAATCAAAACATTGACTGGATCCAGGGGGAATCGAGCCAAAACCTACCTAACCTTATAATAACAAAATCTCTTCTTGGCTAATGACAATTAATGATTTTCTACTAAAGGACATTATTAAATAATTAAAGACTTCAAACTTCAGTGCTTGAGTCTGCTCGGAAAACTTCTGTAAAAATTAAACTTTTCAAAGTACGCAATCGAAGCAGAGAGCGGTCCGCGTTCATTTGAATTACGCCCAGCTCTGCCTTTTGTAGTCAACTTCATTTAGCGAACTTAAGAGGGACTCTTTTATTTTGCTCAGCAAAGAAGTTAAGAGATGCATTGTTGAATCGGTAACAAATTGCACACCGTGATCACGTTACGAACTTCCTTCAGATAACGGTAAAATATTGATTGAAATTTCATTTGCTCTTCGGAATCAAATTTTTTATCGAAATGAATGGAATTCGTTATCAATTAAGGGTGTAAATGGATTAGTCTTGTCATTTTGGGGTCGAAAAATGTTACGAAATTCATGAAATACCGAAAAGAACTTCGTAATATTGAAATTCGATTTATTAGCTGATGTATATTTGTTTTTCAATGTAGCATGTCCCTTCCCCATCAAGAATAATATATAACAAATATGTTTATATAAACCTTCAATGACATAATTTTTTAAATGTTGATGTATTTTTCGAAAACAACGTCGCGTCGCAGTGTCGAGTGGCAACAAGTGTTCACCAAACATCTCGTATGCATGCAGGATGCATGGCACCGTCTCAGCATGTTTACATTTTTTAATATTTCATAACGTAGTTACTTTTAGCGCTGAAAGAGGGTCAAATGTCGCTATGTGAAACTACTTAAGTGACTAGCTTTAAAAATATAATGTATTTTACTGAAAACTAAATAAGTTATGTACCTACCGCCGTGGTGTATCAGATGAGAATTGCGTTTACCATTAGGAATTTGAGGATCGAATAACGTGGATACAGGTATGTACATACAAACACACAAAAAAGTGCAGTTCATGAAATCCATAAGAAATATAACATATTCTTGACACATCGGATAAATCTTTTTTCTACTAGAACTATTTATTCCACATTTAACTCTTCTAATGTCTATTATTGAATATAAATAGCAATAAATTCTGATTTAATACTGAAGCACTATAATATTACCTAATTTAGTGCTGCTGATTAAATTATTTTGTTGGAACATAACATAAATCACACGATGACCAAATACCTAATAAACTTTTAATTAACAATAGTGTATCACGTCTCTATGTATGAAAAGCTTCATAAAGGCTACAAAGTCTAGTTTACATTGTCTCGCTGTTTCTTTAATATAGACTCACAAAAAATATTGACCGCGTGCGTAAGACATTAGGAAGACAACGGAAGGGTGGCGAACGCGTCACGATGTCTACCCGAGGCAATTTCGTACCAAATGTCGTTCTCTACGTGCCCTACAAATAAAGAGGATGGAATGAAGCCGGTTGGATAACTTAAGGATCTGTTAGTTCGCAATAAGAGCTTTGTAAGGGAGAAGGAAATTATCCTTTACTATATTAAGGCCGTCATGTAACTGCTTATGCTAATAGATACATAATAAGGAAATCGTGTGTACACGCTTTCTACTACATTAGATCTTCTAGCCACAACGACCAAGAAACGTTTAAAATATAAAATATTTCCGTTTTTACAAAAAAGGAATAAAAGTTATGTTTTCTTTCCTTTTCCAATTATTCTAAGTGCTCATCTATTATCATTTCTAACACTTTTTTGAATAGGATTACTCCCCTAATATATACGCTTCACGTGACGTAAGCAAGCAACCTACGCCTACGACATTGAGCGTCGGTATTTTAAAGAATACGTCTGATTCTTGTGAAATATTGCTTTTCGTCCGCCCCGACGGTAAAGCCATATATTTCAGTCATCGTCTAGAATTGAACG
>JAOSYY010000010.1:5135377-5148337 GCA_025727935.1 Hebomoia glaucippe
TCTAACTCTTGAATCTTATATTTATTGTAGATATAAACTCCGTTTTTCTCAAACCTTTTTAAAAATACGTATTTATAAGAAATTAATGTTTTTTAAGAAACTTTAGGTCAGCCATTTTAAGTTAGTACTTACTGTTAGTTGATAACACTGCGTATTTAGAATAATGTAATCTTAATACTTTTATATAGGTGCAGCAGCAGCATCGCGGATGTACGTCGATGCAGTCGGCAAGTTGGGGCGGCAAGCACAGCAAGGTACTTGGGGAGGCTGTGCAGATATCGGTAAGTTTTTAGTGTTTCAATTAAGATATTACCTGATTTTCTGCACTTAAGAATTTTGATACTCGCGTTTCATTAGTCCTTTTTTTGCTGATTGTTCCTCAATCATTTTGTGGATGACGATATATATATATATATATATATATATATATATATAATACCATAAAAGTTTCTTCCTTATACATGGTATTTATATAAAAACTAACTACTTTCACAGGAACCGCTCTGATGAAGGTCGTTGAGGTATACCGGGAAATTCAAGATCAACAAATGAATATTGTAAGTTTTTTATGACTATATTACAACAAAGAAACCGGCATACGAGTATTACTACATTCTTTTACTAATGCGTTGTTGACAATTTACACATAATACCTACTTGTAATAACTGCTCTAGATAATTATATAAGATATGAATGTGACTTCATCTTTATATGGTTTTATTCAATGTTGTGTCGTATATAAGACTTGAGTTGTAATAAATAATTACAACTCAAGTCTTATAAATGCAAGAAAAAATGCTAAGGGTAATAAGCCACGCTAAAAAATTTACAAAAAATTATATGGCCAATATTATTTCATTCTTTCTAAGATTCTATACTAATTCAAAGGAGTATTGACATCTCCAGATATTGATTCGAAATAAGTTCGAGAAGAACTTGCTATAAGGAAAACAAGGAATAGTTGTCATAACATTTTTGTTTAACTACAAAATGTGTCGTAAAACATCTGTCGTAAAAAACTTTTTCATTTTTTGTTTTAGCGAAAGCGATAATCTTAATTTATTTGTTTGTTTCAGCTGAAGGCGTTCTACGTGGATTTGCTGGTACCCTTGGAAACTAATCTCGAGAAGGATACGAAAGTAGTACAGGTCGGTCAATAAGCTTGTTCCGTTCATAACCTTTTTCTTAGAACGTGTTCTCGAATTGTTTACAGAATTGAAGCTGGCAAAGTTCAAACAATCATCTTTTATCGGATAGATAAAATCCGATTTTTCTACCGGATATACAACCTTTTCATATCACATCATAACTTTGTTAAATAGGAACTCTATTTTCTTATTTTCTCCGTTGTTATATTTTCTAAATATATTTTTTTTTCAGTCCGAACAAAAACGATTTTTACAGCAACATAAACTACGTTCCGAAAGTTACAGTAAGGCAGCTGCGACTATTAAAAAGCAAAGGAAAAAGAAAACAAATGCGACTAAAGTCGGCACAGCTATGGATAAAGAAATGAAGGTAGTGTGAAGTGTCAATACACTATCTTATAGGTTTTGTACTGATATTTGAAAATTTATTTCGTGAGTTCCCCATATTATATTAATAACACTTGTTTATCCAAATATAACTGTAGAATTTATGGATAATTCATACATGTATTTATAAATTTTAACCTTTTAAAGTTATCTAACAATTTTCAAAGTTATCTTTTAGCGTAAAGAAACACGGCGTCCGGTGTGGAAAGTTACTCATTTAGAAATAAATTGAAATTTAAATGAGCGGTAAATCAAAGAGCGTTATTAAGGCTTAAGACATTAAATAATAAGAATCTCTAATAAAGAAAGTTTATTAAACGATTTACCTGAAGAGAGGAGAAGGCTTGCGATTGTAATTAAAATCCATCACAGACAGTTCTGAAAAATTTTACGACATTCAAGTCGCATGTTATTTTATGAATGACTAGCTTCTGCCAGCGGCTTCGCTCGCAATTATTTCTATCTTTATACCTTGGGATACATTATTGGACTTTTAGAAAGGATCCCTATTTTTTTTGAAAATATAATATAACCTATAGCCTGGCTCGATAAATGTACTATCCAAGCCTGAAAGAATTTTTCAAGTCAGACCAGCGGTTCCTGAGATAAGCCCGTTGAAACAAATAAACAAACTCTTCAACTTTATAATATTAGTCTAATTTTTCCAGGACAACAGGGCATCGAATACAATTTCTATGTATATTAGGCATGCATTACCTGCTTGAATCTTAATATACTTTATTAAAGCCATGTTATAAGCAGGTGATAGTAATTATTTTTTCATATTTCAGAGTATGCAAATACTGGAAGAAGAAAAAACCAAATTGGACGCATTTTGTGAACAAAGTTTGAAGAACGTAAGTTTTTAATTTAAAATACTAAACTACTAGAATTATCTGATTCGATTTCGCAACATAAAATTTATTTTATTTTCAGGCTATGACTCAAGAACGACGCCGATATGGCTTTGTACTCGAACGTCAGTGTTCGTTGGCAAAGCATTGGCTTGCGTATCATTCAGCTGGTGCTAATGCTTACAACACAGGCCTGGAAGAGTGGCTTGAAGTCTCAAGAACAAGGGAATATTTGCCTCCAAATGTAGAGGCTATGTTTGTGAGCAGGATGCGGGTACACACTTTATTATTACTTCCTATACTATGCATATATTATCAAACGACGTATGTTGAATTCATGAAAATAAATTTCACAGTGAATCATTGCCACTGTAACAAATGCTAATGAAAGCACACAATTTAAACGTACTGTCTGTGATTTTAATTTTATGTATAAAACGTATTCTATTTGCAAGTGTATTTTGGTTGTATGATGAATCTTAAAATTTATTTAGGAATAGACATAACTCATCAGATTTTATGTGCTAGTATTCAGTATCGTGAGAACGACGATATTGAAACATTTTTCAACATTCCATTTATAAGCTGCGACTGATGCCTCAGGTACCTAAATAGTTTGATATTTCATATCAAACCTTCAGTCGATTTTGCGTAGAAATTAGCACTAAATAAATAAATAAACATCAAGAATGTGTAATAAATTCTTTGTGTTTAGAAACGTGTGATACAAAAGTCCTTTTACTAAAAATATTGATAAAACTTTATGCCTTTATTTTCTTGTAATTCGTCATAAAAGTTTTCGTGTACGAGTATAAAATTACTTTATTGGCTATTGTATTTTTTACGGTTATTTGAGCATCATATTTTGCAACAAGTATGAAATCGAACGACAACGTGACTTGCTTCGGGTATGGAAAATATTGACTTAATATTATTTATAGTCTTTTCATTTCTTTAAAGCTTTTACATCGTAATTAAAATCGAAATTTAGATTTTTTTTATGATGTATTGAGATATCATTAGAATATATTTTTCCAGCAAGTATCATTCTGGGCTGATGAAGATGTATATGCCGATCCACGTAATGGCGATGACGATGACCGGGCGTCTGTGGGATCAGCACTGCGTAAGACAAGATCTGTAGACGCCTCGTGCCTAGACGTGCGATCTATCGCAGACTTAGGTTCGCCGAGTCAGGGAATCTCTAGGGCGAAATCCGATTTAAATTTGCAAGCAAGCTTACATGCGTCGGAACAAGGTGATATTTACTGACACCAAGAATAAGACATCTATTTAAAACATGTTATATGCCCATATTATTTTTGAGTTTAGATTATCATTATAGATAATATGATTGCATATCTTATACGTATAAATACAACATATAATGAGTTAAAATCTTTTTTAAAATAACAATAATAGTGTGTATCTAATGTGACTGTAAATTATAAGATGTGAAATGTACCCGTAGTTTGTATTTCTTTGGTTTTAATTGACATTAAAAAGACTTTCTTTTTTAGACACTGATATACGTACAAATACCAGACCGATGTCACTCGCCCCACCGACGTGTACCTCACGTGACCCGCCCCTGGCAAGGGCTTTGTATGCATACGCAGCAGCTGGAGATAACCAGCTTAGTTTCCAACAAGGAGACGTGCTTGCATTACTTGGAGACAGAACAAAGGGGTGGCAATATGGAGAAAACTTGCGGACACACAGCGCTGGCTGGTTCCCGTTAGCTTACACAGAACCTATTATCAATGATGAAATAATGTAAGTCTTTGGAAGTTCAATTATTTAGCTATGATAGGGGAAAAGATTTATAAAAAAATCTTTGCAAAAGCTTCTAAAAGTTATAAAAAATTGACCATGTTATCATTCAGGAAACCTTATTCCAGTGGTAATTCGCCAGCACGTTGGAGCTGTGCTCAGACTCCGAGTGAGACTCCGCCACCGGCGCCGGTTGCACACACACAAATTTCCAGCACCCCGTCCGGACACTCACATTCACATCCACCCACCCGAATGTTTGGTGATACTGTCACAGCACATCATGTTACCAAGGTATACATTTAACAAAAAAACTTCTTAAAAACTATAATTTTGATTATACTCGTCTACTAATAAAAATATTTTATAGTTATTGCACATTAACCAACTCGAAATTGGCCTCTAATTTTGGTGAATGTTTGATTTCCGAAGACGTTATGAGTTTGTGATAAATATTAAATGTGGTCTTTTTACTAGGGACGCCTCGCTCCCACATCACCAGGCCTTCCTCCTACTTTGCCGGCGCCCTCTCCAAGTGCTCTCAGTACATCCGCTAGTGCTACTTTCCATTCTACACCAACTGGAGCCTCGAGTGCTATCAAAAATTCTACTTCGGCTGCTAATTTCACCACACATGCTGTTATAGAAACACGAAGTTTTGGACCACAGACACTACCTCTGCGATCCCAGGTAACTTTGACTTAAAATCCGTAGTTTTCTATGCTAATAATCTTATCAACTTAAATCTCATAAATATAATTTAGATGGCGCAAAATAAAGCACCAGCAAAAACAGTGGTGTCGGCTGTCGGAGCTGTTGGCAATGTGTCCCTTCACAGTTCTAATGACTCTGGTTTCTCAAATGAACCACCTCCACAGCCCGATATTGACTACAGCGATGAAGAAGCACAGAGGCTTCGAGTACCCATAAGGTATTTTAGTAGTAGTTATAATTATGTAGAATTCACAATTTAGCGCTTTGTTTTTTTCGCTAGTTCATTTTATAATTGATTGGCTAGATGCTGTGGCTAGTATTATTTATATTTTTTATTTTTGTAGTAAATCTGCTCATCAAAACAGCGAACATAAAGCGTATCTATTAAAAACACAAAGCCTAAAACGCGGTCCCAAACAAAGTAATACAAACAACGGGTATTTAACGGACGATCAACAATTACTTTTACGTAATATGTTAGACATGGACAAAGATTCCCAAAAAATAAAACGAACCAAATCCTTTTGGAAATTCGGCCGTACGACTTCTGAAGAGATAATGGCAGGAATGTCGCTATGGCAACATCGTGATATTGTTGATACAGTTCCCGAATTTAAGAAAAAACTGTTTGTTAAACTGAAAAAAGAGCTTAGACCTGCCCCAGATATTCCTGAGGCAAGAAAGCAAGTGAATATGGAAAAACCAGTTCTTGCAGAAAATGTACAAAGGTCTCAAGAAACGATTGATAGAAAAGATATAAAGATTAATAACGGCATGCGTCAAGCAAGAAGTTTAGGCTCCATACAAGCACAAGAAGATCGAGCTGAAAAGATAAAAAGAGCACAAGATAATAATTATCATCAATCTCAAATTAATAAGAAGAGTATGTCAGAAAAATCTATTGTCGAGGAAAAATCGGAGGAATTTGTCCAGCGAAATGAATCACGACATTCAGACTTAACAAATACAAGTACAATTAAAACAAATTTTGAGAATAGTTTCTATAATGATGAAAATGGAGACGGTTTTGTTATGAAAACAGTAAAACGTCGTGAAATTTTGCAAAAATATGATAACGACAGCAGTTCTGAAGTTAATTCTGTTGCTTCTAGTACAGATCCGTATGATTGCATAATTGTTGATGATCATATGACATCAAAGAAGCAGCAAGAATTAGATCGTCGTAGACAAGCTCAACTCATGGATAATGAGATAAAAGCTAACAAAGAAAATGCTTATATGCCAGAGTTTGACGAAATTGAAATAACTCCAATAAAGCCACACGTCAGAGCTACAATACCCTCTGAAAAAAATAAAAAATCATCACATGAGAGGGCGTCACCAAAAGCTATGGAATTTAAAACCTTCAAAGATAATTCAAAAGAAATTAAAACATTTTCAGCATCATCAGAAACTTTAAAATATAAAGACAATGAGCACCTAACCGATCGGTATGGTATTCCTTTAGAAAGAAACAACAATGAAATCCGGCAAGATGATTACAATGGACATGATGATGGGACATTGAAATATAAGAAGCGCTCAAACGATGAAAAAAGTCGTCAACAAAATAATTTCGAAAACATGAAAAATAACAAGGACTATCCAAAAGCTGAAGTGAGGAGCCAACAGAAGGATTTACGACAGCTTGAATCTAGAGAACCACGAATCGACTATTCTTTAGATAGACGTCAAAATAAAAAAGAGTTTTCTGAAACTAAAAACCGTGAGGTTAGATCTCGAAGTCGAATCATAAGAAGCTATGACGATAGCTCTTTACAATATAATGGGAGAAAAGAAGAAAGATATTACGATGCAAATATTTCTTACTTTAGTGACCAAGAAAGACGTGCTTCGCGATACGATTATGAAACAGATTCCAAAAAAGCCGAAAAAACTAAAATGCGACAAGAAGAAGCGAGATTAGAGGGCAGAAGGTTTGTTGACCAAAGAAATGAAAGTCAATACAGCGAGTCAGATGATCAAAAATTCAATGAAGCTTTAAAACAACAAAGGCCGCAGTTATTACCCAGGACAAAGTTACTTAAGCGTCCAACTGAAGGATCTGAATTACCTGAAGAAGGTCACACCTTTGGACCGTGGTACGATTTATGGGGTCGAGAAACTGCCATGTACAAGTAATTATAGGCATCATTAATCTAAGGATACCCTTTAACAATACCGCTGTTACATTATATTTAATTTGCACAAGTTTCTCTGTTACTTTTTAACTTGCTCTGCTACTTATGTACATCAGGTTTTTTTAAATTTTTTATTTGTTTTATTTTGTATATTGTTGTTGTTAATTTTAATTTGATAGATATATTGAATAAACGTAAATTTAGCTTACCATAAAAAAGTTGTAATAGTAGTAAGAATAATATAATACTATATTATGTTATTAATATTTAATATTACATTATGTTCTACTATTCCAAATAAAGTCTAGTGACGGTATCTAGGTACGCTCTCAAATTTATCTTCAAATAATCATATACTTGTATCTTGGATGATTTTTATAATATGTTATATTTATGAATTCGTTTTTGCCCAGGCCGCAGCAATTTGCAACAGTAAAACTAAGAAAAACTTTAACAAACGATCGATCGTCGCCTGCCATTGATTAATATCTTAACGTTAATATTATTATTATTTTGTTATAGTCTATATGTAAATTAGAATCATCCCATATTTTGTACAGTTATTCATAGTTTAAGAAAGAATATATCACAATTTTTACATTAAAGTTTTGTTTTATTTAAAACCCAATATAGCCTTAATCAGTATCTATTCAAACCTCAAAGTAAATTTCCTTAATATCCATAAAATATTAAACAACTCGCGAGAACTGACTGGAATGAAAGAAAAAATCAATGTCAAATTGGTCCTACGGGACAATGGCCGATGATTTATCACATTTCCCGGGCTTATGGGGTTTCCTTATGGCACTCACGCCAAGATGTTGCGAGTAAACATTTATTTTCATATTTTTTCCTGCGGAAACTGTCAAAAAATTTCACTTAAGAAAGTTATAGAACGTTTCGTATAAAGTTACAGTTTATTTAATGTACAAAACGTATTCCCGAACAACTCTGATAGGTTTAGTATTCTCAGCGTTTATTAAACAAATCTACTTGTGTCACGATGCCATTCTCTCATGTAAATGAAGTAGATTCATGCATTCATGTATCTGTACCTTCACAAAGCAAACAGTACACCGGGAATTTGGAACAAAACGAAACCTACACTATTATACTTGTGAAGATTTCGCCTCTGCGGAAAACTTCCTCTATTTGTGTTAAGCAAGTGGGTTGTATAAGCGGCAAAGTTAATGTCATTCTTATAGTCATGTCAAGTTTATTGCTTTTGAAACTTTATCTCGCCGAGAACTCTACAGGAATACAGGTATTTCACTTTTTAGTATTATTACTTCTTTAGTAGTTGTCTTACGGTCTAATGCGTATAATTTTGATGATTAAAACTTTGAAAATATTTTGGAACGCTTTTTTATTAGACAGACAACGATATAGCAACTCTTATTCATATATCTCTGAATATTATCAGACTAGCACATGTACCATGCAATACAACTGTTTCCCTTAATTTTAAATTTTAACAGATGGTCTCAGACATAATAATGTAGTCTAAACATTTAATCGCACTAGTGCTTATATTATTCAGCAAAAATTCGTTTCAAAAACGATAACGTTCGTTATACGAATGAACCCCTGTGTAAATAAACCTGGAACTTTTATTTATTTGTAAAAAATATAAATTTCATGTCATGTAGGAGGTAAATAACATTTTATAATCTGTATATCTTTTTTTTTCATCAATTTCGATTACAACATTTGTGATTAAATGAGATGCTTCCATATTCTATATATAAATAAAAAAGGTCATTTAGAAATAAGGTTTAATATAAACTAGGGGTGTATACAGCGAACTAGTTATACACCTCTCATTACCGTCAAGGAGAACGGCAAGCAAAGAGCAAGGACCAAACGTGCTGCAGGAAGTCCGACAATGTGTTTCACTCGTCAAAAGAAATCTACGCATCGTTAGAGCTACGTGATATTCAAACCCTTGAATCTGAGTTTTAATAGTAATAATATATATTATGACATACGTATTATGGACTTACTCATGACCTAACGGCTAGCAACCTTTTTACTAAACGAATTTAGATATTGAAAAAAAAGAATCCTTTACGTTTTACCATACAATTAAAACTCATAATAAATTATAATTTTAACTGTTCGTTTTTAAGGACCAATACAAAAAAGGGATGACATATATTAAACATGTCTGTCTGTTTGTTTGTCGGCGCCAATATAGCTCCTAAACGATTGAGTATGCCAGCGGAGGTTATTAAAATTTTGAATGTATAATTATTATTTAAAATACCTAGATAATAGATTTCGGCAAGACTTCCATTTCTTTTTCATTAAACATACAATTTAAAACAAATCTCAATGTTTATAAGTAACTGGTTATTATACCGTAGCTAACAAAAGGAAACCTTATATATACTAAGGTTGGAATTGACATAAAAATCAACTTGCAAATGACGCGGTGGCCAATGTTTTTCCGAGTCATCGCTTTTCTTAAGTTCGTTGGCCTGGAAACTGCTACAGTTTTAAAAAGCATATCTGCGCTTCAATGTGCGAACAGTGAATGTACGACTAACAAATGAACTGATTTTAATATTACACCCTTATCTACTCAAATCATATTACTAAAAAGTTGTAAAGTTTAATATGTAATATTTCGTTTAAAAAAACTTAATTTATAAAGAAACTACAGTCATAATATTAAATAATAATGTTGTAAGCTTTTATGTTGTTTATTTTATAAGACAAAGAAAAGTAAATCTCACTAATAATTTGGAAATTATTGTGACATTATGCAAAAACTTCTCAAGGGGAAAATATTTGCACATGCCTTAAAGTTTGAATCTCCCGTTAGATTCGACCGCAGCGTTAGTTTCCATAAAAAGCTTAAACAACGTGTTTCGGGGTATTAGTGCAAAAATTGCAACTCTTAAATACACGAGCAAAACTCCGCTGGTCTGCGGTTGCGACTGGACGCTATTAACGACGGGGAAACAAAAGTCCGTAGACTGTAATGTTTGCTCGAAAACTCTGAATCTAAATAAAAGTCATTCAGACAAGTGCTGGCGTGCTTTGCTCAAAATTGAAGGGATTCTATGCAATAGCTATTTATATTAACTTCATTTTCGTTTGATTCTAGCTTCAAACAAATGTAGAGCTATGATGTAGTAATTTTTAAATAGCATTAACATTATTTACTTACTTCTAACATATGTAGGTAATCTATACTAATGTTAGCTGAATTGTTTGTTTGTTTGAACGCGCCAATCTTAGAGACCACTGATCCGATTTGAAAAAATTCTTTCAGTGTTGGATTGTACATTTATCGAGGAAGGCTATAAACTATATTATATTTAAAACAAAAATTGGGATCCTTACTAAAAATCTAATAATGTAACCCAAGGTGTGAAAATAGAAATGAACGCGACCGAAGTCGCTGGCAGAAGTTAGTATTCAATAACTTCACATATCTGATAAAACAGTGCTTAAATACTTAAAAAGTTGTAATAAAATTGATTACATACGTACATTTGAGGCATTTTTGTTATAATTTTAAAACAATTGAAATCGTATCATGACATCATGTAACAGAAATAACGTATAATTTTATTTTCAACACATGCACTTTTTATATTCTGATACAGATGAGAGATGATAAATGAAATTTCGATAATCAGGAACTGACTATATGATGACGTATGATATTAAAAAATTAAAACACTCCATACAAGTAAAACAACTAAGTTATGTGACCAAAGCAGTAAAATGTTTTGGTTCACGTTAATCTTGATTGTATACAACTGATTTCCCTGAATATCTTCAATGGGCATTTATAGCAATACAGACACGATTTAGAGGTTTAGCAGCGCGTCCAACCACACCATATTGACCGCATTTCAATTTAATAATTAAATAATCCCGACATTATGCACACCATTTCCAGATAATCTGCGGAATATTGTAAGCATTTCATCGGGAACGCTTCGATTATTCATCGAAATCTCTTCCATGCATAAATTTAAAATGTGGGATATTCACGTGACGTATATTGTGGCTGCGCTAGACGTAATCCAAATGATAAGCGAACGGGCAATTTGGCAGCGCCGACCTCTCTATATACCCGATGCCAACCCGCACAAACCTCTACATGCAACAATGTCCACTTTAACGCCTAATTTATGTTAAACACTATTATAAACGCTACATTGTTGCTAACATTAGCTGCCCGCTTAAAATCTGAAGACAACGCAGCTATCAGTACTCGTTTCGCTTTGTCAATTCCGTTCACAATATTTGAAATTCCAGAAAACATGAAAAGGACATATTCGAAATAGAGCTTTTCATTTCACACATATTTCAGTTTTGGACTGACAATATTAAAAGCATGAAACTAGTCTGTTCCAATGGAGGTTTAGTTGAATTTCCGGTATATACAGTCTACATTATAAAGTTTATTTCTTTTAGGTATGTTATTTACTGTGGGGATAATTTTAAGGGTAAGAATAGAAATGAAAATGTGTGAAAGCATTTATTGGTAAAGGAAACGACTGAAATGTGTGAGGAATGTAGCAAATGGAAGGGTGTAGTCTCAGCTTACGAAAAAGTCGTGGTATGTATTTAAGGATCCACTATGCGTTGGAGTTTAATTTTTAAACCTGTCAAACTACAGTAGGTATGGCAAACCTTTAACATGTTGAGGCCAAAACTTTATCGTTCAAATACGTTCGCGGGCCGCGTTTTGAAGTACTGAATGCCTTTTAAAGTATTTAGATGTACCTAATATAATATTATAAGTACTTAATGTAATATTTTTTTAATTTTTTTTTAAATATCTCGCGGGCTGCATCATATCTTACAGCGGACTGGATGTGGCCCAAGGGCCAGTTCTTGCCCATGTATGATCTTCAGTGTCTGATTATCTGTGGCATCACTTCTTAAGAAATTTACTCAGTTACTTCTTAGCTATTATGTAATTTACGAAGTAGGCTACATACAATTTTGAATGTTATTGTTTTTGGCGATATACCTTTAGTTTAAATAAGTTAAAAAACTTATTCGCAAAGAGAATAACCATATTTTTTTTTGTGCAAAATGAACATCATTATTTTCAGAATAATGGCCGTATTTTACTGTTCCTTTACAGAATTAAAAAAAAATGAATCTAATTATACACCTCATTATATGTAAACAATATTGTTAGAATGAGAAATAGTATTCATTTAACTCAAAAGTTAATCTTTTTAGAATTATTTTTTATATAGGTACGTAAAAAACTGTTTTAAATGGAATTTAAACAAAATACTAAAAGGCTTTAAGAATAGTCATTCAGTTCGTTCTGTAAAATACATCCGCTAAACTTATTTTTATCTAGCCGCTTAGTGTCGACTTGAAAAGCTAAATATTATGTAATACTGAACTCATAATGAAACTAGGGCACCTGTACAGTTTATTTCTGTGACTTTATTGTAATTGTTATTACCGGTAAAACTTGTACAATATCCCAAACTCTACAAAGGCAAGATAAGCGTAATAAATGAATGTTAGAAAGTAGAAATGATATTAACTTCTGAATACCGGAAACTCTTGTAATCTCTTACAAGAAATATATAAGGTATAGATTGTGTCTAAAGACTTTTATACACGAATTACAGTCTACAAATCTGTTAAAAATATAATGTACTATTATTTTTCATCTTTATTAATTTATAAAGTTGTATTACTCATTGGTCGAGAGTCGACTATGATTAATTTTAATTATAAGTCTATGAAGACTCTATTGTCAAAGACTATACGTAAAAATATAATAATAATTTTAGAAATAAAATTACAAATAATATTAAAAACAAACAATTATAAATTTAGTCTAAATTGGACCACAGACTTTAACTATAAACAAAAACGTATATATCCGTGTGTGTATCAAACTTACGGTAGTATGTGAAATTTATTTTTAATTAATTTAACATTTT
>JAOSYY010000010.1:5156433-5173220 GCA_025727935.1 Hebomoia glaucippe
CTGTTAGTTGGGTTCAGTTATACCGATCTTAATTATTCTATAGACTACAAAATCAGTCAGAAGTAGGCATCCTACACAGTCGTTCCAAGACCAAATCGAGGACGTCTTAAGGAATGGCGACGTGAACAATATTTTTAACCGACTAGAATGTATGAAAATATTAGTAGGTGAAGAGAACGTGAAAGGAGTTTGTCAGGACTATAGCAAGTGGAAAATCTCTGCCTAACTCTACTGGAAAAAGGGGTGAAAGTTAGATACTCGAAAAGATCAGTTACTCGATCAGGTCTTATAAAGACTCGATATTCATATCCCATTTTGTAAAGAACCCAATACATATTTTTGGATCTAAAGTGATCAGCTTAAATTTCTTAATAATATTTTTAGATTACATACATCAGTACGCTCTTAGTTGGTTTTGTACAATAATCAACATAATAATGTAATATGGCTTAGAAGAAATTTAAAAAATATAAAAATATATACAAGTATATGGCATACGCCTCTAAATAATATGATTAAGGATATATAAGTAAACTAAAGTCATTTATAAGACTTATATTCAATGTCAAATAGCTTAAAATACCTAAGTTTTGCATTAATTGATCTCATACTATTACTCCACGAAGTCTCAGAAATAATTTCAATAAAGTACAACGCTTAAAAGTCACTTAAATACTCCGTCACAGATGCAGTTTGCATTTAAACCCGAAATTCGCGCAATTTAATCCGTCGGGAGTCGAGACATTAAAAGTGGCTTGGCTCTTTCCCTCAGGATTAAATATAGGAAGCGGGGAGTCGAGTCAATCTGCTCGTTACGCCGGCTTCATTCAGCGGCGTCGACTTGTAAACGATCCTTTGCAATGCACTTTTGAACGCTAGAAATATTATCCTGGAAGACAATTGTCCTCGGAACTTTAAGGAACGGAAAATTAGCTTTACGCTTTGATTTATTCTTCCAGTAAGTCTGAAAATTCTATGAATAATTGTAATGATCTTTTATAAGTGTCAGGTTGGATATATTTCAAGGGAAAGTTGTAGAAGTTAAAGGAATAAAGTATTAGTTCTTATTAAATGAAACGATATCTTCGCTTCTTTAGAAACTCACGTTTCTTGTATTAATAATTTAATTTGCATAAGTATATTATTTAAAATATTATTTATGTTGATATAAAATACCCACCTAATTAAGCAACAATATTTAATAAAGTAAAAATACTTAAACATTATTCTACATAATGAATCGGTCTGAGTATATCTTGTCTTCTAAAGATAAAATATTTGCCAGTAAAATATCTTCAGAATAATGTAGTCATTTTAGAAACTATGTTCGCTTGCCGAGGTATTTCTGAATATAATAACCTTGTCATACTACACCTATCCATCGTACGAGCTGAATAGTTTGAAAATCAAAGTAAGGAAACAGACGGTAACTTCCCAATTCCGCTACGAAGCGAACTTGCTCGTTACGTGATCAAATAATTTCAGAAATTCCTTGTGCTGAGATCTATTAATAATAATTTCATTGAAATACTAGCTACATTGCGCATCGCCTCCCATATTCATGTATACTTACTTAATTAAATAGTTATCTGAGCTTTTAGTGTATAAAAGTACATTGAAACAACGTTTAAAGTTTTTTATTTTATGAGTTAATTTTTATAAACATCTTTCTCTGTAAAATATATCAGAACTATAGTCTGTGCTAATTAAGGATTATAAGGAGACTTTATATTGTAACATATTAACTATATAATTATTTCATTTCTAAAATATTTTATGAAATTTACTGAGGGTTCGCTATTGGTGATAAATTTCAGTCTAGAATATTATTTTGTTTTATATCACTGTAAGAATTAACAAGACGAGGTATAGGAATAATAAAAAATACCTAACTAGAATATACTATATCTCATTTTCACTGTTATAAAAAATATAGTATATTGATCTTCAGACGTACTCTCGGGTCTATATAGATTTATAATATGTATATAAGTATATAAGACAAAATCAAACTATTGTAAAACTCTAATAAATAGTATTGCTTATAAATTATAAAAACAGGGAACTAAACAATTAAATCGAATTTTGCCATCCATTTGTCCGACTAACTTGGACTGATAGTGACTGTTATATCGTGAAGAATAATCTTTATACCCAACGTTTGAAACAGATAGTAGTATACCCCACGGGCATTATGTAGACTAAATTGTAGAGCGAAAAATAAACACAATTTCAGTGACACCCCGACGGGTAGGGGAATACAAAACAAATGTAGTCAACTGTCACTGTTGTGATTACATTTTGCTTGTGCTTTTATATAGATACATATATAAACAATGAAACCATATTTTTAGAAAAAAATTAGGCTCAATACAAACTAATCTTTATATAACAGACGTTCATGCAAAACAACTGTAAGATAATTTTTTTCGTTATGTTCTTAATCGGGCCAAATAAAGTCTTGTAGTCTCTTTTGCCATACAAAAGTAGTTTGAAATATGTACTTACTAGCTGCTGCCAGCGGCTTCGCTCGCGTTCATTTTGGTTCTGTCACACACTTCTAGCTGTTTATCATATTATTTTTGAAAAGGTTTCAATCTATAGCTCTAATTGTTATTTTATATGTATCTCAAATTTTTTTGCAATATAGCCTATAGCCTTCCTCTATAAATGTACTCTTCAGCTTTGTAATATATGATAAATGAACTTAAATAAAGATGTCGGTTAAAATAATTCCATAATTTGTTTCTTCACTAGATATATTTATATTCTGCATTGATAGTGAAGAATCCCGTTTTGCTAAGGGTCCTACAGAGACGAGCAAGATTATGCCCTGTGTGTGCGAAGTAACAACTATAGAACACAATTAATTCTAATAACATTATATTATTTTTTCACAATCGAAATATATGATACATATTAAAACGCTTTATGATCTGGTTGGAATTTAAATGTCTCCAATCCACGTAACGCTAGAAAATTACCCACAATCCTTTGCCGCAATATAACGTACAAGTCGAGTTTATTTGACAAGTACAAAATCAGTACAAACTATATCAAATTACGAGCTGTATCTTTACGATATTACAGGTTAAATTAAAATAGATTCAGCCGTAAAGGTATGATTACATCATAAACATCGAAACAAAATTTGCCCTAATTTTATTACATAACAACCAGATGAAAATATTAAAGGATTCTTATATATTTCACATTAAATTGTTTGATTTAAAAATTACTTCAAATATCTTACAGGCGGTTATTAATTATGAAGTTTACCAAGCACCATAATATCTACTTTGCGATGTGTAATCGAAAATAATTCTTTTAATATTTAATTTATCTTAACTATACCGTTTAACTGTACCTGTCAATAGCAAGCTCTCCTGCGGTTAATTCTGACCTATGTTAATGAAATTGTTAATTAGTTTTTATAAAAAAAATACTTTATCGAAAGTTTCCTGACTTTAAAGAGTTTAAAGAGTTTAAATAATATATAATTAATAAGGCGTATCTTTGAGTAACTAGAATATAGTTTTTAATTAGTAAATATATCAAAACAGACAACGATGTGTACATTGAGTATTCGGAAAACTTATAGACCACCAATGAAGTGCATAGTTGGTCTGTTTTTTTTATATTCTATATCTGTCACCCATGGACACCTCCAAAAAGTAGATCTAGGAGACGCGTTGCCAACCTTAAGACACTAGCCATAATGTTTACGTGACGTTCTCGTGCCGGTTTTGTTACTGTCTAGATAGCATAAGATTATATAGGTTTTTATATTTGAAATAGGCTCGTAGCTAGTAATCTTGGTTGAACATTGAGTTCTCCAAAACATGGTTTTATTACTAAGGCCCGGCATAAATTTAAGCGGGTATTGTAGCGAGACCCCTTACGACGAAGTACCGCTTAAAGTTATTTATTTCTAAAACAGCAATGAAGATAACTTAAGGGCAACGTATGTATTATCATTCTTCTGTGTAGTACTTTTACAAGGATATTTTCATTTGTTTAGCATATATAATCAAATTGTGTGTATATCATGTAGACTATATTGTATGTATATTTTGTTTCGTTACCTATTGTACATCTTACAGGGTCTCAAGAAAAACAGTTAACTCGTATAATTATAGACCTTTTACGTCACTAATTAAATGACGTCATGTAATGATGTAATATGGCTGAGACCTTTATTAAGGTTGGCAACGCGTCTCCTAGGTCTCCTGGTCTTAGAGGTGTCTATGGGCGACAAGATTCGCTTACTATAACTGAAGTTTATGCTATGCTATATATAGAAAGTTATAAAAGATAAGATTAGCTTCTTGTAGAAAATAAAAATCACAACGGAAATAGGATATCTTTGCTAAGTCTTATAAGGATAAATTGGTGAATTATGGCATTTTAAGTTACCCAAATCATATTATCCTAATAATATACCATGAGATGAATATTTATAACCTTAAACCAAAGATCATTCAAGTTAGTTAGGAACATTTAGATTGCGGTCCACCGACAGACGCGCTCGTAAACCCGCCAACTTTACTGGAATATCGGCGCAACGTAATTACAGAGATTTCTTAATGGAATCACGGCCAAAACCGTGAGTAATCATGGAGCCGAATAACCTTAAATACGATCCAATGGGAAAGTTTGACATGCTCGGTACTCATTCTATTTTCGAAAAAAATAGATAAATTCTGAGCGTTTGATGTGGCTTTTAAAATATGAGTTCAATTTGTCATAGACTAAAGTTGTAACACAGCAGTTTTTTCACGACGTTTCGATTATGGGAGGTTCGTAAATCGGATGGAAATTCAATATTTCTCCCCTCTATTTACTAATATTTTATCATATAATGATGCAAGTTGGTACTACTGATATGCTTATAGGAAATACTATCAGTGCTCTGCGGTTTCACCTGTGTCAAAATATTTTTATAAATTATAGTCTGTTTATTATTTTGATGTGTAAGCGATATAGTTGTAAAGTTTCGTCAAAATCCATTCATTACTTTTTGTCCAAGAGTAACAAATATATATTGATACATAAATACAAACTTTCACGTTTATAATATCAGTAGGATTTTATTAAAGTTATATAACATGTAAGACATTATTCTTGAATCGCGTTAAAGTACAATTAAAACACGCTTTATTCAAAAATATTTATCATTTATCTGCAAACCACTGATAACAGAGTATTAACTTCTTACGCATACTGCTCATTTATAATTAAACATTTGTAAATATCATAATTTTAGTCACCCTACAAATAAGGGTGGTTGCACATTATTCGGAAAACTTTCGAGTGCATCAAAGGGAAAATCGCAAGGAAACAACGGCGCGCTTTGCTAACATAAAATATTTGCTTAATACCCCACTAGCAGCTACTTAGGGGTCGTCTATGTCCTTGCCTTCTTCCCTTGCCAGCTCGAGTGCAACCTAAATAATGCTGGTAGGGTCGCATTTTGTTTTATTATACTCATTTCATAAATGCGAGAAGAAAATAATCTTCATTATTTACTAAAAATATTAAATTCAAGAGAATTGTTCACTGAAACGCTGTTAATATGAATTATATTCGCAGAGGGTTTAAATAAGATTCTTTAATTACGTGAGTAATGATAACTTTGATGTAAATAATTATGATTATAATCGTTTAAACTGGTTAATTACATATTTAGGGTGGCAATATAACATTTCTTTGAAAGCAAAGTGTTTATGTGGGTAATTTGAGAATATTCATTAGTCTCTTATGCCATTACAAAGTAATTTGCATCATGGGTCCTAATTTTTAGTACTATGGAAATAATATATGAATTTAACTTTATTTCAAAAAGTTACAAACGAAATAAATGAAACGCTGACAGCATGTATGCAGTGTTACTGTTAAGTTGGAATATCACAAAGCACAATATTTAATGTTATAAAAAAATTATAAGTGTATCAGTTTGAGAATGCAGGAAATTATAAATGGGAGGAGAGGAAGTGAAAAGACTATATCAGGATCTGAGCAAGTACCTATAAAGCTGTAGTCTCAGCCTTTCCTTACGGGGAGGATTCGTGATGTATGCACATACTTATATTTATTACTCATTTAATAAGTACATCGTATATAAATTTAAAGAGTAGGTAGTAATGAATTTCAGTAAGATATCTCTGGACAATCTTCCATACGTCACGAAATAAACATTAAGAAAACAATACAACATTTTTATATTAGGAACCCATGTTTTCATGATTCATAATTACATTGTTGAATCTGTTTTACGTCATGGATTTATAAAGTTAGTCATACGCCCTACAACTAATAAAAATTATTAAGTCGTTCCTGATTTCATCTCATTCGTCAAGTCGACAAGGTCATTGCCAGTTTTAATAAGTTTAATGCATCTTTAGTCGTTTGCCACTACCAAGGTATTTAGTCCCCGACATCAAAATTATACTTAAGTACCATAACGATTATTCTAGGTTTCAAACGAAAACCCGCATCGGAATGGTTCGATCGTTTAGAAGCTACGATGCTACAGACAGACACATCTAACTTTTCAAAAGAGGTTAGAACCGACATTTTTGCACATAAAATATCTCGAATCAAAGAAAATTATTAACATAATATTAAAAATTTTCTAAAATATCAACGGTAACATACACAGTACAAAACTCCCACGTCAATTTTGCATTTCATTATATTTTTAACGACGACGGCGTCTAATTTTCTGCAGTTTTAAATGAGCGACAGTTGGAAGTCTGGAGCACTAGTGCACAGTACTCGTGCCTACCAGTCAAAAGATCATTGTACTGACGATTGTGTTGAAAGCTTAAAACGTGAGAGCTCTAAGAGCGAAAACATAAGCCCATAGCCCGGGGAACCTTTCAGGCTATGTTGAATAGCGGAGTGTTTCAAATTACGACCTGAGCTTTATGGCGCGTGAAAACATCCTGGACTCTATTTCAAATTTTTTTTAATGTTAATGACGCGATGAATTGAGAGGTGTGGCAGGAAATAAAAAGGTTGCGGTGCGAATTTTAATATAATTAAACTTTCATTATAGCTTCCCAATTCACGTGGTATACCAGTAAAAAGCGTAACGGTAAGACATTGTACCAAATTTAAAAGATCACTTCAACGATAATACAACAGCTTACAACAACAGTTCATACATTCAAGGATTAAAATATTGATTTAAAATAAACTTCAAATTCTTTAATATATTATTAAAAGTCGCATTGTAACTTTGTCTGATCTGATATCATCAGAATCTAAAATTATCTGTTTTCAAATTAATGCCAAGAAAATTGATAATTTAATTAAAAATACATTGTTACATTTCGCAGATTTTCTCAAATTTATCTTAATTAAAGCTTAACTAAAGTCTTTCATTTTCAGTTAATTAAAACTGGCTCTTGTAATATGTACAAGATATAACATTTTATCATATGGGATTATACACTGAATATCCTACGTTCAAACAACATGTTATCGACACACACGGTGTCCCCACGGAATTGCAAATTCACTTATGTATTTAAAATTTCACATTGAATAAATATGCGCATAAAAGGCCCTCATTCGATTTAATTTGAAAAAACCTTAAGCTTATTTTAACCTTATTTTATACGTTTCAAGATTTATCTGCCTAAACATTATTTGTGACTTTTATAAGTAAAATGAGTTTTATCTAGGGACTGCTGTTGTTTCTGAATTTGCTCTGCACAAATTGGTTTAGGTAGTCAGCGGAAATCATCTGATAAATCAGCTTTGGGACCCTTTATCTAATAGACGCCCTCTTATTTACCGAGGTGAGGATGTAGAGATAAATAATATTAATTATAGGTGCTTCTTTCAAAAGACTTTTTAGAAGTTTTTGAAAAATGCATTTGTCAGTCCTAAACAGTATAATCTTGAATGTAAATAACAAAAATGTAATTTCCATGCCGACATATGTAGTTAGGATAACAATACTAAAATATCTTGGAGAAATTATGACTGTGGAGCGAAGAATAACAGTTTTTTCTTAATTTATATATAAGTACGCACTATTCTTTAGGGGAATTAAAAATTTTAATGATAAATTTATCATACAATGGGCGATAAGAATAAATTTGATTAAACAAATAGAACTAAACGAGTATAATATTTCTGAATAATATCTTTAAAACTTAACAAATGATGAAACACGTTTATGATTTAAAACATGACGTGTTATCAAAAGAATCTCGTATATGCCATAATTACATTATCAACTTGTATTTAATACTAGAAACAAATATTAAGCGTTCCCATTTAACTCGAGAGGAACGATCTAAAGAAACTGCACACTCACATACAACCCCTCTATAATCAACCCATTAGAAGCTAAGTACCACTTGAACGAAACCTGAAGTTAATTGACAGCAAACGGGAACCAGATATTTCGTTTGAGTTGTAGCTGACTTTTATAGAACAAGCTTGTTTGGAAAGAAAAATACTCAATGTTTGAAAACTAAAAATTTCAAATATTTTATAAACTGTATAAAATTGTTTATTACTAAAGATTTGTTCTTATTCATTATTCCAATAATTATAATATGATAATTCCAATTTCAATTAAACTCTACAATCGTGACAACTATTATTAAAATTGACTCAGACAGAACATAAATTTCTCAGAATCAGACAAAATGACGAGCACACACTCCTGCTTCTTAAAAAACGATTAATGGATTAAATAAAGTGAGAAATACTTATACATAGATATCAATTATCCATCTAAGTTCATCAGATTTATATTTAAGAGCAATTAATACATGCACTTACTGTAGACACTATCCTTTTGTATATTTAAGCAATGAACCAAATTAAAAAATCTCAAAGCATTTTATAACTTACATTTTTGTTTAAAATCAAATATTAATATATATGCTACTTAACACTCGAATTATTTAAAAGATATATAATGGAGATTTAACGAAGCAGATATGGTAATGGACGACTTAATTAAGGTTGGGGTTTTATCATTATTATGAATGTAATGAGTAGGAAATTAATTTGTATTTATTTCCAAATTAATAATAGTAAGTATTAAACTTACTCATCGGTATTTTTTCTAAATAGACAATAAGTTATGTCATTGGTTTTATTTTAAATTATTTCGATCTTTTTAATTTTTCCGTCTGAAAATAGTACGTAATCTTATAGTAATGTTATTTTATTCATGATACTAGCTTCTGCCAGCGGTTTTGCTCGCGTTCTTTTCGATTTTTACACCTTGGATTACATTATTAGACTTTTAGTGAGGATCCCTATTTTTTCTAACATATAATATACAGCCTTCTTCGATAAATGTACTGTCCAACACTGAAAACATTTTTTTAAATTGGACCAGTGGTTTCTGAGATTAGCGCTTTCAAACAAATCAACAAACTATACAGCTTTATAATATTAAGTATAGATATGATGCAGACGTCGTTAAAATTACTGTGTCAACTAATACATTATTAAGTAAACTGCATTCAGTATACAGTAATATTAATCATAGATGGTTGGTAATATTTTAATTACACGGTAATATAATCCGATTGGATGGATTCGTGTGATTACACGAAGAACAATATTTATTGACCGTCAATAATAAGGAAATCGTTGAGAATTTTTATACAGTAGTTTTATGCTGACATATCAAATTCAAAATTCAAACCTTAAAGTGTAAATTACTTAAGGTCATACCCACATTTACACAAATGAAAAACTTTCATATCACGCAAAAACATTGCTTTTTTACTCTATGTGCGACGTACTGAAGAGTATAGACGTATCTATAATAAATTCTGATGTTGATCAGTTTTTACAATAGAAGCAGACAAACGGTAACGATCCAAAGTATTCATGGCTGTGTGTCAACGTAAAGGGCTAGGCAGTGTTTCTCTACTAATTGAATTTTAGACTCGATGCGTGCGCGGCACCTTTGTCATTCCAGCTTGCTTTTACCCAATTAACAAGCTTCAGTTTTCGAATTCAAAAATTCATTTCTTAAATACAACATTTATGAAATACATGGCATTATTTCGTAGTAACATATTAATTCGTAATACTGAAAAGCAAAATTTATGAATATATAACAGTCTTTCTTTGAAACTTTTATGAAGGAGCGCTACGAAAACATATTGCATGAAGGAAAAACCTTATTTCTTGTATAGTATTATTATTTTTCCTCCTGATGACACACTATTACTTCATTAAAAAATTCCTATCACCCTATTAAATAATCAATTGCGAGATTATATTTTCTTTCCGAGAATTGTTCAATTCTCTATTAATGGACACTGTTTGTTTTCATCAAAACTATTAGGCGATACAACGTCACGGTAATTAGTGGCAAATACCCACAATCTAATACCCTTCAATCAAATGACAATTACAATAGGCATATCTGTTATGATATAACGGTCATTAATCAACAAGGCTCTGGAGAGTACACAGGAATGCAGACGGTTTTGTGAGAGTTCTTATTCTAATATAAAATGAAGTGCGTACTAATAATTGTACTGGTTAATGTCCTGTTGTGTGCATCAGATAGAAAAGGTAAAATTTTTAACTCTAAAGTTTAAGCTTTTGTAATTAGAAAAACGTAAGTATAAGTGATTACAGAAAAATCGCCGTTATTAATTTAAACACAATTTTTTTCTGTTTAAAATATTTACACAGAAAATATATAGATTTTCTAACGGTAGTTTTTATATTATACTTAAATTTTTTACCACAAACCACAATACAAATTTTGATGTTTTTTTTTTTAATATAGAAAATGATATAGGTATATATATGGTGAGTAGGTAGTTAAGACGAATTTAGACTAATTTTTTATTAATTAGAAAATTGCACCCTCGCGATCTTGGCGCGAATCTCTACTTTAATAAAAATTTGCCTATTTATATTCAATGAGTACCTCTGTCTTAAGGGTAGAATTAAATATTCAGTTAATAATAGTATTAACAAGCCAACTTTCCAGACTCCAATATGAACGCTAAAGATAGAACTTTGGCTAGGTAATTTACCAATATAATGCACCGACAAATTCCTACGTTTAAAGTTGTACAACTGCTTTAATAAATAAACTTAGAATTTGAAATGTTTATTACCTTTATTATGATCACTGTAGATAGTCACGTATTTCCATACATATACTTGTGATTAACTACCTCTTGAAGTTTTAAACTTAAAATATAGAAAAGCTTGATGTTTTCATATATTTTTTCCTAATACCGATATAATGTTAAAGATAATACAGGAATATTTTTTAAATATTGTACAAGACTAAGTAAACAAATTATTATTCGTTTGCGATGTTGTGGAAATACAATGTTATTTCCGAAATTGTGTTATATATATTGTAACATTATATTTTTTTATAGAGATATGTGAGCAATGCGTACCAACAGATCAATGCCAAGCTTTCTCAAATATGAACACAGGTGATCAAAATGCTTGGATACAACAATTTCCATGTGGTGATCAAAATAACAATAAGACTATCAGTATGTTTGGGGTTGCCGCCGTCACCAAAGGAGACTTTGTATGTTGATTTTAAAAATAATTTAATTAATTTGATTACTTTTTACTTTTTACAGGTATATTAATAGAGGAACAAAAGCATTCAAACAAAACTGCGATATAGTGTCCCCATGTTTAGGTGTTAAAAATCTTGTTATTACAATTTCGAATAATTAAATGTTCTCTTTCAGGTATGTTGTCCCAGTTCACAAGTTTGGGGTGTTAATAATTTAGGGTCAAGTGACGGAAATACTCAAAGTGGTGAAGCTATTAGTGATGTCGTCAATGCTAGTAGCTCGATCAATAATACTGAACCTGCTATTAAGCCAGAATACGGAAATATTTTCAATCAGCCAAATGGAAGAAGAAACCCTTACTATGGCAATCAAAATATGCCTAATCAAAATATGTATGGAAATCAACCATTTAATCCCGATAACCCCAATATATACGGAGGTCAACAAAATTATCCAAATCAAAACATGTACGGTTTAGGTAACCAACAAAATATGCCTAACAATCAAAATGGATATGGTAATCGACAACCAGCTGGTTATGGTGGTTACGGCCAAAATCAACCAAATAATCAAGATATTTTTGGCGGACAAGGTCTCTTTCCACCCAGTCAAGGGTTTTTTGGAAATGGTCAAACACCAGGTGACCAAAACATTTTTGGAAGACGACCTGCTGGCCAAAATATGAATGGTGCATTTAGACCTAGACAAAATCAAAATCTTTATGGAGGCCTACAAAACCAACCTTCACAGAATGTAGGAGGTCAATTTAACAGACCGCTAAATCAGTACCCTTTCGGTAATCAACGTAATTCTCCAAACTTTTTCAGCAATCCACAATATGGAAATAGACCATCATATCCCGACTCAAACTTAAATAATTTTCCTTGGGATAATCAAGGTATATCACCAGGATATCAAAACAATCCACAACCTAATTTGCAAAATGGAGTACAACCAGGTGTTTTAAATCCGGGTACACCTTCAAGTAACGTACCTGGATTTCAAAACAATCCACAAACAACAATACTAAACCAAGTGCAACCAGGCCTCCTCAATCCCGGCACGCCCACAGGAGGTGATCAGAACATTGTAGCACCAGGATTTCAAAACAATCCCCAAAATAACCTACCACAACAAGAGCAACCTGGAATTTTAAACCCCGGTTTGCCATCAACAGGTGACCAAAATATTCAAGCTCCAGGATATCAAAACAATCCGCAAACCAATTTACCGGATCAACTTGAACCTGGAGTAGCAAACCCCAGTTTACCTTCAACAATATTCCAAAATCCTTCCATTCCAACGATTACCGCTACTCCAAAACAAAATCAAAATTCCTTTGAGAATAATGGCGGTGACGACATTGCTAAACCTAGACTTGGCCAGGAATGTAAAAGAATGAAGTCAAGCTTCCCACCCAGCCCAGAAACTGGTTGTTGTGGAAGGGACATGTCAGATGCTGAAAGAATAACAGGTAACGGCATCTGCATAATAATATCATGTTGTTTTTAACGCTTTAAATAGTTAACAACAATAATATTATATATTTTGTTACATATGTGTTGCATATATTTTAGATTTGCAGAGTCTCCTCAATATGTTTGCACCACCAAAACAAAATACTTGGCATCCATCAAATTATCCTCAACAATCTAATAATAACTGGCCTTCGTCATCATGGCCTAACTATCAAAGAAGAAGAAGAAGATCAGTAGAAAATGCGACAACAGACTTTACACTCGATAATAGAATAGCTGGTAATTATTACGCGTAATCTAAAACACAACTTGATAAAATAGTAAATTAAGCTTTAACCAAAGATCCTACCAATTTTGATAGGTGGCCGAGAAACAGAACTAGATCAATTTCCCTGGACTGTACTCATGAAAACTACTTTTGACTACGGGAATAAAGTTGAAGCATTCAGTTGTGGTGGAGCATTGATAAGTCGGCGATACGTTCTCACAGCTGGCCATTGTGTCTACGAACCAAAAGCAAAACTAAGCGAGTAAGTAATTAAAATTAAATAAGAATATAAAACTCATTATTATATTACGTTTTTATTATTATCCAGAGATAATTATCGTAGATCTTTATTACAGTCCTCGATAAATAACTTACTTAATTGCAGATGATTTGTTACATGACGTCACTAATGATACGTCAAGTACTGTTAAAATTGTATGGTTTGCATAAAAGATAAAATAACTTACTTATTTGTTGATTTTTTCCAGTGTTGCGGTAACATTGGCAGAATATGACAAACGTACATTCCCGATAGACTGTATCACAGTATTTGGGGGTGGACGAGAATGTGTTAAGAATATTTTAATGCATGCCGAAGACGTCGTGCATCATCCGGAATACGATGATGACCGCCTCCTAAATGACATAGCCCTTGTCAGACTTGACGGTTTAGCCCCGTATTCACGTAAGTAAATCAAATCATCTTTATATAATGTCACTTCTCACTTTCAAAAATCAAGTGACTCCTTCGTTAGAAGTGACTTTAAAAATACCCTTTTAAAAAGTTTCAGTTAGTGTGTAAATAATTTTTTATTTTCTCATATATTTATTTTCTCAATTAGGTTTTTTATAAAATAGATATAAAAGTAAAATACAAAAACTTAAATACAAAAATAATCCTGTGTCCAGGAGTACTGCATCTGTCACTTGATCCAACTATCTAATGAGAGACTTTTTAGACGTTGGAAGAATTTAAAAAAAAAAAACAAATTTATTATTATTTCAGGCTACATAAGACCGATTTGCCTCCCAACACTGAACGTTGATATCCCTGTATTCTCCAATTTACCACTTGCTGTCGCTGGATGGGGACGTAATCATCAATACGTTACTGATGTTAAACAATCAACTGTAGTACATTTAATAGCGCCTGATGATTGCAGAAAATCCTATCCTCACTTAAGCATAGACCACATTTGTGCAGCTGGTCAAACAGGTGAAGATACTTGTAAGGGTGACTCTGGAGGGCCATTGATGATGTTGTACAAAGGAAGTTATTACGTCATCGGTCTTGTAAGTGGAAAGAGAGCAGATAGCCCATGCGGTTCCCAAGTACCATCGCTTTATACTAACGTATACCATTACTTAGATTGGATTAGAAATACTATACGAGAATAAAAAAACGTATTGAATGCATACATATAATTAACATGTTGGACTCGCAATATTATCTTTTTATAGCAACATCTGTACTTACACCAAAAAATTAGTTATTTATTAACGTAAATAGTTCTACCAAACGACTTGGTAGCCCAGTATTCGGAAATATATTTCATATGCAAGAAAATATAGAAAAACTCAAATTGAGTCTGTGTTCTAGTTTTTCGCGCCACGGATAATGTTACTTTTATTTATTTAAAGCTATATCTGACTAATTTATAAATGATGAAATAGAAAAGCAAATGATTAAAAATGGAAACTAGGAAGCTATGCCTAATTTAAAATAATTGTTATTGATAAAAAGATTTTGTTCTAAATCTATAAGTATTTATAAGTACATAAGTATTGTTAGACTAACGAGACTAAATGTAAAAGACTTTAAATTTGAATTAAACCTGCTACTTCGAACGATCTGGACTCACGAGTAAGTTTGACAACTGGTAACATTTCAGATGTACGAAAATACAAAATTAGTTTTCAACTTGCAACTTATTTAGTTTCAGATGATAAATTATGTGAATACCGCTTTTCGGCATACTAACTGAGATATTAATATTGAAATTGTACGGAACAGACAGTAGGTATGCAAATTATGAAATATTTTAACTTCCGCGTCGAATTAAATATTATTTTCGAGGAAAATGTATATGAATTCCAACTCTTCCTTCATAAAATTTACCTGGGTGTAATTTATTACATATACGTATATAAGAAGTTTTATTCATATGAACGTCATCTAATTATACTCGTATATTGAAAAATTAATTTTAGATAATTTGTTATTCTATAATTTTGTTACTTTAATAAAGAAAATATTAATCAAATGTGTATTATTCAAGCACGATTATTGTAATACCTACGATGTATAAGTTATAAGCAGTAAACAATAAAATGAAAAAAAATTAAATTACCAAAACATGTAAGCGGACTTAAAAGTACGATTTTTTTAAGAAAATTATTATTTCATTTTTCACTGAAGTATTATACCTAAAGTTGATACACGCATTAAAGTATATTTCCGATATACAATGAGCAAATATGTACTCTCTCCGAACACCATTAAACGTTACGGAAAACAATTCAGACGGGTCAAAACAATCCAGGCGAAGAACACTTAAATGAGCAAACACTATTATCAGAATTGTTGGCCGGGGGCTTGTAGATTTCCCAAGAGACCACTTCTCTCTAAAAATGTCGGCCCAATGACCGCCGCACCACAAAATCTTAAAAGTTATACCGCGTGAAATTATGACTTGAGAAACATATTTTAGTCTACAATTTATAGGAATCGCATTGAAAAGATTTACGTTATAGTCTGTGAACAGTTTCATTCGACACTATGACACTAAAAAGACAATTTAATTACGAAATGTATTCAAACAAATTAAATATGCATAATATTGTAAAAGGTTTGCTTTATGCAAGCTTTACCAATTTCCAAACCAAAAATTGTACGCGGTGTATAGTATTTTTAGATGCCACTAAAATTCTGTACGTAATAAAATTTGAAAAATTAAACTAAAGTGAAAAAAAGTTCAGTCATCAATTATTCGACCCATGTTTTAAATGTCTATGGAATTTGAAATAAATAAAAAGCAGTACAGTAAATATTCGCCACGTCACAAAAGTGTATACAGCTGGCAGGAGAGACGATGCGTTTTGTTAATAGCCATTGAACGCAATATCCAACTATCCGTTTAAAATATGCTGTAACATTTTCAAAAATATCGACTGCAACGTCGAGTACATACCTATTAAATAATCCTTAATAATTATAAAATAAAAGATATATAAAATGCTAAGTCTCGAAAACAAATCACACTGATTTGAAACTAATGATATTATTTTTTTATTTGTATTAAAAATTAGATACGGAACGAATTTATCTATCCTATTGTTCTCTTTTGTAATATTTCATAGGTTAAACTGTCTGATTTTTCGCAATTGGTTTGTGGTTTATTTCCTGTAAGTTTATCCAAATGGATCCGATCTTGGGTGTAGTGAGCCATAAATACAAGACTTTCGATCAACAAGCAGTAATAGGGA
>JAOSYY010000010.1:5173320-5191482 GCA_025727935.1 Hebomoia glaucippe
ACGTTATGTGTTGAAATATATTTTTTCATCATTACATTTCACATTTGCAAATACAAACATGATATTCTTGATACATATGCAATGATATCCGACACCTACTTTAAATGCAACGGTCAGGAACTCCGCGCACTCACATCAGTATACAACAGACATCCGTGGCTTTTGTAAAGAACTTGCGCCCAATACAATCAATTCTGTGCTTAGTTTTATAGTTGAGTAATGTTTACACATGCTTATCGACTGATAAAATTCTTAACATTTTTTAAACTGAATTATAACTTATCTTTTAAAGTAATCCAAAAGCAATACAAGAAGGATTTCCATAAACTGAAATGAGTTGGAACCGAGTTGTAGCTATAACAGGATGCGACAGTGGCCTTGGCTGGGCGCTAGCTGCTCGTTTGGCTCGGGAAGGACTTATTACGATTGCAGGTATAGTCCTATTATATTATAGATCCTATTCTATACGTTTTTACAACACAATAAACTTCTAACAGGACTATCCATAGTTACGAATAAAGCCCAAATTTGGATAACATTTTAAAGAAATTGGGTTTGCTGTAGTTCAAATAAAAATGCATAGGAACGATATGATTTACAAAACATTTATTTTATTTGTTTAATCTTTTAGGAAAAAATATAATAGATTCCGAAAACTCTGTGCGAATATCGTTTCTATTCTAACTTTCAATTTAAACTGTGTATAAACTTTTTTTTAACAGGCATGTATAATGGGACTGACACTGACGCTTCCTTTGCCCTTAAAAGCTTATGTGCACATCCTCATAAACTCGACGTGACAAACCCCGAAAGTGTTGCAAAGTTTTATGACTACGTTAAAGATATTTTAGAGAAGAACCCCGAATATAGTGAGTATTTAACATTGTTATTAGATACTTACTTTCTATTATATTTTTCATATTAATAATCGCGGCATGAGCAAATATTAATTTATAATTGTATGTTAATTAGAACTGTATGCATTGGTCAACAACGCTGGCGTCATGACTATAGCGAATTATGAAGTGCAGCCTCCGCAAATATTTGAAAATATCATAAATGTCAATTTAATTGGATCAATGAGAATGGTTTCTGCGTTTCTCCCCGAGCTTAGGAGGAATGCGTCTAAGGTTTATTTTGTTTAATTTTCCTGAAATATTGTATTTATTAAATAAAACTCACTTATAGTTTTGTTGGTATTGAAATATAATTTACGTTTGGTGACTAGAATGTAACAGTCAAGTCTTAAACCGGTTTCGGTGGTGAAGTTCAGGTGATTTAGACTTCAAAGTTTTGTTTTATAATTTATTTATTAGTTGGTGTATTTCCAGGATTTTAAGCCGCTTATAATTAATGTAGCGAGTCATTGCGGTCTACAACCACTGCCTGGCTTTAGTTCGTATTGTGCAAGTAAGGCCGGATTGCTGGCATGGACGCGATCCCTACGCTTGGAACACTCTGGTAGTGGGCTGACGGTTGCGGCTTTTATACCCGGTATATAATGTTTAGTATAATTTATGCTTTAAGATTAAAATTAGAGCAGTTTCATATACGCATCAGGCATAATGAATTCCGTATAAGAATTTAAGTAATCATCTAAACTATCTACAAACAGTGTGCACTCATTAGTGTTTATTAGTTTACCAAACGAAAAGCATTCTTATCGTTTGGTTTTAAATTGTGAATTAAAAATAATGTATATTTGATCGGTTTTCAGGTGGTTTTGCAGGCACCAGTGAACTAATGGTCAAACAAAAAGTTCAAGAATGCATAATATTGAATTATTTGACAGAAGAGCAGAAACAACTTTACGAAACTAAAATAAAAACACTGAACAGTTATTTATGTCCAAACTCTTTGAAACCGAAATTTGATGCCGTAAAGGATGAAAATATAATTGAAACTTTCATGAAAGCAGCCTTATCAGACAAGCCGAAATTACAATACAAAGTAGAAAGTTGGCGGTACAAGTTTTATTATACATTGTTTAAAATACCTTTTCCTGAAACTATACATCTTTGGCTGATTAAGAAGTTTTTAAGATTTCCTGTCTAAAATAATATTAATATTCAAAAGATACCAAAGGTAACAGATTTCATAACTAACCGAATATAAAATCTTTTTATTTCTTTCATGTTACAAATGTAGCGAACTTTTTCGGAATTCCTACTATAAAACCTCATATTTTAGGACTTGCACTGCCACATTATGTTTTTACGATGTAAATAAAATATATGAAGAAAATTGCCTTTAGTTTATAAAGTACCTTTATTTAATCCTATAGTTTCAATAATCCTACACGTGTATTAGACAAAACATTTATTTCGTTATAATGTAGATTGTAATCGAAATTAAAATCGTGGCAAACTCAGTAGGCCTAAACCACATCCTATGTGGTATACGCTATTGCAAAGTTTTACCTTTTCTTTGTTCCAATTTTTTTATTTACCATCGATCCTATTGTTATATTTTAATTTGCTACACTATCATTTATTTATACTCTAGACGTGGTGATATGAAATAATTGTGTGTCAGTTGCCAATGAACTGTCAACTGTCACTGATTTGAATTGTTGTCAAAATTCAAAATCCAAATGTCACTTGTAGAACGTAGCGTGCGAGTGTATTTGTAAATCGGATTTTTAAATATATATAAAATTACGTTAATTTTTACTCATTATTTGTTGTTTTCTTATATAAATTAGAAGCCAGTATTTGTCTATGAAATGATTTGCAATATTTAATATGATAATTATAACAGCAGTTTAGGATTTAAAGTTTTATATTCAAATCTATTAGGAGCAATTTTCTATCAAGGGCTATCCTTAATAAAAAATTATTATGGAGGTACAGTTCGGCCCAAATGCAGTCGACGAATCTGTAAGAATCTTAATCACTTTTTGGTATTTCAGTTTTTTACAAACATCATTAACTTAAATATTTACCGGCTTTTTCAGAATTTGCTTTATAAACTTCAGCGTAAAGTTAAGGTATTTAGTACGTCTAATTCGCTGCCTAATCGTGGATATAATTTATTGAGTTCTTCAAGCAAATATGGTATTGTTTTTGTTGCTTCACCACAAGGCACTTTGTCAGGTAATAAACTACATTTTCAGTATGTTGTATGCAGCTTAAATCAATTCATGATTATAAAAATTAACTTAACCTATTTACAGTATACAATATCAAAGAATTAATTGATAATGAAAATGAGCCAAGGCATATCTCAATTAATCTTCAAGTGCAACCAACTCATATAGCTGTAAATTGTGATCAAGAATGGTTGGCAGTTGTAGGAGGCCAAATGCTGGTTGTTTATAAAATTATTGACTTTCAAAATCCTGTGAGTAATTACTAATAATCCATTAGACAATATTTAATGTAAAAAGTGTTGTTTTTTTAGATTATGTTTGTGCATTTAGGAACAGAAATATCCTTTTTTTTTCATACTGTAGTACAATACTATATTTATATTCAATTTATTAATCTGACTTATAAATTAATTTAACCAAATTTAGTTTTACTAATTTCACAGTTTAAAACATAATTTATTCAGCTTATTGAATGATGTCACAAGATGAAATGTCTAAGTCACAAACTACAACGCCTACAAGTAATTACAGCAAATCTGCTTCATGTTAAACAAGAAAATCTCTTTTGTCTTTTAGAGTGTTGGCCCTGCCGTATCAATCAATTGTGAAGTAAATCAGACATCATATTTGTCTTCTCTACAATGGAACCCATGTATCCCTGATACAATTGCTTTAGTCTACTTTGATGGAACTCTTGTTGTCTGTCAAGTTAACACTATGCTGAAAAAACAAATACAATCAACAGCTAGGTTAGTTTTTTATTCAAAGATATTAAAATAAAGTATTTGTGAAGAAAGACATAAAATTAGCACATAGCAAATGACTATTACTTTTTTTTATTATACCTCATAATTAATAATTAGCTTTGATTTCTATTCTGATTTTCCTATTAATTAGAGCTATTGCCTTCTATAAAAACTTACTTGTACATTATTCTTATCATCAAAAATCTAAAGCACATTTGTATTTTACAAATGGGGCTTGTTAAAATGTTTATGCTGTTTAGATGCTTATGCTGGAGTCCAAAGGGCAAGCAACTCGTGACAGGCAATGCCGATGGCACTCTCTGTCAGTACAAACCAGATTTGTCTCCAATGAAGTCAGTGCCAGCACCCAACTTATTTGAAGGAGCTCCAGTTGAAGCATTAGCAATATATTGGATATCCACATTTCAGTTTGCTGTAGTATTTAGGAATGCTTCCGATAATAGTCGACCAGGTTTGATATCTTTATGAATAAAATGAATTCTTATTCTTTGATATATATGTTATTGGGCATTATGAGGGTTGTAGGGTACAAAATTATTGGTTATATTTCAAATTCGACAGTAAATTTAGTAAAAATATGATTTTAAGGATTACAGATTAAAAAAAAAGTAAATAATTTGAGAACACTATTAATTGACTAAGTTATATTTTGTAAGTTACATTTAAACTTAATTATTTCAGCTGTTACCATTGTAAATACACCTAAAGGTGGAACACCTTCATGCCTCAACTTCGAAGACATCTGCTACAGTATGGGTTCTAACAGACCCTGGTACTATTACTTACAAGGACTTGCACAATGGTGAGTATTTAATTAATTTAATTAGAAAATGCTTTTAGACTGTTTGTATTGTAAACACCAATACTTTTATAATTAATATTTTTCATTTAAATAAAAAATAAGATATTTAATTTTTTATAATATCAAAAAATTCTGTCTATTGTGTTATTTTTCTTTTCATCTTCATGTTATGAATTATAAATAACGGAGAATACCAAAAAAACTCCTTTTACAGTATTTGAGTCTCAGGTAAAATTACATGTTATTTTTTTATACTTTACAAAAAATATTTATTTAACTGAGTTTTTTTACAGGAATTTAATTATGACTTCATCATCAAATAGTATGGAAATTGCAACCCTTGGATCTAATGATGGTGCCAATTGGTTACAGTGGTGTCAGGTACAATACATATTATTAAATTAAATGGGAAATATTTTGTTCTAGTCCTTCAATGTATGATATTCACAACAACTTTTTAAAATAACTGTTACAGAGTGATGAAGCTAGGCCCGAGCTGCCTTTGACAGATAAAAAACAAGAAAATTATCCTGTTGGTATATGCATTGATATATCTGCAGCCCATCAACTGCCTTGGGGTAAATTTAATTACTTATTTAATATTCTCATTAATTGCATATTAGTTGTGATTTTGATGACCGTCGCTTGGGTTATGTATCAAAGCTTTATATCAATTTGGTTACTTAAAAATTCAACAAATAATTACTATACTTACATTGTGACCAATAAAGATTGTACTTTTATAAAATATGGTAAAAAACTGAAGTTAAGAGCAATAATAAGTTTTGTATGTCTTAAGCAGTAAAAATATAAAATCGTTTGTTTGCTTGGAATAAATTTGAGATTTTACAGATTTAATATAATTTCTTCCATAGAATGCTGATTCAGGTTGTTTACATCTTGAGCAGTTTTTATTTACTATATAATTATTTAAAAACTATTTTCAGGTGAACACGAAGTTCTACCGCCCATGCCAATGTTACTAGTGATATCACAGACTGGTCTGCTTACGATATTCAATATTGTCAATTTGAATAAAAGCAGCATTCAGATCTGCACTCCAATACAGCCTTTAACTTTACCTGAAGCATCATTTACTTGGTAAATCCTTTTGTTAATTAGAGCCCTCTATTGGCTATTTGGAACTCCAGCACTGTTTAGGCCGGATGTCATGGGCAATCTCTGTCCTGTTTGTCTAAAAAGCCCTCAATAATGGCATGCAAACATAATAAGATAAAGTTTATTATTATAATTTATTATATATTACCAATAAATATATCTATTAGAAACACTGAAAAAGTTGTTAAAATATTTTATAATAGCAGCTTTCTAACTTTTTTTTTACAGTGATATACCATCTGACGTACCTTTAGAACAACAGCACCAAACAGCACCAGCTCAGGTAATACCAATTTAAGTCCCATGGTTTACGTGCGGATCTTTAGTTATTTTTTTAAAATAAAAGTAACCGTAGCTAAGCATTATAAACAAACCTTACAAACCTTAGCTAAGCATAACATCAACCGATAAAAGTCCCATTAAATCGATCTAACTATTTCAAAGATTTGTAGGGACAAAAACACAGGCTAACATCTTATAAATTGCATATCCGTTATAAATACTTTGTATAAATTATCATTTACACACTTTCACCTTATCTATATAAATTTCGAGTGTCTGCTTGTAAAAGATACCGCTTTTTACTTAATGTAAATGGATTTTTATTTACTTTACTTTAATAAGCATTCTGCGCGGGCGAAGTCGCGGGCACAGCGAATTCAAAGGTAAAAAAAGCTTTATGGCTATCCCTAAATCTTAACATACTATGTGCAATATGATGGAAAAAATATAACTGTTGATTGAAAAGTTTCATTGTGTTTTGTTAGGTTCTCGCGCAACAACAGGTATTTATACAGCAACTTGAACCAGCTGCACCACAGCCGCAACAATACAGCCAACAATCAGAAGTGAAGCCAAAAGTAGAACCTTCGTCAACAACAACTGGATTATTTTCTATATCTCAAGGTATATTTATCTATGGAAAAGAAAATTCTTATTAATTATTATATTCTATCTCTTGCTTGCGGCTTCTCTTGCGTTCATGTCGATTATGTTCTGTTGAAGTGGTTGATCACTCTAGTTATCTAACATATTATGTTGTGGATAAATTCATTGAATGTACAAACACAGGAATTCTGATAGTTTAGTATATGTATACATAAATCTCGCGTCACAATGTTTGTCCAAGATGAACTCTTGAAGCTACAAAAGTTTTCATGATGAGATTTGGCCCAAATTACAAGATACGATTTTATTTCGATTAAGATATTTTTGACGTCCGAAATGGTTTAATTACTATTATAACTAAAAATGTTAATGTTCTGACTACCTTTTGATGTGTTAAGCACCAGAGGACCAAGTTTGAATTAAAGGAAGAGAAATAAATTTGTTTAAGGATTTAATCTTAATATTCATTCAGTTTTCAAACAAACTATATGATAATTTTCAATTTACTCTAAATTAATTTATTAATAAGAATATTTGGTATTTTTTAAAAGGCCCCACCACGTTATTTGGCGTACAAAAGCAATTGTCACCTCCCGTTTCTTCTGAAGCTTACAGTGTACAGGTTAGTAATAATCGGTTTTTCAGATTAACCAATTGTTTAGTATAATAATTATTATTTAGCGACCAGCACTTGACAGTCACCAATTTTTTACGTATCTAACAACAATATTTTCCAGTATAATATTTGTTCAACATCTTATGTTTTTATCGTGACAGTTATAATACATTTTAGTTAAACCATAACACCTTATGCAATTCAATTTATTCCAGGCAGAAATAAAGGCTCTTACTACAGCTGAAGTTGAAAAGTCAACCGCGGAGGCAGATGCTATCAAGCTTGAACAAGAGAAAGCAAATAAAGCAAAACTTAATCAAGAGTTAAGGAATATTCTTGTAAAGGAAGTGAATGATTTTCAGTTAGAGCTTCATAAGTTCCGTGTAATGACCAGTGAAAGTCAGATTAAGGTTAGTTCGTGATATATTACGAGGAGAATCATTGTCCAGAGTAACTAAGTTTTAGTTATTTTGTTGTCAGTAACTGTAGTACATGTTTACCTTTTATCTAATTATGATGAATTGTATGTCTACAACATTAGACCAATACATGTCATGAACAAAATCTTGTTGAATTACTTAGAATTTTCAACTGATTGATACAAGTGTTAACTTTAATTTTGTATATTAATTTATATAGATACAACAACAAATCGAATCAGTGAAGCCAAACATAGAACTACACACAATGGATGCAGAACAATTAAAGAAGGAATGTTGTATAGAGGAATTGAGGGAATCTATCATTCAGTTAAAATTGGAGCTTGTTCGTGCTTGTGCTGTGGTCGCTGAGGCCAGGACCCACGCTGAGTTAGATATCTCTCACATTTTGCCCGTTATTTAGAAAACTTGAATTTTAATTCACTATACCTATACTTTTTAAACACTATTTTTTCTAAAAATGAGCATCATTTTCTTAAAGACAATTTGTCTTTGAATCTACAAAAAATGTATTCCAATAAGTATCTAAAAAACTTATATTTTTCTAAAATTTGAACAGAGCAAAGGAACTTTATGAGTGGAGTCAAGTGGATCCATTGACAACAAAACGTTTCTCCTCCATCAAGAATCTAGCTTATTATGTTCAGAACCAATTGGAACAAGCACAAAAAGAACTGGACTATAAATGGGATGAGATGATAACCAAAACTCAATATACAAAGTAACTTTACATATATTTTTAAATTTAGTGTAACCAAAAAAAATCCTATTACTTTAGTGATTATTTATAAAATTATTATTATCCTGACGTTTCATGCACAAAATAATTTTGTAATTGTAATTTTTGTTACATATTTGTGTGTGCATAAATATCAGACAACATTGTGGCTCATTTAAAAATATAGATTAATTATAGTAATGTTAATGGTAGTTGGGACGCTTTTCTAACGGTAATATTAATTTATTTCAATGTTATTTTAGGGCAGGTCAGCGTATGATCCGTCCAATTTTGGACGACGTATATCAGCCCCTTGTGAAGCAGCAAGAAATACTTGGCCGCCAACAAGCGGTCCTCAGAACATTAAAGAATACTTTAAAGGAATGCAACACAACACCAATGTTCAAATCTACTTCTTTGCTACGAAGCACTCCCTTTAAGAATAAGTAAGTTGTTCTATAGGTTGTTAATTAGAATCGGAAAACCACTTCACATTATTTTTTATATCATAAAGGTTTTTCTAGGGACAGTTAGGACAGGTTTGCTTTGACATTATTCTTGATTAATGTATATTTCTATTTATTGTAAGCTTTTCGAACAAGCTTAAATAATAAGGTTTCAAGTCATGAATTTTTGAGCTTGAGACTTTGTAAACTAGTAGCTAGACTTCGAAGACTTGCCAGTAACTATAATTCTTTTTAAATAATCTAAACCGTTAGTGGTCATACGTCGCCTATTCAAAATAACAAAAAATATCATTTAATAGAAAAAGACGATATATCTTTGATATCATAGTTGAATTGGATTCTATGATGTATTTTTTAAAAATAACTAAGACCTAAAAATGTGAAATTAATTAACGGTATTTTACAGAGATCCTCTTTCAAAGTTAACGAAGAACATCTTGAACATGAGCATTGAACCACAGGATAATAAAGACAAGGAACTTTCGTCGCAAAAGTTAGACGCTCTTCGCGATATGCTTTCAAACCATAGACCTAAGAAAATAAAGCCAGTTAGCGTTGAATTACGACAGCACATAGAAGCTTTAAAACAAAAATACGAAAAAGGTGTAAAAGAAAGAGCGGAAAAAAGAGATTATGAAAAACAAATGGAGATACAGAAACATGAGCAAATGATACTTGAAAAGGCTAAACAAGAACAAATGAGAATTGAAGCAGAGAAACAGGAACAAATACGAATAAAGACAGAGTTATTAAGAATTGAGGCTGCTAAAGAAGAACAAAGAAGGGTTGAAAATGAAAAACAAAAACAATTGAATATTGCTAATGCGCAAACAAAAACGGAATTGCGTCAGTCAGGTATTTTTAAATTAATCGTAGTTCTATTAAATTTTACTTATTGCAACAATGTTGAAAAGCATTATTGAATACAAGTTTTTATTATAATAACCTAACATCTGACCCAGCTCCATCGTGCTGTTGGTGAAAAAACTGTCATTAATATACGAGTTCAGATTTATAATGACCCAGCTTTTCTAACATACTAACAAAAATCCTATAACAATATTAAATTCCAGCTTCACAAACTCTCATAAAAACGGAATCAAAACTTAATGTTATTCAAGATTCATTTAAAACTGTACCTACATTTACACAAGGAAATATCATTAAACCATGTAAACCAACATTTGGGAATGTAACAAAAACTTTGTTTCAAGAGGGTATGTTATGACGGTCCTACTACTTTTTGATTCAAGTTATATTTGCGAAAATTCGGTAGAGCAAAACAATTTTTATTTGAAAGATTACTATGTCACATGAATTACAGATGTGAAACCTGAAATATCAATTCCTAAATCTCAAGGACAATTGCAAGCATCAGTGGGAACTATAAAGACTGAACCATTTACGAGTGATCCTGTTAATAATTTATTAATGAAAAATGTTTGTTCACCTACGGCTTTCGTAAGTAAGTAAAAAATAAACATAAATCGCCAAGTTAATTTCGATTTTGAGCTCAAAAAATTGTGCTTTCAGCTTCAAAACCATCAACAACCAGTGTGTCTACATCTTTATTCTCTTCAAAACCCATTGCTGATATGACAAACATGCTGACCAAATTCACACAATCCACAACAGAAACAAAAACACCAGCTAAACCTAATGCCACTTCTGATGAAACGGGAGAATTAGAATCTAATGCGTCCTCTACTAAAGCGCTCCTTCAATTGAATCAACCAGTTAAAGAGAATAAACCTCTTCAAAATATATTTAGTCTAAAAACTCCATCTCCTCTAAGCAATGTGCAAAACGTACCCGATGTTCTAAAAGGAAATCAAGTGACAGCGTTTGGGAAAACTGAAACTAAGCTCAAGGTGGATGGGACTGAAACTGAAAAATCAGTTGACAATCTTCCGCAAACTAGCGAAGCAATATCAACGATTAATAAAGATGACCTCAAACCATTTTCTATTCAGTCAATAAGCACACCACCGTCGCTATCTCCTGCTCAACCAGTATTTGTGGGTGTGTAGTTTATTGCCTTACTTCTTACGGAAACCTATAATTGCAAAATATTTTCTTAAAACTAAAAAGATTTTTTATTTTTGTAGTTGACCTTAAAAAGCCAAATGAAATTAAAATTGAAAAATCATTACCTGCCTCATTCTTTACATCTAGTTCTACAGCACCAGGTATGCCCCTTTTAAAATAGTTTATATATTACATTTTAAGTGTATTTTATATATATTTAAGTTTATATTTTCATATTTTAGCTTCCACTATACAAGGTACTTTTTCATCTGAAGATACAACAGTTAACATCAAACCTGTTACTTCTCCAATAAAAACAGAATCTTCGGAACAACCGCCAGCAACATCGACCGTTATCATTACTTCTAGTGAAACTCTAACGACTCAAAAAAACACTGATAATCAAAAGGTGAAAGAAACTAAATCCGAACCAGCTGTATCCATAACTGAAAAATCAAACACCACAATTTCTTCAAAGACTACTGAAAGTAGTAAAGAACCTGCCAGTCCAACGGCAAAGTCAATCTTCAGTAGTGCCTCTAAGTCCTTATTTAGCTCTCCTGCGTCATCCGAAACAAGCAAAACATTATTCGGCTCATCTAGTGTCTCCATAACATCTTCAACACAAGATACAATAACTACAACTTCATCAGCGTTCGGGGCGACACCTGCATTTGGACAATCCGTTTCGACTTCAACAACTACAACACAAAGTTTTGGTACTGTAACCACAGCTTCAGTTTTTGGTGAATCAGCTCAGAGTGTGTTCAGCGCGGCAAATAAATCTGCTTTTGGGATTCCAGCTACTTCAAGTCAAAGCATATTCGGTGCAACGACGCAAGCGTCTACATTCGGAGGTTCATTTTCTACAAATCAGCCTCTGTTTGGCGCTTCATCTACTCCCAGTTCAGTTTTCAGTGCGGCGGCTCAATCTGCGTTTGGTCAAACAACGCAGGCAGGATTTGGATCATCAACGACCTCATCCTTATTTGGAAATACCGCTACAACAGCACAGTCTGTGTTCGGTACTCCTACGACAGCATCGTCCTTATTTGGATCCGCTACTTCAACAGCATCAGTATTTGGTTCATCTAATGCTGCTCAATCAGCTTTTGGTTCAACTACTCCAACCCCATCGGTGTTCGGATCTACGCAAACAACACAACCTTCGGTATTTGGGTCGGTAACTACGACTCAAAGTGGGTCGCCGTTTGGTGATGCAGCAGCGAATTTATTCTCTTCCGCCAGTATTTCAACGACGACTGCTCAACCACAAGCTGGAGGAAATATATTTGGTGGAAGGTACAGTGTATTCTTTTTTATTTACGAACTACATATACTTATCTTGAATATTCTTTTATTAGAACAAGTGACAATAGGGCTAACTCAAACTTTAATTTCAACGTCAATAGATCTGTTGAAATCTATTCTAGTAAAATGTACGTATATTCACGTTTTCAGATTATAAAAGCGTGAGATAAAAGATAAAAATACAATTAATTTAGACTTTTAGCAATCTCAAATATTTGATGCCCCGTAAAATTTGTTACCGAACCTTGCGAGTCTTGACCTAAATCTGTCTGTATTTGGAAATTATCATAGATTATGTTAAATAGGCGTATTTGAGATTCCTATGAGAGGGAGAAGCTAAATAATTATGAATATCTATACATCTCTTAGCTTTAGTTGCAAAAGTTTTAGTCTTCATTATAAATTGGTTTTTTATTAATAATTTTAGCTCTGGATTTGGTGGTGCGAATACTAATGTATTTGGTGCCAAGTCTACATTCAGTGGATCTAATCCGACCGCCACAAATATCTTCGGGGGAGGTGGATCATCATTTGGTCAACAACCTGCTACTGATTTTTGGGGTGGTGGAAATTCTACATCAACTGGTTTTGGCTCAGTTGGTTTCGGTAAAGAGTTGACTTTATCCAGACTGTTTAAGTTACTATGAAATCTAAATCATCAATATTATAATCAAGCAATTTTTTTCTTCACCGAATTGATATTTTTTGGCCATTAGAAAGGGTACTAACAATTGAAATTTACTTTTAAGTTCACTGGAAAGCTTCTAATTGAATATGGCAATATTATAATTAATTGTAAATCATTATACACACATAGAAAATTATTTATAGGACAAACAGCAACAACACAAGCCTCAGTATTTGGTTCAGGCGGAAGTTTCAGTCAGCCTTCTACGGGAACAGCTTTTGGCAGTCCACAGAAGGCTTCAGTGTTTGGTTCACCACAACAACAATCAGGTTCTTTAATATAATTATAGTATATATATATACATACTTTTGCCAATGACTCCACTCGCATTCTTATCGATATTATCATCATCTTAACTTTATTGAATCTATGATTTATTCTACTAATTCATTATATGTATAAATATATTTAAATGTGGAAAAATCCGTTGAGTACTTTCGGAGATTAGCCCGTGGATGCAGACAGACAAAAAGGTTAAAAAAGAACTTTTAAAGGCCGTCGTTCTTTTCTATTCGCCCACAATGGTTTTTGCGTAAATTCTTTGAACTTCTACGAATTTATTATATATATAGAAGATATAATTTAAAAAACACGTTTGTGGTCGCATGCAACCGATGTAAAACCACCCAAGGTGGAACTCTATTTATTATGTGTATCATACAGATCTAAGGCCAACTTACATTGAAATTTAAGTTAACGAATTTGTCCAATTTTTATATTAATATAAATATTCATTCGAAATAATTTTATAGGCCATAATATATTCTTGCTTAATTTTCTCCCAATGTACCTGAACAGTTATTTTATAGCGTTTTGTCGAACGATTCTTTAAATGGCTATAACATCTTTATTTCTAAACCGATTGAAATAAAACAAACACTAGTGACGTTTACGTCGATACAATAGTGAAAACCGCACTCAATTCGGTTCTGAGATTAGTGCACTAAAACACAGACAGACGAAAAATCATTGTTATCTGTTATATTACGTAACCTCCTAATAATATTTTTTCTCTTATGTCTTAATGTACAAACAGCGATCAGTTACATTTTGTATATTATAGATAGAAGATTTTTGTATGAATATCGCAAAGTATTTTAATAATAAATTATTTTTCAGCGCCGGCTTTTGGAGGTTCCCCAGTGTTTGGATCGAAACCTGTTTTTGGTTCGCCACCTAGGTATTATGATTTTTGAAATCACGGTTATATTTTGTTGCAAATACGAAGATATATAAGATTAATAAAAACCATATTATCATATTTCTTAAATAAATTTTGTACAGATTTTTCTGTCAGACATACCTGCAGACAAGCTTCTTAACGTGTTGGTATCTCAGATACCTGACTACATTCATTTTACTATGCTTTGTACATATCTATAGAAATTTTAAAACTAAATATAAATATATTTAATCAGTTAGGTATCGAACTCACGGCCCATTTTCTTTCATTGGATCAAGCGGTTCGTCTTTCGTGTATATTATACACTTTATATAGGATATAATTTTATATAGTTTTGGCAGTTCCACTTTCGGAGGTGTAAACAAGAGCCCTAATAGTGGTTTCGGGTCTTCGGCTACATTCGGCGGAGGCCCCGCTTTTGGTGGTTCTACATTTGGTAACACGTCACCTGGTAAAATGTTTGGCGGTAATTCACCAAGTAAGTAAATTATAGAAATCGTTAAGTTTCCAGAAAATACTAATAATATTTATACTCACTTAAAGATAAAATTGTATCTCAAAGTAACAATATAGTGATCAAGATACGAATTTAGTTTTATAATTTAAGAAATTGTTTCTTGTATATAAAGCTTTACGATAATGCATAACACAAGACGACAACATATCTTGGAATATGGGAACCGACCCGAGTGCACGTGTGAAGATTATTATATAATACCATATATTATTTTACCATATACATTATCCCATATATACCGCTGAAAATTATTCGAGTGATGTATTCCTTATAATACTATACAACGTTATGTAATTTATAGTGTAATAAATAATTTAATATAATAGAATGAAATTCATTCCTAACAGTGTATCCTCTATTATACTAAACAATATGAGATATTAACATTGTCTATGATGTCTTAATAATACTACTTATACATTAGTGACACTCCGGTCTCTACCAAATTCTAATTTACAAGATCGTTTGCTTGACGAATGTGCCGCTTACCTGAAAATTTCATCAACATGAATCTTTCCGGATTTCATTGTCTAGGGAACAGACATTACGGTTTTTATATAATCTAATTTCATTACTGTATTTATTCTTTTATATTGTTATCTAGGTTTTGGATCCCCGACGCAATCCAACTCAACATTTGAAAACCTCGCGACTCAAAACACATTGACATTTGGTAACCTCGCGCAACAATCCGGTCAACCTTCTCAACCTGCGCCCAGCTTCAACACGTAAGTTCACTTGAACTTTTTACACACCTTTTTTATAGTTGGTGAAAATAGTTTGCAAAATTGAGCTTGCCTTTACATACATCAGTTCGATTTAGGCAAATACTTCAACTTTCCACTTCTTACAATCTTAATATTTGTCATTAAAATTATTTATTTAGAATTTATTTACAGTCATTGTGGGACTTTTCATAAGTCAGTGGGCATAAAAATTAAAATCTCGTTAAGTCTCATTACCTCCCTGCCTCCCACTACCCCATCGATTTTACCCAAAATGCATACCAGCTCTACGGTTATTACTTTTCAATGATCGTGATATTCAACTTGGTATTACGATTACGTAACCTTAAGTTAAAGTTTTAAATGAAGGTTTAGATGGTAAGATGTGGTATTTTGGATTGTGGTATTCGTGATGATTTTGGAATTGGCTGTCAAATTGCTGATGCAATATTCATATTTTGTATTGAATTAATAATACGAATGCTTACGCAATGTATCTACTCACAGCATACTTTCTTTTAATTTTAAATAAATTTTGCACAATCTTTTCTACAATGTACCTTATAAAAAATATGTTTTCCCCTATATTATGCGCGTTAATTTATTTAATTAAATTTTTCGTCATACATTTCATGTTTTTCTGTGATGTTCTGCAGGTCACCTTCCTTCACGGGCTGGCGTGGCTGATATAAACAGCGTTTTAAAATTAGAAACAGTCAACAATGACTGGACTAATTTGCCTTAATATTGTCAAGATTATTACTATGGTAGTTTTAATAAATTTTAATTTTATTGAAAATATACGTAATTCTGAAAATAACCTCTCATATATTTTTGCTCGTTAGGAACCTGTTCTCAGTTTTATTTATTTAGGATAATTATAATAATAATATTTCTTTCCTCATACATTAAATACATTATATATATATCGAATAAATTTATAAATATATATAATTTCTTTATAAGGTATTTTCATTAGTGTAATAATATATCTAATAGTAATGTTTCAATCACTACGAAATTATTATTTATGTTACACATACTTAATATTAAGTTAATTTTTAAAAACCCTACAAAGATCATTTTATTATAAAGAAACTATCTGACTCAGCAAACTTCGTATCGCCACAAATGTATTGCGATAAAAAAATGGGGGTTCATTGTACAGGCGTGATGGCAATTTGACGTTTAATGTATTTTTATATGCTGTATCATAAAAATATGTATGTATAAAATTGTCCAAAAAATAAATGTTAGGGGTTGACAACTTTTATCACTTAGGGGTAAGAAAAATAGATTGTAACCGATTTTCAGACCTACTGAATATGCGAAAATTCATAAAAATCTGTCAAACCGTTTTAGAGGAGTATTGTCACTAACTTTGTGACACGAAATTTTTATATATAAGATACATATGATTTCCCAGGATAAGTGTAACTAGAAAGAGATCGTAGAAAAATAGTTTAAGCTCTTACCAGAAGTGGATATGTGAATGTAAATTCTTGATTTTATTGTAGTGTATATTTATTAATATCGCAATGAATATTTATGAATAAAAGTTTTAATTGAGTCTTCAGACAGTAATCGTTAAAGCAAAAAATATAATTCTGAAACTATAACAAGACTGTTATGTAATCAGTTCGACTATCTTCATTCTTTGTGACTAAACTTGATTCGTTAGGCGCTTGTTGGACAGAAAATTGAATAGATATCTCGGTTTGTTAGCGAGTTATCTGAAAGTATAATGAATGACCAAGTTTCCAGACTAGCCGCTGCACAACTTTAATGAGCGAACAAGTTAGAAGTTACTGTAATAAGTACTATTCAAATATAATATCGATCTTAAATCTGTGGAAATCATCGCAATTGTCGATATCAATATACATGTATGTATTTACCGACGTCGATAAAAAAGTTAACAATTTCAAAAGGAATAGTATTAATGTTAAATTAATAATTAAAATCCATAAATTCAGAATATACACTGTTTGTACACGTCGAGTCTTTTAATTAATTTTTCAAGTTTTATTTATATTAATATTCAATCGTTAAGTTTAAACCTGCTCTGCTCTGAGGAAGTAGTACTGTACATTCTATATACATAAATACCCAGGAGGACAAATGAAAATACATTAGACGACATACGTTTATGAGAGCTTAAAAGACGAGGGTTTAAAAAAATAAGTATTAAATTTTCCTCACAACAATCTCAACAGCTACTTAAGTTTTAATAACGCATGGTGTGTCTTGTTTATGAGAAATAAAAAGGCTCGAAAACTAAAGTGAAATTCTTAAACACAATACAATTCCTGTTTTGGAGTATTTTGAAATTCTCTAGAAATATTAGAAAGTTACTAATGGACCTAAATATAACGATACTTGATTTGCTCATTAAGAAAATTGGTTGAAAACGTATCCTATTAATTGTTGTATAGTCTCATTATTGAATTGCGATACATAACTGTTTTTCATATAGATATATGTACTACACAGGAGCTATCAAACAGTTACAATGCAATTATTTCAAGCCGGCTACAAAATATAGAGTGTGAGATAAGCACCCTCAATCATTTGAAGGACGGCCAATTCAATAAAGTGTTCAAGCATTTTTTATTTCATTTAAAAGTGGGGATATTTTTTTTTCCAATGGACAAATTAATATCACAGTATACGAGTATACTAAAACTAGTAGGTGTTACTACTTGCCTAGGTGATATTATATACGTATGTGGCGAACATCATTTAAATTTACGCTGGCAATACTTTTGCCATGGTATCCCAGACTCGCACGACGGGGTATCG
>JAOSYY010000010.1:5201136-5219278 GCA_025727935.1 Hebomoia glaucippe
ATTTTATGTAAAAAATAAGGTAATAATAAAAAATATAAGCTATTATTGCAACTGCTTCAACATCTGGTTGCGATTTTTTTTTGTTATATACGACCTTTTTTAATTGCAATCACGATTTAAATGGTTACAAGTTGTTTAATTTTGCTATTATTTTGTGAGATCGTAATTTAAAACTTAGCATGTATCGCACATGATACCACACGTTAGCCCCCGGCTTATCCTCAATTTATTATTCTCATTTGACTTTTAATGCTTGTTGCGGCTGGATTATTCCGTATATTATGTTAATACTGAATTACCGTTAATAATAGTGTCAACAATTACAAACATCAACGAATGTTTACACTATTTTACACCAGGGAGGAATAGGTAACTTATATTTACTTGTTGTGGTTATAATTACTTAATTCAAAGTACCTACCCAATCATTATTACGGATATTATGTGATACATAAATTTATTGAATTTTACGAATGTCTTATACGATTATACGATATGTCCATTTAATGATCGACAGAAGGATTTTAACTCGTTCAATATCTATAAATAATATAGATGTATTATTTATAGATAGAATAATTATAATATATATTAATTATAAGTACTATTTGCGCTATCTTTAAGTTTCGCAGGTTATTTTTCAGTGTCTGTAAATATTTTTTATCATAAAAATTATTGAATGCGTCCATTAATTTTCAAGTTTTAATACACAGATCGGATAAATATCCACCATGAAAATCTTTAATGGATTGTCGCGAAGGATACGATTGTTCCTTTTAGCTGCAGTATGAATATTAACATGTGAAAATGCCAGGAAATTATACAAGAAAAGAACTGGTGCAGATTATTGACTAATTAATTAACCATATAATACATATAACTAAAGTATGTAGCTTATTACGAAATAAGCTTTATCCTGATCTTTCTGGAATAAATAAGAGAAAACAACAGTTTGTTGACACATATGTATAGGACCGCAAACTTTGTTTTCGTTTATCCGGAGTAAAACAAAATGTTCGTACACCTGCAAATTTGGCGTCCGAATCCATAACAAGTGCGCCATCTTCATAAATCATTTTAATCATTATTTATTCCATTAAAATAGGTATTTATATAGATTACTAGCTGACCTAGCAAATTTCCTTTTGCCTCATAAATATATTGTGGTTAAAAAGTAAGGGATGATTGAAGAAGGGTGAAAATTTGGAGTTGTTTGTATTTTTGTATGCTGTATCATAAAAAAATAAAAGAAAAAGAAATTGTCTAAAAAATAAAAAATTGGGGGTGGAGCTTAACATTTTGGGGATGAAAAATAGATGTTGTCCGATTCTCAGATCTACTGAATATGCTTATAAAACTTCACGAAAATCGGTCGAGCCGTTTCGGAGGAGTAGAATGACAAATACCGTGACACGAGAATTTTATATATATTAGATAATTCAATGCACGTGTATTTTCCAAAGCTCTTATATTCATCTACACTTATTGATCTATAGTAACTAATAACGAGTTACACCACTAATAAAAAGGGCAACAATCAATCTAGCATCTATTAATTTTAAGAGAAAATAGACTTCATAAGGTATCAGTTCAAATCAATTGATTGCGTCAACAGATGTTTCTTAAAGTGGTCTCCATATTACGACGCGTGAGTATAGTTGACGTATGTATGCAACATACACACACGTATCAGAACATCGTACGATGCCAATGGCCAATGGCACGAAGCGACGTGGTGGGCTCGGCACCCCACCACCATCGGAATGTTTCCAGGTTAGAATGGCACCGGTAAAAATAAACTCGTTCAACAACTCAACAAGACACACGCATTTCGAGGCCATTATCATGAATCTGTTATCGAGATAAGTGAAAGGACACTCGTATCTCGATTTAAAAACATATTTAGAAAAAGTCATAATATGTTGCAATAATTGTTTAAAATTCGTATTGGCATGAATAAAATTCATTTAAATGATAATGTCTCGTATCAACGTGATTTTTACAAATAAAGTACACAACAACGTAAGACCAGACTAATTGGAAAATGTGGCAAACATCGGGTGAAAATTAACTTCGTAGAAAATCATGCAAATAATTGCAAAATATTTAAATGATTTCGTGTCTGGCCTAAAGGTGCTCGAGATCTACGGTCTAAATGATTTATAGTTGATTCTTGCTATGTAAATGTTTGAAGAAATATTTAAATAAGCAATAATGTATTCTAAACAAAAATATACAGTTATTGCAGGCAATACAGCGTACGTTAGTATTTGTATAGAAGAATGCATATGTTCCAGATAACGGTACAATTCCGTTCAATAAAGATCTCCTCTGAATTTTTCCAATCGTTGTGAACAAATACTGCACGTCGGCCGCGGCGTGATGGCCACGTGAATGCATGGCTAGGACTGCCACGATCTTTGCATGTCCCTGATTAGAGTCACAACGCGCACTAAATAAACACGATTTATGTATCAGAATAATTACAATACTATAGCTATAAACCAAGATTTACTTTAATTCAAATGCAGACATTATGGATAGTTTATTAAAATTAAACAATAAATATTTGCAAAGATAATGTTCATTATGTTCTTTTCATACCTATACAAATCGTAAAACAGAGCAAACTGGGTAGTTCAATTGAATGCATAAGTTGATAAGTTATAAAAACTCAATTGTGATTTCTGTAATCATGTGTGATATAACTAAGAAACCTTTTTAAAATAAAATTTAATCGAATATTCTCTAACGATTTCTCCAAACTTGTTTTTCGATGTCCAAGAAGATTTCCCCACCTTTAATCATAATCATAAGAACAAAATATGCTAATTGTTTTTTTATCGTCACTAATTCGAACCAAAACTTGTTTCTATAACACTTGGAGTAACATAGAAGTATACATAGTTTTTCAAACTTTATACTTAAAAGTTTGGGAAACTATGTATAAAGTCTTATAAATTAATAATTAAATTGAATAAGAAAGATTTATTAGTAGGAAAACTCTTATATATTATAATCTTATTAATTTTTTATTAGCATGTATCTTTATTAATATTGCCTCATCGGTGAATATATTAGTTGTTTTTGTTACAGATGCCATGAAGGAAAATTGTAATAAGCAAGAGAATCTACTCCAGAGATGTTCGATGGCGTTACCTGTACTTAGTTCCCCAGAAATATCATTTGCGTTGACACGAGAAGAATTGGATAAAAGTTGCATGTAAGTACATTACCATCTGCAAATTTTCAAAAGACTATATGAACAATTATCCTGAATTCTCGAATTAGTTTTAATATATATTGAGTGATTTTTTTTTTGATATTCCGATTGAATTATGTATACATATAAATAAGTATATTACACACCAACTTCTTTCCAAGTTTCTTAAGTAATAATTTGCTTTATAAAAAAGGTTTACCTTTGATAATTTCAGTCACATCCATTTAAAATATAATCGGATATATTTCGCGAAGTGCTCTAGTTTTGTTATAACACAAAATTGCTTTAGTCGTATCAAAATGAATATCTACAGTTTAAGTTTCCCGTCCGTTCATAATAGAGCACTTTATAAAACACGGACTTAATTTAGCCTCTCGCAGTTTGGTATCATGGGAAAATTTAAGGCTCACTCATTTAAGTCTAAGAAGTTTTGGGTGCAGGATAAGTTTCGTTAAGATGCCGTCAGCACCAACCAAGTTAGTTCCGAGGGGGTGGCACGCGGTACGCAGTTAGCTCATCTTAATTTGCTGCTCTTGTTTGCGGTAAATAGCAATTTGGAGTAGTTGTCTGACCCTCCAACTTTGCCTAACGCTTCATTGGATGGTTGAATGGTTAATGAGACGATAATATCCTATTGTTTAAATTATTCCTTAATAGTTACGATAAAGTGCTTTAAAATTTTGTCTATTATAAAATTCCCATCCTTTAGTAATCTCCTTTTGTCGGACACTGCTTTGTAGCTTATATACTTTATATAATTCCGAGCAATGTACATGACTTTTATTGATAGTTGAGATTTACTGAACATCTTGAAAACTCTTCTCGGTATTATTTTACATGCTTTCCAGCGTTTAAAGATTAAGTTTATAAAAATATTGGTTTCACTATTAAATTTTGAAATTATATCACCGTTAAATCACAATGTTCATATAGAATCGTCGGAGGATTTGATTATATGCTGTCCTTTAACATGACGTGTAAGCAATATTTGCTTTATATTTGTTCACAGTAGAAAAAAGCATTTTAATTCATAAGTATCTAAAGTATCGTAATTTTATACCTCACCGAAACTTTCATAATTTAAAACTGTGATATGTATTTTATGCAAGCAATGCTCCACGATTTCATATGTTTCAAAATCTAATATATAAAACTCTGTCACAATGTTCGTTCCCGTACACCACCGAAACGGCTCGACCGAGTCTTATGAATTTTTACATTCATATTCAGTAGATCTGAGAACCGGACAACATCTATTTTTAATCCCTAAAATGTTAAGGGTGGTACACCCTTAATTTTTTATTTTTTAAACAACATTTTTTGTTTTTATTCTTGTATGATACAGCGTTAAAAAATACATACAATCCAAAATTTTCAACACTCGATGTTCATTAAAAAATATGTGTTGTATGTGTGGCGAAACCGCGTTGAGTCAGCTAGTATTTTTATAAATTATAGCTTGTTTTATTCTGATGAGCTGTACTTCTAAAATTATAAAGTTTCATTAAAATCAGTTTAATAGTTTTCGCTTGAAAGAGTAACAAACATCCATGCATACAAATATTCGCGTTTACAATATTCCAGCTAGTGCCTTCCCTCGAATTCATATCGATTTTTATACCTTGGGTTACATTATTGGACTATTAATAAGGTTCCCTAATTTTTTTTAACTTATAATATAACCTATAGCCTAATAAATGTACTATACAACACTGAAATAATTTTTCAAATCGGACCAGCGGTTCCTGATATTAGCGCGTAAACAAACAAATAAACTCTTGAGCTTTATAATATTACTATAGATAACTTATTAAAATTGTATCGTATTTAAAACTATACGCTTTTATTATCATTAATACTGACTTATTGTGGTTATTGCAAGCACTATTGTCCGGTAGCTACTCTTTCTGAATTAGCCTCAGTACACGGGTTTATTGACAAAAGCCTCTTACTGTTACCGAGAAACTTTCAAGAATAATAAATTTTGCATAATATAATAATATAACAGTTCGTAATAAATATATTTTGTCCAATTATTTTACGGAGGAGATTACTATATTTATTGAACTGTTTAGAAAAGGCGTAAACTGGCTTTCAAACAGTTTATTTATTGTTATTTTTTTGTATTTTAATCCTAATTTGTCATTTAAAATGTGTGGAGAGAATCGTTGTAAAATTGATATTCGTATTTTGTTTTGTTAACAGTGAACTACGAGCTGGCATCAAATGCATCGATAATTATACAGAAGTATGTATGGAAAAGAGCCAACAGATTGTCTTTAGACGGATTTACGCTGGAATCACTGATGTGGTGCAGGAGCTGTGTACTCGAGGCAGTTACCAAGATGAATATTTGAGGCACGCTGACTGCGTAAAGAAAGTACGTCCAGAGTATGAGACTTGTAGTAAAAACTATGAAGTGACGCTTACCTCTATCGGGAATCACCAAGAAAAAGATCAGTACGAAACGGATGGTGTTAATCACGAAGACTTAAGAACTGTTTGTTGGTATGTTTAGTTTCATATCCATTACTCCCAATGCTTAGATATTTAATTCTACTTAATAATGAACAATTCAGTCAATTACGTTATACGCTCGTCGAAGCCAAAAATAGCAACTTTTATGAAAAATCAATTTAGCAATTTTCTTTGAATTTTTTAATCACTTGAAAAATATCTATTTTTACTTACATGTTATTAAAATGTTAATGATTACATTAAAGCCTTATTGGTTCCTGCAAGTAACAACAAAATTACCTTTCAGAATACCATTTTCATAATCTCATTCTAAAATTATAAAATTAATATATATAATTAATTATAAAATTAGTTTACATATGAAGAAAATAATGTTTATATGATTTTATTTGAATTGAGTTTTCCTTTAAGACATTAATTTCCTTTTGAAAATTGTCTCTTAAAAGGGTTATAATTAAGTCCTTACGAGAATATATATAATATACGTGTTTTTTTTAATTCATTACATAAGTAAAATCTTTTAACTTTCTAATTATTTTATGATACCTAATGAGATCACTCAAACTGAGTTTAACAAAAGCTGTCAAGGAAAGGAATTTATCGAGAGCTCTCAAACGAGACCTAGAGAATTAATTACTTAGACATTTATAAACTTTGCTACCTTATCTCAATTTTACTAATAAATATTAAAGTTAAGTTAAAGGTGACAGAAATGATAAAATCAGTAAAGTTTATCAAAATAAGAATTTAATATTAAATATAAGAAAGACGAGTGAATATACTCATGGCCAAACGTGCTCCTTTAGGCCAAGTTTCAATGACTTGGCTATTTGCGTTTAAGAACAAATTGTTAATGTAATATTTATAAAAGCTTGACCGCTCATGGTGGTAGAGGCTTATTGGATTGTATTAAAACAAGCAGTGGAAATTAGTTATATCATTCTGCATCTACGTAAAATTCGTTTTACATACAAGGAGGGATCAAAAAGTAGTGAGAACGACATACTTTTTTGCAGGAACAAGACAAGTCTCTTTTTTTTAAGGATTGAAGCCTTGGAAAAGCACAGCACTTGGAGTCTAAAGAGATTCGGAGACTATGTAAAAACTAAATTGTTAAGTTATCAATAGTCGTTGAATTCTATCTCATTCTCACTGCTTTTTAATCCCTCATTGTAAAAGCTGTATAATTTAATTTACCTGAATTTGATTCAATAACAAGACGCGATTATATGTACTCAAGCATAAGTATATGATATTTTTTTATAAAAATAGTTGATTTAATGCCGTTCGAGCCTTTAAAAAATCAGTAGATATTGAAAATCAATGTTATTATAATAAATTTCCCTTCAGAAAGCCTTTTTATTCACAATTTTAATATTCTAATTGAATACTCGAGGTTTAAAGAGGCACTTAAGGACTTTCAACGCATTGCTGCTTATTATAATTGTCACGTTCTGTTCTGAAAGAAATCCCAATAAAAATTAAAACTAGGCGCGAAAATGAATCCGAGTTTTAGTTTCTATAAAATTATTCAAACGGTATCACAGGACTTATACATCGCTGGCTATGTGTCGGCACAATGAAAAGATAAACAAAAACAAAACTATTTCCGCTTAAAAATTGCACAGCGACACGATGCGAATTGTGTGAATTTAAAAAATTGAAACCTTTATACGTATTGAAAATTGAATAGGAAACTTTGGTTATAATCAATTAACAGATAAAATAACATTGATGTGTCACAAAATATTTTTGTTTTGTTCATACATTTTAAAGTTGGGTACTTTTAACGGAAAACCAATATATACGTTTATTTCTTCTAATTAATTTCCACAATAGCTGGACCGATTTTGATGATACTTCTTCGGGCAGACAGCTAATATTGTAAGGAGTAACTTAGTACTTTTTTTTGCACTACTCACTTTACTTCCAATTGCATTTTGAAAAAAACTGTTATATTGAGATGCATATGTATAGATAATCTATTTTCTAAGTTAATAATTACAATATAATTTTCCAGCTCTTTTCAAGAATACCTCCTGTGTTCTGAGAGGACGGTTCAGAGGTCGTGTGGCGATGATGCCGCACTATTCACCAGCGCATTCCTCAAGCGAATGGCCTCTAATATCATTAAGGTTAGTATAATATAGTCAAATCATTTACATGTAGCGCGAGGAAAATATAAGTTAATTTTCTTGGATTTAACGCGATAAGTAAGTAAGTATTTATAAAGGCTTATCGTCGTATTGTATGTAATTATAATGAAACATATTTTAATATAATACTGGCTTATGTCGTCTTAAAAGGATTAGCGTTATAAACTTATTTCTTAACTGATTTAAATCTGGATTAACAGCATTTTATTCCACAGGATTATCGTTGTCGTAGAATAAGAAATAGTATTTTTTTATGTTTTATTAGTTTTTTTTTTAGGTTTTATTCCTGTTGCCCAGGGCAACTCCAAGATCAGTAGATCTAGAAGACACATTATTATCCTTAAGGCCTTAGCTCTATTATATAATTGGGCATTTTTAGGATGTTTTGCTGCCAGCTTTAAGATAGTATTTTATAAGTGTACATTATACTGACGATTTATTATGAGACAGACCCTCGTTTAAGATTGATTGGCAATGTGTCTCCCAAATCGCCTGGTCTTGGACCTCCAAGAACACGTCGCCATCGACGTCATGAATTACGTACCACCAAGTGAATTGCATGCTCGTTTGCCTTCCTATGGTATTAAAAAAGTACTTGAGCTAATATCTATAATATTTTAATATTATTTTTCCCAATGGTTGTAAGCTTTTAGTAAAAAATTTTCATTTTGAAAAATATAAGACAATTTTTTTTCGTTTCACAGAATTTTTGCCTGGAATATCGCGGTCAAGAATGCGCCTTAACAGACAGTGCTACCTCAAATCAGCTGAATTTTATCTTGACCGGTGTCCTCGCGTTGTCTGTTTTCACCTACATATTACTGGTGCCCGCGTAATCTAATTGCAAAGTAGAATGGATTCGAATTTTAAATTACTAACTTAGTAATTAGTGTGCGGGAACTTTCTTGCGAGTCGACGATGCAGTGTTCGGTGAACTGTAAATAATTAATGTAGGTCTGCTCGATTAAAGGTGAAACTTGGCTTTTTGTTCGAACCGCCAGTTGTGCTGTCTATGTAATATTGCGAGAATATATGTAACTAACACTTTAGTTATAACCTCATGTTACCTGTTATATTTAAGTTAACATACTTTATACTAGCTTTTTAAAAGATTATAATCCTAATTTATGAAGTTCTTCTGTTTATATGTTTTTGCTTGTAAAACTTAGTGTTTGTTGGCCTATAGGCATTATCCATTTAAAAAGTCAACTTTAAATAATATAGACTGTACCAAGATCAAAATGCGTTGTTTTTATTAAGTGTAGATAAATACGACTTAAATATGTGTCACCTTATAAATTTAATTTCTTCTTGTATGTATTTAAATAAAATGTATATTTTAGTATGAAAATTACTACCATTGTCGAATATTATAAGCCAAAGACTACGAATTTAATTCGTAAAAGGCATTTAGACAAGCGTATTTACAGAAATTCATAGTGTTCCTAGTACTGAATTAAATACTTATTCCTTATATATAATCTGTCTCATTACGGTACGCAAATATTCGTAATATTTCCACTTATTTGATTTTTAAATATCGTGTACAAAGTTTTTGTGACTGAGGTCATTAATCTATTATCACTATATATCCTTTGTTATTTTATAGATAGTTATCCTTTATGTACTTATATTTAGTAACTTAGAATAATCTTAGCATTATAGTCGAATAATTGTTACTTATCATTCCCAAATTCCACGTCGTTGTAACAAGTATAATAAACTCATCAACTTAAGTATTTATTATGAATAAGGAATTTAATAATTTTTATGAATGATTTATTATTCTATATCAATCGAAACTGACATACAAAATATTTCCATCTTATGTATATAACCGCTGATAGAAAATATCGAAAACCTAAACAGGTCTTATACTGTACGTACCGTCTTACTTACGCTTTTAAACAAAAAAGACATAAAACTCGGTCCATGCGTTTAGAAGTCACGACAACAGACACTCGTCAAACTTACACCCCTTTTTTATATCGTGGTTAAAAAGAGACAGTGCCACTAAATAATTTTTTCATATTAATCAACACCTCCATATTCAGTCACTTAAAACACATAATATCTATTAGCATTGTGCTTTAAAATGATATGTATTCGTATATTAACTGAATACACGTAATCCATAATGAAATAATAACTGTTTTTGTAATTAGAAAGTAATAACTATAACAATACTTGATTTATATTTTAAAATTATCTAAAATACTTTAAAATCCTGTATGAGAATTATGTGATTACGTTCTCATATTTACCATGTCTATAACCTTATTTGTATCAAATATCAATCCTTACTGGTCAAATAAAGCATTTAGTAAAATGCTCAATTATTATGAGTAAATGATATATACATATATATCAAATTATCCAAATTTCTTAAGGAAGTGAAATAAAAATAGCTGATTAGTACCATAAAGAGGACTGATAATCTACCTTTTTGTGTTAAAAACTGATGAACAAAATACACAAAGATGTTAGTCCTTATAAGAACACAAAGCAAAATATGACCGCCTTATTAATTTTCTTGTATTCTCTTACGCAAGTTTAATATTTGTGAACACTGTAGACATTCAATGACCGGATTTATATTTACACTTAAGCATTTCATCTAACGGGCATTATACTCGAATATTATGTTGATATAAATAACAGGTTTTGTGTGTAGACAGCTGCGCAGATAAAAAACACATTTAATTTCGAAGCGAACTTGATTTTAAGAGCAAAATATCTCGTCCACCAATCTCTATTTAGTATTATTGGTATAAATATTTTATATTTCGTATTAGCCGAGGAATCTTATTGTTTACTCTTAATATTTTTCTGAAGTCCTTAAGGCAATTCATAGAGCTAGAAACATTACTCGGATACGCCGAATTATATTATTTGGCTTAATCAATTTTTGAAATAAATTTACAAAGATCTTGATCGGAATAAAAAATATAGAAAATAATTACAAATTCACATATACATTGTGTTGGACCAGCTATGAACCAAAAAAAAGTGTCACAATTAATTTAAGAGCTACGATGCCAATGACAGACAGACACAAGTAGATACGTTAAACTTATAACATGCTTAAATTAAAAATATTGTCAAAGCGCATCGTATCAAAAGGCATATAGCTTGAAGTGAACCTCATGTTCATCACTTGTTAAGGATATTTCATTTAGCTGATAATTAAAATGTCTAATGCCAAGTAATTTGCTTGTGAAGGTGACTTTTGAAATTGTTATGTTAAGTAGCTCAGAACTTCCTGTGATAGTTTGAAGAAATTTAAATTATTATTGTAATAGAATTCTTTGTTTTTATTATAATGTAAAGTTGATATTACTGAATATTATACGTGTAAGAACCTATACAACGCTTTGTTTTATTTTTAAAAAGTACTGTGCCAAACTATCTTAGATCTTAATTTTTACTTTCGAAATACTTATAGAGTGTATCTCGTCTAGTGAGTTCTAATATTTAGCGATGACCAGACCATGACACTGACTAAAAACCGTTATAATTCTTCTAATCTTTGGTAGCAATTTCATCCAACTTTATATGTAACAAATCAGAAAATATCGCAATAACAACTCACATTTCATAATTATATTCACATTTAATTAACCAAATTGTTAAAATTTTCAGGGAAGAGCAAAATATCTCTAATTGTTCCCACTATATTGTACATAACACAGGTAAATTTGATAAATATGAATCACATTATTTGAAATATTATATATTTTTGTTAAATGAATAAATACGTAAGATATTACGTCCCTACCTTAAAATATTTGATTATTTTAACGTACGGGTTGAATCTTTTCCTTTGATAGTTCCTCGAGCTTTAAATCTTTTGAACATCTTATAAATGGGTACAGATAAATCAGTATCTAGTTGTAATGAAAGACTTGTAGGTGCTCAATCCCATTGAAACGAGGACCCGCTAAATGACTTGAGACTTGCATAAGAACGTTTCAATCTCAGAGAAAGAATTCATCCTCTGAATAAATTATGTTCGATGGATCCAGTTTGAAGTGCTTCAATTCTTAATCACCGTCTAATTGTTATATTCTAAATGCAAAAATGTTTTTTGCGAAGAACAAAATTTTATATCATGAATTTTCTTTGAAAATCGACGGTAGGTATTTCAAACTTTTTATTAATAAATTTTAAGAAATAATTTACAGTTCAGTGAGACTATTAAGATTTTTATTGAGTGACATTGATTGTTTGCTTGACGATTATTATATTTCAATAAACTGTTATTTTATTACAATTTGTCTATGTTTACGTAATTTCTAAAACTTATAACTCGAAAGATTCAGTTCAATTCTACATCTGTTGTGTACTTATTTGATAATTGATACATACATACATACAACTACGCCTTTCTTCGTAAAGGTAGGCAGACAATACGGCTTTCCACCTGCTAAGATCCTGACAAACCGATTAATTGATATTTGTAATTTCTACAAATCCAGGGTAAGGGATACTAATATTCCGAAACACGATACTTTGCTAACTGGAGTAATTACTCCTTAATTATGTAGCATTAGGGCGTCTCGTTATCTTGCACTAGGTCTCTATTAGTTTGTAATCTATGATAATAGATTATAGGGAAGGGATTGTTAGATAGTAGATTAATTAGCGCTTGATCTCAGATCCATATCTTAAGTGGGAATGAATGTTACAGAATAAATAAATTATTTAGTAAAACTAGATAGAAATATAATTTAGAACAAGCAAACCGAGGTGCCTAACATAGGTTTGTATGGTCTAGCTTCATTGATGAATTTGCTTCCAAGATGACATTTGATTAATACGTTGGTATTATATAAGTAACAGAGATGCAATAAGCGAAGTTTCAAATTGGCATCGCCTTAAACTTTGTTTAATTACAACCTATTAAACTAAACTGTGATTACTCTATCAAAGAGAAAAGTAAACTTAATCTAGAAAACGGGCAAATGTTTTATTGCCTAAGGAATGAAAATTTATAATTTTCAATATGAGAATAACAAAAGTATATTATTTTTAGAATTTTTATATCCAACATACAATTCTCGTGTCACGACGTTTGTAATTAAATGGCTCCACCAAAAAGGCTCGACCGATTGTCGTGAAATTTTGTGTGCATATCCTTTAGGTCTGCGAATCGGACGACAATTTATTTTTCAACCCCCAAAATGTTTAGGGTGGTCCACCCTTAATTTCTTTTTTATTTTTTATACAAAATGTTTTAATTTTATTTTTTTATGATGCAACATTTAAAAATACATACAACATTAAAAAAATTTCACCCCTCTAACATGAACCCCTATTTTTTAAAAGAATTATATATATACTGCGTTAAAAAAGTCAATATGTGGCAAAAGTCGTTTTGCTGGGTCACCTAGTATCTAATAATATTAAAAACTAGTGTCTTATTATATTTTATTTAGGATTTATCGAAAAAGGAATTCTTATATTACATTTACCAAAAGTTTCAAAATACCTTCTCTTGCTAACCTCCTGATTTACTTAATGTAAACGTTAGCTATAAAAACTATACTAAGTAATGACAATAGTTTTCTAACAAGCAGTTCTTTTCTACTTTGCAAATTCAGGAATGGAATACAGTATAACGGTTTTTTAATGAATGAAAGTGAATTATTGAAGCAGTCTTTTCACATTTATATCTATTAGAATTTCTTACAGATTTCCTTTTTTAACTCATAAATCGAGTAGTTATCATTTAAAAATAGATATTGGAGCTGGCAATTAAATGTGCTATCGACTTATTTTAATATTTTCACCTAGTGTATTCGAAAATTCATTGATTGAGTCGAAATTCGCAATCAGCTTTAAGGCTTTTGCATCTATGAATAGTGATTCGTTGCCCGGATGGAAATTCGATATTTCCATCAAACGTTTTATTCTCAAAGTGACCTGTGGACCTGCGACCCGAAGATGCAATTTTAATGACCCTTGTAAACGAATTATTTTGTATGTACAAGTAAATATACGAGTATAAACAAAAAAAATATCTAAATGAATCTACTAAACGGTTGTACGAATTAAAAAATCGCATTTAGAAGTATTTACCATTACCAATTTAATTAAATTTAATTGTTGATTACGTGTTGATTTACCATATAAATATACTTTTATGTTATAATATTGTTGCGTCAGCTCTTACAAAGTGATTTCATAGATTTTGACTATTTGAATTTCAGACGTACTTTATGTAAACGTGTGCAATGGTGCAACACTATAACTATTATAATTTACGATTTGAATACGAGATAAGTATGAGCAAAGCTTGGTCACGCAGGTATTATTCAATATAATAAAGATTGGCAAGTGATATTTTTACACAGGATTAAATCTTCTCTTTGCATTTTCACTGTTGCAAAATTGGAGCACGACCGTAATAATTGATTGGATTATACCTTTCATCGGCCGCCTGCTACGTGATCTCTGTACACGATGCTGGATGCGACACAATTTATATAGTAACTGTGACAATAAAACGTGTTATCTGCTTCATACGATTTCATTGCTTTCAATTGAACCCTGTCATGAATAAAATATTATTGCTGATGACTGATTCCGTAATCAAATCAGGTAGACATGTCGTTCCTTCCAACCACTACGTTTCTGAATTCTCTGTAATTGTGTGATAATTGGTAATTTATATATTAAAGTGTTTATACAGTTTTTGGCATTATGTAAATTTAGACACCTCCAATGTACCAGTATTTATTTAATTCCATTAGGAATTATCAAATAATTGAATAATTAAAACTGCTTGTGTGTAATTCTAATTTTAAATTAGAATTACGTGATAAATTCTAATAGTACTATTTTATTATTAAGGATTGAAAGATATGTGTTATAATTGAAAAGCTTTAGGCATATAGTTAGGAATTATTTATCATCGTTAGGGTAAACATACGGACGTGCTAAGCCTCGCAACTGAGCCATAAATATCGGCAAGCGCTGACTAATGGCGTCCGTTCAGCATTACAGATTTGTTTCTCGACGTTGCCTAATTTTATGGCAACTCTGGTCATTTACAGAGGATCATGGCTGGCCACTTTGAGTCAATAAACTGACTGATTATTTAAATTTAAACTCGCCTTTGGTACATGCATATATGCATAGATACATTCTTTTTAAATTATCGACGTAAACGTGGATTTGTAAAATGAAAAGTGTTAAATACAAAGCCTCCAAATTATAGTAGTGAGGATTCCTTGGTTACGAATGTGCTACTACGTAGCGGTTCCGTAGCACACCCGTAGGTCCAGTTCTGTAGCGCTGTTTTAAACTACTGACTATGTGATAATTCGTTATAACAAAGGCGTAAGTTTGACCATTCATTTACAGTATTTTAAGTTCAAACTTTGAAACAATAAATATTATAAGTTTAATCAACTAAAATATAGTAAAATTGAAGGTAGATTTATTATTAAAAATACATATTAAGATACCATTGAACAAAACATTTTAGAAAGCTAATTAACTAAAGCAAAAAGAAAAATTCTGAAATATTTGTACAACAAAAAGCATTCAACTGTTTCTGAAACTTCATTCGTTCCACGTTAATTAGATGCTCAGATTGTTAGTACAATTCTGACGTATGAAGTTTTTGATGTCAGAATTTTTTGTAGAAAATTTTTATGATTTTTTTTAAATAATAATTGAATTTGAATTTTCCTTCATAATGGAAACGCAAACAATTTAAAACATATAACGAAGAATAGTATTTTTATAAGTATAAGCTTTAAAATAATATCGAGAGTCCTATTCGATTTACAAACAATCTTCAAAGTTCAAACTACGAAAACCAATGTTGCATAATATGGAACCTCTTTGGTTCATATTCAGACTGAGTGCACGTTGCAAGTTGTATATCCAAGATCTTTCATTGCCTAAGTTTCGCGAACTAGTGGCTGCCGAGAGGTTTGCCAATAAAGACAGAGGCTTAAGCTGTAACATCCGCTTGGAGTTTCTTGAGTAGCTATCACAAGTCCCAATATCATCGTTTACAGAAAGAAACAAAGTAAGTGGAGAAATTCTATTGGATTCAACATTTTTATTTTTTAAGACATACGTCAACTCCGCTACGAAATTTTTACGCGGATGATTCATTAATTAACAAAGAAAATGTATCAGTTTTCTACAGTTAATAGCAAAAAGGAGAGTTTGTTTTAAATTAAGATAATAGTTACGTAGGATAGCTGGTTCCAACCGTATCAAAAGGTTAGTGGATCAGAAAACGTCCACTTACGTGGAATGTACTAAATGTACCTGACCCCTACGTTCCGCAGTGACCACGGGCAGGTGACATAATTCAATTAAATTGTTCTCCGTTAATCAGAGAGGAGTCGTGAACCGTGCACTGTCTTCCCGGGCAGATTGACAAATATCTTGATATTGCCTTCCGACACATCTATTTAATAGCTATAATAATAATTTAGGTCCCTATGAAATTTATATTCGGATTCATCAATTATTTGAATCAAATAAAACATCAGGTTTTCTGACGAAGTTTATTATCTCAATTTAAAATTACCGATGTAATTGAATTACAAAATCTAAAAATGCAGCACAAAGAATAACTTCTATTAGTTTGATAATATATTTCGCGACAGACTTTAGTAATTGTGTAGATTTTCTTTTATTATATTTTTACTATAACGATTCATTTTTGATTTCAGAATTACTTAGACGTAATGGCCGACTATATTCCTACCCATTCTGAAAGTCTGGATCAACTAAATGGGCTATTGATTTGAGTTACAAATAAAAAATAGGATAGGACATTTAAAAAATATCCAATTCGAAGTGGTTTGAATTTAATTAAATTTTAAACTATTTCGGACAACAAACGAGAAAATTCAGGAACTAGTAACTAACGCGGGTGAAGTCGAGAGTGATCTGAGCTGAATAAAAATTAAAATAACGCTCCAAAATTGTAATGAATAAATGTTTAAGTAAACACTCCCGGCGTTTACGTAAAATATAGACCACGTAACATACTCAAAAAAGTTCAATTAACATGTTAATAAGGGCTTCATAAATCTCACTTGATGTAAAGAGAATGAGTCACATGATATTAATATGATATTTATTTTTGCTATAATTAGAACGACTTGTAGAGTTTACACAGTAGTCTAGTTTAATATATTCAGTCAATTTGTTGGATTTAAAACAAAATGAGGTGTAATGAAATTAGGAATTTCAAAACCCTAACAAAAAGATAAAGACATTCATTAAAACCAAGTACGACTTTTGTACTTTACTATTTTTTATGTTGCCAGGAATTGAACTTAAATTATAAATTATGTAATATAACTAAGGCCTTAAGGTTGGCAACGCGAGTTCTAGATCAGCTGATCTTGGAGGTGACTTTGGGTGATAGGAATCGCTTAGTATGTGCGAACTGTATGCTCGTTTGCCTTCCTATCGCATAAAACAAAAACACTCGGGTCCACCAATGCTCTGGTTAATGAATAAAGGCGTTGTATATACGAAATTTGTTATAATATCATATTAAATCATCTAAGGAAAATATTCGCATAAATAACAAACTAGCGAAGTGCATATATATTGCAAATTATAACTTACCTATTCAAAAACGTCGTAGCGTAGAAAACTTTCGTAATAATAACATAGCGGTAGACTTATGATTCTACAAAAATTATCATATCATAGATAAAGTCTAGAATATGTTTTCTATTCTTTATTAAAGTTATCGTTCTGTTTTTAACATCTTTTCCGTTTTATATTGAGAAATTTCTCAGCAGAATACTTTTAACATTGTCAACACTCTCGTTTTATTTCCTTCTTAACTTTGAAAATACCGTAATATATTTTAAAATATAACTTTAACGACAAAAGGTTTCTACAGACTTAGTCGTTAACATTCTATTTACTTTGTCTTGCCTTAATTACTTACTGTGAGATAAACGCAACATGCACAGATGTTTTTAATTATAACAACAATAAAATATATAAAACTTAACTTGATTCACTAAAAATGTTTGCGTAATTTAAATATGTTATTAAAATGTTTTCTGTTACTTATATTTATACTAGAAGCTAATATGAATACAAGTAAAGAGTAATATTTAAATTCTACTCCAACACGCCGTAAGAAAAAGCACGGGTCGTGACTTCTCATTGTGAGCCAGTCAGCCGAATAAACTTGGATAGAGAATATTATATTCTTTATAACTGCAAACGCTTCGAGATAATCGAGTTTATTTATTTTAGGTTATAAAAATAGTACATTTTATTT
>JAOSYY010000010.1:5231724-5246634 GCA_025727935.1 Hebomoia glaucippe
TCCGCACTTCAAAGAAGAACCGCTTGAAAATTGGCAGGTTAGTTTAGTAGGGTACACACAGGTTAAGTATCACAAATTACATATTTCCAAATGTAACTGCGTTCCGATCGGGACTCGAAGCCGGTGCTCTGGTGTCGCGATTATTTTATTCGACCGCTAGGCCCTGAACTCTCAAAATTGTCTATATTTGGAATAAATATTAGTATATTTTTGTAGTATTGTAGGAACTGCTTTTTCTTAGTCCATATACGGCAGTTATAAGAGATACACAATTTGCAAAGCTTTTATTTGCTTGTCTGTACAAGTTTATTTTGTTCTGTCGTCATAGCTACGACTACGACGATAAAATCGCGGTGACTTAATTATACAAATTCTCAATGGTAATTTTTCAGCCTGAACCTGCAATACAAGACGATCTACAGGTTACAGATAGTGAAGAAGAACCGGAAGATGGCCTTTGGTTCTAGGTTATTAGGATGTATTGATATATTTTTTATAATATATTGATTGTTGTATACATGTTTACTATTAAATTAGGATTAAAATTTCAAAATTCAGATTAAATACATTTTTGATAGTTTTATCTTTTATTTTCTCTCGTCTCTTCAAAACTCTCCTAAATTCTTTACATGCATTCAATATTTTCAATTGAAAACACGTTTATTTTAAGGTCTGAATTAAAAAAGAAATCGTATATAACAGTAGAGATTGTCAAGAAGTATATTAATTTTAAGGTCAAAGATTTGTGTGGGACATTAATTTTAGTCCTAGTAAAAATTCGTAAATTTTCATTTGAAATGGCGTTAACCTGTATTTATTACCCTTACCTAAAAATTCCTGAGTAACACACATCCACAAGTAAAATCGTTGTTAGAATTACCGTTTTGGTCCAAAAATTCGTTCATTATTGAACGAAAATCGTAATAATTTATTAAAACAAAAACTTTTACCCAACGCGAATATAAAGACATAATTTATCATTATCCCCAAGCTGAAAAGGCGGCATAAAAATTATCTTTTTCACAAGAATTTTATATTACGTCCCACAATAACGGGTGTGATAAATGAAGTCACAGGAATACGCGCATATTCTCGCCCATTGTCGCATAAAATATCACCTACTTCCGAAATTCATTGTAAAATGGTAGCTTGTCGATATATTATCTTTATTTTCATAGTTATAGTAGTTATTTTTAGTCTACATCTATGTGTAATGATACTATTATTCCGGTAATTTCCGTTCCTAAGAATCTCACGGGAAATACTCGTCCACCTCTGTTTGCACAGTTTGTATCGTAAGTTCCTGGAAATCGGAATACTATCTAACTAAAAAATATAACGCTTGTTCGTGGATTCTTCAGATTTGTCTACCCCATTCTGGCAACAGTAAAAGCTTAATCAAAATAGGATCGAAAAAAATCTATTTTTCATGTCATTCATAAATGTCATATAATACAATTGAATTTCACATAGCGTCGGGCGTGAAAATATACTTTTTAAAATCTAGACGGCAACTGTGAGTAGGTACTAGACGTACATACTGAGCACCGTTGTTTCAATATTCATAGTTAATAAAAAATAAACGTGAACACATGGCATCGTCTGTGAAGCAGCAATATTCGTATAATCTGAATATGTATGGTAAAAGTACACGAGACAAAAAACACATACGGTTTTGTACGGATTTTGACAAATCGATAGTTATAAACAGTTTCCACCGACGAGGATGGAGAGAGGTCGGCCCCGAAGACGACTGGAACGTATACTGGTCGAACACTTTAAACTGTCGAAATTTATTTAATTTGGAAAACGGGTATAGATTACACGATAATCAGTTAATAAACCATTTCCCCAATCATTACGAGTTAGTGCGTAAAGATCTGCTTGTGAAAAATTTGAAGCGTTACCGAAAGGAATTGGAAAAAGATAACAATCCTCTTGCCGAAAAAACTCAGACAAAACTCCCCGGCGGACAGATCGTCAGTCGCTATTTATATTTAGATTTTATTCCCACTACGTACATTTTACCCAGCGATTACAACCTTTTTCTTGAAGAATATCGTAAATCGCCACAAACAATGTACATTCTAAAGCCGTGCGGAAAATCCCAAGGGGCTGGCATATGTTTGATAAACAAGCTTTCAAAGCTAAAAAAATGGTCCCGCGAATCAAAAAAGTATTTACAACACCAACTTACCAGCAAAGATACATATGTCCTTTCACGTTATATAGACAATCCGCTTTTGATCGGGGGTAAGAAATTCGATTTGAGGATTTACGTTCTTGTTACATCTTTTCGCCCTTTAAAAGCCTACATGTTTCGAAATGGATTTTGTAGATTCTGTTCGTTGAAGTATGACACGAGTCTAACTGAGCTCGATAATATTTTTATTCATTTAACGAATGTTAGCGTACAAAAACATGGGGCGGAATATAACCAACATCACGGCGGTAAACTGGGAATTCAAAATTTAAAACTGTACTTGGAAGGTACTCGCGGTCGTGAAGTAACTGAACGACTTTTTAAGGACATGCAGTGGTTGATAGTGCATTCATTGAAAGCGGTGGCTTCAGTTATGGTAAATGACCGGCATTGTTTTGAATGTTATGGCTACGATATAATAATAGACAATAATTTGAAGCCGTGGCTGATTGAAGTGAATGCTTCGCCCTCGATGACAGGAACGACAGTAAACGATAGAATATTGAAATATAATTTGATTGAAAATTTACTCTCTATTGTCTTACCGCCTGATGGAATGCCGGACGCCCGTTGGAACAAAACGCCCAGTTCTGAAGCGTTAGGGGACTTTGAAACGCTTATTGATGAGGAACTCATTAATAAAAATAATTTATAATAGAGCAATAAAACTACATATTAAATAAATGCGTTAAAATATTTTAATAAAATACTGTGTTTTACTCACGAAAACAATTCAAAATCAAAAATAGTAACGTAATAATACTACTGTTTGGATCGATGATATTTGTAATAACGAGAATTAACATCGTCTCTTTCTATTAGTTCTTCGTCTATCAAAAGGTCAAAATCGCCTAAAGCTTGTTCGGAAGGAATTTTATTCCATCTTGCATCCGGTAAACCCCCGGAAGGCACCACCACAGATACAATATTATCTATTAATTTATATTTTAAAATTCTATCATTATGCGTTGTTGATTGCAACGAAGGAGAAGCGTTGACTTCTATTAACCATGGCTTTAATGAGTTATCAATAATTATATCGTATCCATAACACTCGAAACAGTGACGGTCGTTGGCCATTACAGGAGCAACTGCTTTTAAAGAATGCACGATCAGCCATTGCATTTCAGCAAACAATTTCTCAGTTACAGGACGACCACGGGTTCCTTCTAGGTATAAACGGAAATTTTGAATACTCATTTTTCCACCATGTAAACTGTTATAATCACCGCCGTGTTTCTGTACACTAACGTTTGTTAAATGAACATACATGTTATCCAATTCGGTCACGCTCGTATCATATTTTACTGTACAAAATCTACAAAATCCATGTTGGAATAAATAAGCTTTTAATGGACGAAACGATGTCACCAAAACGTACAATCTTAAGTCAAATTTCTTGCCCCCAATCAAAAGTGGATTATCAATGTAACGAGAAATAACATAGCTTTCTTTGCTGCTTAGCTGAGGGTGGAGAGGTGTTTTCGCTTCACGAGACCATTTCTTAAGTTTGGACAGTTTGTTTATCAAAAATATTCCCGCCCCTTGAGATTTTCCGCAAGGTTTCATAATCCACGTACTTTGTGGGGATTTTCTGTATTCTTCCACAAACATATTGTAATCCGCCGGTAAGACGTACGTTACGGGTATAAAATCCAAGTGGGTGTACCGTGTTACAATTTGTCCATTCGGTAGAGTAACCTCTGTTTTTTCAGCCAAAGGATTTCCCTCACGTTCCAATTCTTTTCTATATCGCTTTATGTTTTTCACTAATAAATCTTTTCTTGATAATTCGTAGTGGTTCGGGAAATGGTTAATCATTTGATTATCATTCATACGATAGCCACTTTCGATGCTGAATATGGTCCTACAATTTTGTGTGAAGGACCAGTAGAAATTCCATTCATCCTCTGGACCAACTTGTAGCCACCCACGACGTTCAAAGTTTGTCATAATAACTGACTTCTCTAGGTCGGTGCAGTAAGTGACTCTTTTCTCTCTCTCAGGGGCAGGAATGAGAGCTTTAGTGTGACTGTTTGAAGAAACTTTCTTATTTTCTAAAGCCATTTTAAATAAATATTTAAATAAAAAACGTTAAAAAATTTAAAAATATATCCAAATTATGTAAAGCAAAGAATCATTTGTCCATTTTGAAATAAATATAATTTGACAATACTTAATCTTTGGGTTAAATTATTATTTTTAAAAACACGGTAAACTAAAAAGTTCCAAAAATGGTGTAGCCTTCATGGAGTTAAACAGGCATTAATTAAATCAATTCAGTGATTTAACCGCGAAAACAACAAATCGCCGATCGAATTATGTATATATATATATATGTGTGTGTGTGTATATTTAAGCTGACGAGTTTATTTGAATGAACGCGCTAGTCTCAAGAAATGCTGGTGCGATTTGAAAATTTCATTCAGTGTTGGATAATTTATCAAGAAGATAATTACTAAAACCACAATAAAAAAACCCCAAGGTGTGAAAATTGAAATAATCGCGAACAAAGCTGCTGGCAGAAGCTACTATATATTCCCTACCATTAACATAAAATAATTCACGCAAAAAAGTTCTCACGTTTCTTAATACTTTTATTTCTAAATCTTTCCAAAAAATGTAGAAATAACTTGCTAAGGTATTTCCACAAAATATTTTCTTTTAAGATTTATATTTCTCTGTGCATTTCATACAGAAAAATTTAATCAAACTTTCAACTTGCATAATTTCGCGCAAAATTTTTCCGTCGAAGTTGAAAATTCGCAATTTGGAAGCAAAAACGTGACGTTCAAATATTCACGACGGTCGAGGACTGCAGGTCGATCGCTTAACTATAACAGTTACTGATATATAGTACAAAATTTTATTCAATATCAGTCTTAATATATAAAGTCACCTGTAAATTGGAAACCGTTTTTGTTATCAATAACATTTCATAGAAGTGTATGGTTGACTTCAACTGAAATAAATAAGATATATGACAAATAAATAATGTTTTCTGAAATATTTTTCTACTGGTTGTGATGAGAACAACGGCTATTAATAAATAAAACACTACACAAATTACGTTTCTTTCTCACAATTATAGTTTTTAATCAAGATAATATAGCGTCATAGTGGTTGTATGGTATTATCAAAATCTTAGAAATGTTCAAAGATGTCCCATACCCCAATAAGTGAGTGACCCTCGTTTGTTAATATTTGACAAAAAAAAAATCAATAGCAGAGCTCTCTTCAAGGTAGGAACTCATAAATAAGCATATAAATCAGTGATGAGTTGACCTACTTTCTTTCAATTCTATAATCTAAAACCTTTAGAAGAAAAAAAATATTCACGGCTTCTTCACCTTCCTTTAATTAACCTTCCTTAATATTTTATACAATATTCGTAATATTATTAAAGAAATAGTAAGGTACATACATAGGTATATTTACTTTCAGAGGTTGAGGTTGTTATACTTTTTTTTCAAAACATTAACTTAATGTTCGTTTTACGTTAAACTTCACTAAACCCAGTAACGGGGTTAATCAACGTTTTACTCGTAAGTCGTGAGTTATAACCGGTGTTTTATGAAACTTTTGCACTATTAAGCGCTGTTGTGTTACCTACTTAACATATTGAACACTCGTGGGAAGTTATGCTAGTAACGAAGTAGCGATATTTTTCCTGGACGGCAAACATTAAAATGCAAATTAGCAAAGTGTTCACCGCATAAACAAGGGGCTCTTTAATTTACTCTTTTCAGCTATTTATGGTACAGCTCCCTAAATTCATTAGCATATAGATATGCTTAGAAACCATTTAAAAATCGAAAACTAATATACAAGCGCTAGAACGATCTTTAAAAGGAGATTAATTAATAAATTTACGTTTTAAACTTTTCTTCGGTTTTTGTAAGTTTAAAAATATTTTGTATCTATTCATAAGTTAGAATTTTTTGTATATGATACTAACATCTATTTTTATGGTTTTTAAATGTTCTCCCAGAGTTAGACGACTCTTCTTTTTCCAACAATTCTTCATCAATAAGCAAATCAAAGTTGCCGAGTGTTTCGGGACTTGGTACTTTATTCCACCTTACATCAGGGATACCATCTGGAGGCAGGACAACGGAAATTATATTGTCTATCAGTTTATATTTCATTATTCTGTCATTAACTGTTGTTGACGTTAATGAAGGTGATGAATTCACTTCAACTAGCCAAGGTTTCAATTGATTGTCTATAATTATATCATAGCCGTAGCACTCGAAGCAATGCCTATCATTTGCCATAACAGATGTAACGGCCTTCAGAGAGTGTACGATCAGCCACTGCATGGCTGCGAATAGCTTTTCAGTAACCTCACGACCTCTTGTTCCTTCTAAAAACAATCGTAAGTTTTCAACGCTCATCTTTCCTCCATGTATGTTGTTGTAATCACCGCCGTGTTTTTGAACACTGACATTCGTCAAATGTACATACATATTATCTAATTCGGTGACACTAGTGTCGTATTTCACTGTGCAGAATCTACAAAACCCTAGTTGAAACAGATAAGCTTTGAGAGGTCGAAACGATGTCACTAACACATATAATCGTAAGTCAAACTTTTTTCCCCCGATAAGCAAAGGATTGTCAATGTAACGGGATATCACGTAGCTTTCTTTGCTCAGTTGAGGATGAAACGGAGCTTTAGCCTCGCGAGACCATTTCTTTAACTTTGAGAGTTTGTTTATAAGGAAAATTCCTGTACCCTGGGATTTACCACAAGGCTTCATAATCCAAGTACTTTGAGGGGACTTGCGATACTCTTCGACGAACATGTTATAGTCTGCCGGGAGAACAAAAGTTATAGGAATAAAATCAAGGTGAACGTATCTATTCACTACATGGCCTCCTTGTAGCACAACTTCTGCTTTCTCAGCGATCGGACTGGATTCTCTTTCTAGTTCTTTTCGGTATCTTTTAATATTTTTCACTAGCAAATCTTTCCGCGACAACTCGTAGTGGTTGGGAAAATGATTAATTATTTGGTTGTCATTCATGCGATATCCGCTTTCAACGCTAAAAAGATTCCGACAAGTTTGTGTCGAAGCCCAGTAAAAGTTCCAGTCATCGTCTTGTCCAACTTGATTCCAGCCTCGTCTTTCAAAGTTACTCATTAAAACTGACTTTTCCATATCCGTGCAAAAATTAACTCGACACCGTTCAATTGGTGGAACATTCACTCTACCGTATTGATTTGATATAAGTTTTTTAGTGTCTGCGTTCATTTTTAAGTCTTAGCAAATTGTATCAGCACAGTTTCTTTGACAAACACGACACTATGAACGTATCAAATCTGAATAAATATCAGCCAACCCGTTTCGAAGTGAGTATCGATTTCACAAAGCCTGCGAGAGGTACGTAAACTTTGTTGAATACTCGTAGAAGGTAAAAACGATCCTATGATTCTTTATTGTATTTATTTCAACAAAAACTTTAGCATAACATCTCAAACCGAAGTTCATCTTTAACTACTTAATAGTACATAATATAACTTCTACGAAGACGTTCCAGTTGAATAATCAATAAATAATAAAAATAATCTCAAAATCATATGTTATGTATCGCTTGTAAAGGTCGTATACACGTAAAAAATTAAAATATTTTCATATGTAACTTTTGAATATAAGTACATAGTAAACTAAACATGTAAATGTATATATTATTTTATCAAATGCAAACACGCTTCCCTTTTAAGTAATAAGTATTCTGCACGGGTTTCTAGCGACCGTTAATATTCCTCTACATTTACTGAAATACGTTAGTATTAAAAATATTTCTTTCGCAATGTTACTTTGAAAGGACTGGTCATTAATTCTAATGGAACTCTTGTACACGTTTTCTAAATAATATAAATACATTAACATTCAAAAGGGCTTTTGATCACTTCAAGTGACGAAATTTTATAGTCTAAATTTTTTTTTATACACTTCACTTTTTATCAGTATACGCTGCGTATTTTTAATAAAAACTAATCCTTTATTGATATGAGTATACTTTAATAGTTTGCGAAAGCATAATTTAGGCTCACGATCTGATAAATATTCAAGGACAAAGGCTAATAACTTACCACCAGGTATTCACTCCTCCCTACTCCATTTAACGTAAAAAATAATTGATTTTTTCTGAAAACATGCATTTAATGCATGATCAAACATTTTGAATATCATAAAATCATTACTGAGTCCGTAAATACGAATACAATAATCATACAGCAAAAGAAATTATCGTAAAAAGAATTACCGGATATTTTATTTCTTCGGATTACATTTTTGCAAATATACTGAGACCATTATTATGATTAAGTTCTGTGGATGCATATAAATTTACGTGCTTCGTCGAGCACAACGACATGGATTTGGGGATAAATGTATGGCGTAATTGCAATTCCATGTTCGAAGACAATTTTATTATTTACTGTTTGGGAGTTTGTTGAACGTGAAAATATCTCGATGTTTATTCTCAAACAAAGACGATGAGAATTACAATTTCGTCTGTTTTATTTGAGGGGCGTTTGTCCCAGTAAAAGGAGAGGTTGTCGCTTCAGTTCCTGTTATATATATGCTTATAACGGGTGTTAGGGGACCGCCCTCGAAAATGAAAACAGATGATAGTACTCATGACACCTTTGATGATGGTACGGAATAAAAATCGATCCTGACTAAAAAAACATATTTTTAAAATGTTTTATTAGTGTTATTCCGCCCCATCATGTTAGTCCAACTGTTTTTATTATCATACTTCATTGCTGGTTTTTTTTAATAAAGTAATGTGTTTTTTATGAAACTATTGTTTAATTTAGTTGTACTAACATAATGGAACGTAAATAATGCTAATAAAACATTTTAAAAATATGGTTTTTTTAATCAGCGTCGTTTTTTTCCCATCATCAAAGGTGTCATTAGTACTATCATCTGTCATCGTTTTCGAGAGTGGTCCCCTAACACCCTGTATGTTATATTAAAATAAGACCTATGTTAATAAAAAACAGCTGGGCAAATACCACGTTTAAGTTCATTCATACTTTAGATATCAGTAATTTTAGCTATATAACTTTTTACACTCGGATTTTAAAGCCAATAAAAAAATCGAATAGCAATATCGATTTAAGATTTTATACACAGTGACACTTGCGCCATCTGATGTCACAGTCTATAGTATTAACGAGCTAGTGTACGCCTCGACTACGTTGATATTTCGTTACGTGATAATTATGATAACGATAATATATGTAGCTCAAGGTCAGCCAACGGTCAGTAAATATTCCATCAAAACCTCTACAGCCGTTTTGGCGTATAAGCAACCTTATAAATTGTTTCTGCTATAAGTGCTACATCATTTTGATACGCACTTATTTAATATAATTATTTTGATATAACATACGTTTTAATTTTACTTATATGGTAAGATGAGCTGTGTCTGATATGCGATGGATAGCGGCAATAATCGCACAGTCTCACCCTAACGTGAAGTTAGGAATTCATTAAGGAATTAGGACGCGTGCATAGTCATACCCATAATACGTATTTAATGTAATTTTATAGAAATCGAGGTACATTTATTTTGCTAAAGAGCAAAAACGTGTTTATTGTTGACCTAAACATGAGAACATAAAAAACATACATCTCTATGAATTTTATAAAGCTGTAAAGTTTATTCGTTTGTTTGAACGCGCTCAGGAACCGCTGGGCGGATTTGAAAATTTCTTTCAGTGTTGGATAGTACATTTATCTTATTTTATATATTATATTTTCAAAACAATTAGGGATCCCTACTAAAAGTCCAATAATGTAACCTAAGGTGTAAAAATCGAAATAGACGCAAGCGAAGCCGCTGGCAGGAGCTAGTGATAAATAATATTTGGTATATTTATTTCATGAAAAAAGTACTGTAATGTCCTTATTAGAACTACAAATGTCACGTTATTTTTTGGTTATGTTAAACCTTTATTATCTATTTTTGGTAAAAGCGATACGAACAAACTAAAGTTCAATATGAACTTGTCTTTACAGTGTAATGTTGAGGATTTCAAAATTACATGATATTTCATATAAAGGCTCGAGTTGTAGGATATTGCTGAAACATATATGATCCATACTCCCAAAGTTTCTCGCTACCCTCTGAACAAATAATACAACATTTGATATCTATTTATACTTTGATACCTCTCCCTTGTTTTTATGTGGGTTAGATATCATTGGATGTAAAAAAATGTGTTTCTGAATCATCAACAACAAGACAATAATAGTATTATTATTTATCATAAGTTATAGAGATGATATTAATGTTTTTTAAAAAGTTAGCTTAATTTAAGCGTTACGTTTTATGTGATTTCCAATATATTTAAAAATATATAAGAGCTTATTTTATTCTGTAAAGTTTGTTCTAGGTTTACGGGCATTTTCCATTCTATAAATTATTTTCCTTTGACGCAACTTTAAGTTATCAATATAAACACGGGCTTAGCGTTGTTGTCGATGCTTTCTGAAGTTAAGTGCTAAGAGCATCTGAGCAAGGAGGGATTTTTAAGCGCTCTAGATAGATACTGAAGCTCGTTAACTTAAAGTTTGAAATATTGGAAGTTTTATTTAAAGTGATGTAACTGAGTAGAACTTACGTTCGCTGTCTACCTCACTTTAAGACTTAAGATAATCGTTTTTTTCTTGGTACATATAAAAGTCTAGAGTTGGTAAGATATATTATGTAAATATGCAATGTTAAATTTATTTGTCTTCAAATTCAAACAAAAACCTTTTTGCAACGATGCATGATCAGGAGCCCGAACTGATCTTTATAATTTATTATTGAGATACAATTCAACCACAAAAATCGGCTCAAACGTTTAGAAATTGCGATACCACAGACAGACTGGCTGTTTTGCATCGGGGGTCAAAAAGGGTACCCTGATGAAAGTTAAGTTTGTTTAAAGATTTCTGTTAAGCTTATTGAGCATTTTTATTTGTAGATTTATTCTATTATGCTCGTATTCCAATACAGTTCGACTTTGTAATCCCTTGAGATTATAAAATTGAAATATTTGTTATGAAAACATGTATCGCAAAGTAACAATAAAATAACAGGTCGGTAATCATAATATTATACTGAGTCGGTACCTCGCTACGGCTCTCTACAGTTTTGTATAGCGCATATAATGTTAATTTTCACGAAGGTCGAACATTATCGTCGACTTGCCCAATGTAACGGCTTCTAAAAACCTTCAACGTTTAATGTAGCGAAAAAAGCTTTTTTAAGTTATCGCAAAATCAACCGATCTGTTAGAAAAACTGCAAAGTAACGGGTATTTTATAGGTCGCGCTCGCCTAGATAAGAGAGGAATTTGAATTTCATTATTCTGACAAAGAAGACTTGAGCAAAAGTTTTGGTCACACTTTTACTGAATATTAACTTCAGTATTTCATAGATGATTTTGTGAGAAGATTATTTATTATTAGACTAGACAAGGCTACTTATTAACTTTTATGTTCATTCATATAGCATCAGGTAAAAAATATGCATATGTAAATAAACCTAGTTCCTTGATTTTGTGTTGTTTTGTGATGTCTAACAAATTGTCTCTGTGTCCTTTATGGAAAGACAAAATATAAGAACGAAAAACTCTTTAAATGATTTTTTTTTTAATTATTTTTCTAGATATGGCGTAAATGTAGTTTACCTGTATTATAGAGCAGTATTGCATTTATTTATTGATCGAATCATTATAAATATTATTTTAGAATTCTTTTATATATTTTGCACGGTAAATAACAAACAATGTTGACTGATGGATTGTTTTATAAACATTATTAATTATTAATCTTATTTGAAATAGATCAATATAATCTTTTAGCGGAGTTTACGATGCCATAAAAACCCTCATATTTTGAATCTCAGTCTAAATTTTCAGTTAACAGCTTATTTTATTACTTTGGGCTTATATTGTAATTTTCACAAAAGTTTAATCTGCACTGATCATTCTGTGTTTACTATGCAGAGCAGTAAAATTTGTGAGGCAAACGGAATAAATTATTATTTTTGTAAGTACAATTTTGAGGACTCTAAAAGTAATTGCTTTACTTTAAAAACATTGTTACACCATTAATAAATTTTATATAAAATTGTAAGCATGAACTGGAATCAATTTTAGAGCAATTTAAAGATTTTTTTTAAAGTGGCATTAATATATCTACGTTTACTAAAAATAACGAGTTTTAGCGTATCTGATATTATCTTCACAAATTTTTGACATAATTGACGTTCAAATTTAATATTATTTGTTATTAAAACCAACTGATAAACGAATTTTATGAACGGTGGTTCATAACCCAACGGAATTACGGCACAAGTTTAATGCCTAAAATTATTAGATTAATATAACCTTTATGGAATTTCTAGACTTCACAATAACTTAAATGAATTGTATAATGTAATAAAGAAAATTCGTTAAAAAATTAATGGAATATTTAAAAAGTCTAATCTGTATGTCAGATGTTTTGTTAATTTAACAAATCTTTTAAATACTCGTACATTCGTAAAATAATTTTGATATGACAAAATTATGACATTCTGCCAGCGCTCGGGTTGATTTCGACTTTTAAAATGATTACATAATTGGACTTTAAGTAAGGATCCCTAATTTTTGATAATATTATATAGCCTATAGCCTTCCTCAATAAATGTACTATCCATCACTGAAAGATTTTTCGAATCGAACTAGCAGTTCCTGAGATTAGCGGGTTCAAACAAACTCTTCAACTTTATAATATTAGTATAAATTCGTAATATAACTATGATGCTGAGTAATTAATTTCTACTGCTATTCATTTGTTTCTATTGAAATTCATACTGAAACTTTGCTTATAGTTTGCCTTGAATCGAACCAACGCAATTAAAATGTTTTCCACAATTTTAACGGGCTTTTTGTTGGTCAATAATGAATATATTAAGTAAATGCGTAAAATATTCATAAAATATTATAAACGCTTCTACAAACATATATTAGTAATTAACCAGGATAAACCAGTGCAACAGGTTTTCTGACATTTATTCCCAAATAATATTTCATCAAAACATTATCACGAAGACATACGATTGAAAGTTATGTTATTACTTAAAGAAGAAAGATTCAACACTTTGCAAACGATGTACAATATGAATGGGATATATATATATATATGTAATAGTTTACTCGGAAGTGACGTCATTTGACGTTAAGTCAAGTGATCTAGTGTGTCATGATGAATTGCTGTATTTTATAGTTTTATTCTACCAAAATAATTAACAATCTCGCTCATATTGGTGTTATTAATACGCGTTTCGTAATTCAATACTCGTATTTAAGCTCTATTAGGTAAATACATTGCTTTCGTGATTTTTAGTTACCGTCATCATGTCTACTGTATAAATATACAGTCGCATTCATTGTTTATATTCTCAAAGCGTCAGAGAGCGGGCCACACTCAGTGGGCGTGAATATGAGATTGATACGATGTCACATTACATGCGGTGAATGAAGATAAATTGTGTTTAACAGTAGTGACAAGTCATGCCTCTCATGGGTACACCCTTGGTGGAAACTGACAGAAATACTTTTAAAGAAAACACTAATTTTTGACAACATAATAAAGAAGTATAAACACGTCAACCTATGCTTTTTAGAAATTATTGATTAAGAAAATTCTTTAAGTTACCTTCTGCGTATATTAAAATAAAACTCTGCGACATTTATGCTTTGTCGTAATTATATTGCAGCTCACGGAAAAGATCAAAGAAGATAGTATGAGTGGAGTGCGTGCAAAATAGTGTGTATAAAATAAATGAGTAGAGAGGTAACTATAGGGAAGTGAATAAAAATTCATGTTGTATAGTCATTACTTAGAACTAAAATCATTCAAAATTTGTCTATAGAAAATCAATCAATACTAGCTTATCAAATTATTCGTTCATTAATAATATCAATTGTTAAAAAAAAGTTAAAGATATCTTAAAACTTGTAATACTTTAAATTTTTATTGCTAGCTGCGATTAAATTGAGTGTATGAATATTGTATATTAGATTACAAATTGGCCTCATAGTCGGCAAATTCGGTTCTAGTTCGCAATAGTAACTTTATTTAGCCAAAAACACATTGTTATGATAAAGTACGATAGCTGCATATAAATTTTCGTGCTCCGTCGAGCGCAACGTCAGGGATTCCGAGATAAATGTGTGTTATAATTATGTTTCCATGCTCAAGACAATTTTCGTGACGCTACCCTAAATATATTGTCTTGTTTGTTTGAATAATGTCTGGATATCGTAAGCTAAATTAATTCTCAAATACTAATAAATATTTTTATCTTACTGAGGTTTATCAAGTATATTTAATACTAGTGGAACCACAATCTATACTGTTATTGAAAAGCTGAAGAGTATGTTTGTTTGAACGCGACAATCTCAGGAACAGCTGGTCCGATTTGTAAGATTCTTTCAGTGTTGGATAGTACATTTTTAGGAAAGCTATAAATTATATCGTATTTTCAAAAAACTTAGGAATCCTTACTAAAAGTCTAATAATGTAACCCAAAGTTGACCAAAATGAATGCAACTGAAGCCGCTGGCAGGTGAGTAATATCTTTATAAATTGTTGCCTATAGTTTATTCTGATGTATGAACTATATAGTTCATACATCAGAATAGT
>JAOSYY010000010.1:5264232-5282316 GCA_025727935.1 Hebomoia glaucippe
AATTTATATATATAAAATAACAACAGGAGATATGGGATGAAACTTATCCAAAAATATAATGATAGCTGTGGTTGACAGAATTGAAATGAACACGAGCGAAACCGTTCGCAAACGCTAGTTATACGAATTAGCTACAAGACTATAATACTATTTCAAATTCAAAAATGTATATATTCTTATCTTAGACAAGGTGAGCAGTAAATATACAACGACACACTAATGCAAAAGTCTTGTTCTAGAACTATATTATTGTAACATGATTTTGAGCTTAAGTTAAAATGACAATGTTGCAAAAGCAGTTACTGTTAAAAGAACAAAGTACATTTTTATACTAATTTTATGCTCTATAGTACTCGTAATGTATTTTAGGAAAGCCACAGTAAATTGATTATGTTTCATATAAAGAAGAATGATAAGCAGCACATCAGACACAATAACGTAATTGCAATATAGAAAACATTCAAATAAATATACAATGTGCACAATAGAAATTTCACTCAAAAAGAACCGGCTGAATCTTTAAAATGCTTGCGTAACCGCCAGCTTTATAATACGAACTTCTTGAGAAGCGGACTTTTATGGTTTCAATCTCGGCATGAACTGATTACAGGCTTGGCTCACCTGTTTTTTAATCTTGAGAGCTTTCAAGTTTTATACTATGTTTCGTTTCATTTCTCTTTAATATTTGTATATAATGGAATTTACTACTTTGAGGAAAGGACAAATAGCCTAAAGTACATACCATGTCTATATATAGTTTATATACGGGATGTTATATTTTACATTCATACGTTATGAAAGACTCAGAATGTAACATTCATGTTGCATACCATCAGTGAATATCCACTTTACTGTAAAAAAATCGCTGAACATTTTCCATATAAGACAATTTTTTCCAGCACTGCATTTTAACCATCACGCGGTCGAATTAACCTCGAATGAATAGAGATGAGAAAAGCTGACTGAAAGCCCGCTGCAACTGAATTGAGAACTTTTATATCACACTTCTTTATTTTTAAATCACGATGAAAACCGGATTTAATTAGAGTTTTCTGCGCATTTGGAGATTAATTTCAGTTGAAGCCTTGAAATATTGCTCAAGCGTTTATATAAGTGGAAAGTTTAATTAATTTTATTGGAGCTGATTAACGTCATTAGGCATTAATAAGCTTAAGTACTTATAATTTAGACATAGACTTTCATCTGTTTAGTAGAGCAATCATCGTTAAAACATATCTTCTATCTACATAATAAAGCTAATGTTTAGTTCAAAAAAGAGTTATTTATATATTTAGAATACGAATAGCGGGCGTAAAAGTGATCCCAAAATATAATTACCATTTCATTATTTATTATTTAATGCTCCTTCTCAAATTAATTAGTGAATTTGGAGTGTTTTATAATTAAATATAAAATACTTTTGAACCTAAATTGTATAATTAAAAAATTAAGCTGCGTAGATTACAAAGCGTGGTAGAAGATAATTGCATCGTTTGTCAATTATTATTGTACCTGTCCAAATGCCTTAACCGGGAAAACCAAAGCCAACTAAATTGTCCTTTCTAATGGATCGTCGAAGCCTTTATAATTGAGGCACCTGAAATATTTAATGGGAATTCTGAAATTGACCTTTTCAACTTAAATTTTAATGTATATCCATTTTGAAACTCCACTGGGTTTCGTGTTTGTAACAATACGTAACTAATTTTATGTTACTGACTTAGTTTACGACAACTGATTTGAATTTGTGTTACGATAGACCTTCCTAAAACCGAGACATTTATAGGAATATAACATATTTGGATCGTTTTTCTGTATTTGTATGATATATAAGTTCTATCGTGTGCGTTTGTGATTAAAACAATATAATAAAAGATGGAGAGGGTGAGGTTAGAGTTTATGGTGTTCAACATTTATTCTAAACATTAACAGACGAGAATGAATTTTATTTGATAGTAAGTAATATCTTAACCACTTGACATAATCAATAAGCTTGCCTACGTCTGTGTATGTATTTTCTATTTCTGACCACTCATGTGCTTAAGAAAGTATGAAAACACGATAGACCAAGAATTTTTTATCAACTACATTATAGAAGTTAACTGAACGGACACAGACAGAACAAAGTCATTTTTGTAAATTTTCAGAATATTTCTTAACATACAGTACACAGGATTAGGAAATAAAATAATTAAAAACTCACGGGGCCGTAAATTGTAATTTATATTCATGATTTTGTTATTTAATACTAAATGAGTCTCGAATTTAACAAGTCAATACTTTTAATAGGCGAATGTTAAAAAGTTTTTAGAAGGTACGTATAAATCTCTGTAGCGATCCCGAATGCTTTCATACAGTATCTAACTTTTGTTCCGCCTCCAGGCCGTATTTATGTTTCAAGTTTATCTACACCGTGTTTTTGTTTTTAAAGAGCCATTATCAGCAATGTATTTTATCTACGGTTTATAATTACACTAAATTTAAGCAACTTCAGCAAAGGCGAAACTTTTGCGAAGGCAACTAATAGTTACGACCAACATAAATCTTCAAGTTTTAGGTGCTATAGAATTATTCAATACAAAATGTACCTAAGTGGTTCTTTTGTAAGTAAATATTTTTGTACAGTTTGTTAACGACGCTCGTTTTGAACGCTAAGTGGTGTTTTATTGTTGAATTTTAAAAAATGATTGATTTTTCATTTTATCTGTGATATTGAAGCATTGAATTGATTAAGTATTTTTAATTCATTTTTTTTATTTGCAAGCTGACGTGATCGAGATGGTTTTTAGCTACAATTTATATAAATCGTTTTATTTATCTTCGGGAGTTACGTATTTTTGAAATTGTTTGAATGTACATTTAATGTTATCTCATAAGTATTATAAAGTCTTACAATGCTAGGTTTAAGGAAATTTCTTCTATACTTACTTAATCCCGTTAATTGGGGTGTTAATTACTATATCACATCAAATGTTAATTGAGACATTAATTGTATAGTATTAAGTTTCACGAGTAGATATAATATTAAAAATAAATTAGTAAAAATAATATTGAAAATATACTAAATTTAGAAATCTTGAGATTTCTAAATTTAGTATTCATTTATATGCTAACAATTAATGAAATAACAACATCCATATTAAATTTACGTGCTCTTATGTGGAATTTACGTTTCCATGACTAAATTGATCGATAGACTAATTAAAATACTTGGTGAGATAGTGCGGGCTTCCGCAGAGTCCAGCACTTTGCAAGCAAACTATTCTTTTATTAAAAAAATCTGAAATGTTATAAAAATCAAGATTCTGTTGCATTGGCAAAACTTTGCATCGATTACCAAATTACATCATAATTATTTCTAAAGAGAAATAAGTTTGATTGCTTTTAAAATAGTATTTATATCTATCAAACTGCGGCTAGACAGAAGCGGAAGTTTGAAACGAACTAACGAGTTTCCAAGTCATTTTCATTCCGTTATCTAATGGAACTGAAAATTTTGATGAATGTTCGTTTGGGAAAATTTGTGTAAAATATGTTTCACTATCCCTTCACGTTGAATCTACTAGATTCGTTTCATATATGTTTAATAAGTTAAATGATTCAAATATAACATAATTTATGATAGTGGTCTAAAACAATTATACACGCGAAGTTCCCGACCGTTTAATTAAAATTGACAAAATAAACTTACCACAATGCAGTTAAATTGAAATGTTAGTGTATGATAATGTTTACACACCATAAACCACTGCACTGCGGCTACCTCCGATGGTTGTTACTAATAGTACCCAGCACTGAAGCTTTCAACAAATTATTTTTTATTTTCTATTAAAGATTTTTGATTTCTCAAAAGCAAAGAAAAATAACTAAGTAATATTTTATCTGTACTAGTATTATAAAGCAAGTGTTTGTTTGTTTTAACGCGCTAATCTCAGAAAACACTGGGTCGCTTTGAAAAATGATTTCAGTGTTGGTAGTACATTTATCGAGAAAAGCTATAGGTTATATTATCTTTTAAAAAAAAATTAAGAACGCTTACTAAAAGTTCAGTAATGTAACCCAAAGTTTAAATACCGAAATGAACGCGAGTGAAGCCGCTGGCATAAGATAGTTTGTTATAAATATTCATTTATTTCATACAAAGGTCAGCGTCTAGATAATTCTGTCAAAATATATCTTTTATCATAATATTTATGATAGGTACAAACTATTATAAATAGCAAAAACCTTAACAGCGGGTCAGCCCAGAGCTGTGTTCAGTCTGATTTATTAGACAAGCAATATAAAATGCGAATACTATTTTCTTTTACACCTTACAAGTTTTCTGTGTACTAAAATATAGATTTTGAAACGTTTGGTTGTAATAACATAATCCCACACAATATAAACGAAAACAAAGATATATTCAATATCAATTTCACCAATAATTATTCTTATGTAAACGAAATGTTTTTTGTTGTTTTCACAAATGTACGTCATACACTGACTGACCAATAGAAGTATACAAAAATGTAAATATTTTCTTAACACAATATTTCATTTCTTATAGTCATTAAATATGAATTTTAGAAATCATTTTATATATCTAATCGGCCGACCAGCTGAGGTTCAATAGATGGTACGTTTGGCCTATTTTTTCTAGTATTCAGGAATTCATAGACAAAACGCGTCTTACAGCGCTTCAAAATCTTTCCGTTTATTTGCTTCAGCAGAGAGATCTGAAATCCACGTTAACACATCAGAGCAGATTAAAAAAATGAGTCCCTATAAGACATTTGAGTATGAAAGTGGAGAAATATAAGAGTAGAACACTAAAACATGGTCAGATTTCATAAGCAATGACATGGGTTTAAAAACAGGTGAGGACTCAGATATTGAACCTTAAATGAGCATGAATGTTGCCCCTACCCGCGAGCTTGGCGATTTTAAATTATAACCTTAAAATTAAAATAATTTAATTATGATTGTTTGAGAGGCACTTTCTTAAAGTTAATACCATAATATATTATGTACTACGTGTTTGCTTTAGATATTCTGGGGAAAATTATAAACTTGTCACAAGTTAAAACATTAGCAAACATAAGTAAAAATGTGCGGGGGCAATTCAGCAGATATAAAAGGCTTCTTTTATAAAACATGTCGGTCCTTTTTGTGCTAACAAAGTTACCTACCCCTTGTGAGGAAGGATAATCACGTTCGTTACGTTCATGTTGGCTACGTCACGTAAAATCTCAGTTTTGTAATAGCTTTTAACCTTAACATCCAACCTACCTAATTGAATAGCAGACAGCACTTTTGAAAGCAACCTTTCCTTTTTATATTTCATTAAGGTAAAATATAATTTTAGAGAACAATTTTGTACCTTTCCATTTTCCTAGTACAATTTGGAGATTATTTATGCGCTTTTTAACACGAGTTTTTAACATAAATTGTTGTAACTAAATCAAAATATGAAATCAAATCATTTTCTGCTTTTTGTCGTATCTAACTATATATGTGCTATTAGTGCCTCTCGTTTTTATGCGCAGAATTTTATGTATAGATGATGATATAAGATCCGCGTTTTCTATATAAATGTTTCGTCAAAATGGATTCATCCGTTTTAGACATTACCCGTGAAAAAAGTCAGACAAAAACCCTACGTAGCCTACTTCCTACGTAGTTTTTTATACGTATTGTACATTATTCTATGTGAATTCAGAAAACAAAACAGTTAATTTGATGTAACAGACGTAATTTTGTTTTATTTATATACCTATAGACGATATAGAATAAATTAAAAAACCTTTTATCTGTGGTACACAATTTATAATCTGCAAGAATCAAAACATATTTTCGAATGACAATTTGAAGATGATATCTTCTTTTCTATTACTTATAGATTAATTAGATTCCTATGAATTAAATTTCTATTGAAGACTGGTACTAGAAGTACTCGTATATAATTTGAAAGTAGGCACAAATGCGTTGTTCTTCGCAAAAACCTTTGAAAACATCTTCCTATTATGTGTAACTGCCAAGGTTACCTGTCGTTAAATAAAAGCAAATATCCCTATTCTATTCCAGTAACGGACGTCAAATAACCTTTTGTGACCACTAGATAGGATTCTACGTTATCCTCGTATAAGGTTTCCTTAATAAAATTGTGGTTAAAAGACGATGAGAAGAAAAGGTGTACCAAATTGTATTAGTTTTATTTTATATTACTAGAATACCCTTAATGTAATGTGAAGATCAAGAGTTGTGTAAGATAATGTTTGTTGTCAAATTAAAAGACTTTATTATGACAATAGGTATAAAGTTGTATTAATCACACTCGTAGAACACACTGTGTTGAAGATATCGGGAGTAGTAACAAGTCCTCTCTCCTAACTAAAAATTAATTACCTATTTTCAGTTTGTGCATTCGGATAGACTAATTTTACTAAGAATATTTAGTTACGATTTTAATATTAGGGATATTAATACGAGGTCTTCAAAGTTACCACATAACGATCTTACTAGTTGTGCTAATGTGAATTTAAATGTAGTCTGCCAAAATATTAAATACGACTTCTTTTAGAGAATTAATATTTTTTGATCAAAATGTAAAGTTACTTTACCATCTTTTAAACGTTATTATATTAACAGTTTATCAGTCCGCCACTTACCATAGGTTTTTAACCGACATTTAAAAAAGTTGCGCACGCTAGATACTGCACAAATCGGTCACTTTAATCTTGCCATTTGAAGCCATTAGTCGATGAGTCCCCACAGACGATGTATAGTTTTCATGGAGGTTCCGAAGTCCATATAAATGGGTCCACCTAGAAACTGACGTAGACGAATCGCTTTCTGTCCGTTATTCCACAGCATTCTATTCCCAATTACAAATCCATTATTAAAATTGTACTTCTCGTTGTATTATTCGTTAAATGATGAGATAAACAGAGTATATATTTTTTTAACAAATACTTTAGCTTCCGGCTACTCATTATATCAGATTCAAAGTATCACAGTTTATTGTTAACATCTAAACAAATACAAATAAATTTTCTCTGCGGTAAGATTTAAGTTGGTAGAGTGAAGATAATATAAGCATTAAACCTGTTTTTTTACATGACATATTAAACCTCTTTTTTAGAACCTATCTCATCATCAAATAATAAGAGATCAGGACAGAACCATATCCTGTCTAAACTGAATAAAAATCAAATTTACTAACTTATATATACTTACTTTATATATTATTATGAATACACTCTCGTTTTAAATTCCAAGGACGATTTGTTAATATTCAGGACTCCTATAGGATCTAATATATATAGGATTCGAATCTAGATGTCGTAATATAATATGACATCTAGATTGCAAACATCGAAATATTGTTTAATAAAACCGAAACTTTGAAAGGATATGAAACATGTCAGCTTCAGCGCCTAAATTTGTTTCTTAATGGTTTTTAGCCGTAGCTCCAAATTTTTTCTGAGCCCTGATGGATTTTATGCTCGATGGATTTTTTGAAGGTATCATTCAAAATACAATATTATAAAATAATTTTTAAAACATAAAATGACTGACTTTTATGTCTTAATTACGTTTAGAACACACAAGAATAATATTACTGACTATCAAATGAATTATTTTTCAACAAGAAATCTGACGACAGCTTGCAATAGTAGATAAATAAAATATAATAGAAATATTGCAAATTATACAAATAGTTGTTCAAATATGTTTGAAATTTAATACTCGATGTTATAAGATAAAGAAAGTTTTCTAATATTGTTAGAGGAATTTTAGGATAACCAAATATTATCCTAATATTTCGTTTTGATACTTGAATATCATCTACTCGTTTTATGAATTTAATATTTTATAAATGTATACTTTAAATATTAATTTATATTTAGTTAAAAAATAAAATAATATCAAATAGAGTTATAGTGGCTTAATGTTATAACGAGTGTTAGGGGACCACTCCCGAAAAAGAAGAGGATTATAGTACTCATGACACCTTTGATGATGGTACGAAATAAAACTCGATCCTGACTAAAAATAACCATATTTTTAAAACTTTTTATTAGCGTTATTTCGCTCCATCATGTTAGTCCAGCCGTTTTTGTTATCTTGTTTCATTGCTGGTTCTTGTTTTTAGTAAAGTATTTTTTATGAAACTATATATCATTTAGCTGTACTAACATTATGGAGCGTAAATGATGCCAATAAAACGTTTTGAATTTTCTTTTTTTAACTCAAGATCATCAAACGTGTCCATTAGTACTATCATCTGTCTTCATTTTCGGATGCGGTCCCTTAACATCCTGTATAAGATCAAATTAAGTACCTAATTACAGTTTTTTATCACTGTATTGTAAGAATAAAGGTCTATTTTTATGTTCCAACCCGAAACACATCGTTGCTAATTTTTGTCTTAACCTTGAACTTATCAACATACATTTCATGAATTGATTACTTTTTTAATCTTATTCTACCGCAAATCCACTTTACTGTAACACAATTACAGTTCAAGCAACTTTTATACAGTATCGTTTTACATTTTATCCAATTTGTGAATGAATCATTGATTTTAATGGAAAGCTTTTAAGTTTTACGATAAAAATTATTTTAATACTTCCTCATGTACAAATTTTTTGTTTGTATAATTCGACATTCATAAAGTACCCAATCGTCTGTTCAATCCCAAATATAACGGGACAATTATTTAAACAGTAATACTGTAAATATAATTTGCCGCTGTACCGCTTCAGTCAAATATTTATGGAACAATTATTAAATGTACAAAGCATTTTAAATGCCAATATATTTTGAAATTAACTTTTTGTTCGTGAATTATAAAAAAATGCTTAATTGGTAAATTTTCCGTATTTATTATTTTATATACAAAACATTTATATTAAATTACTTTAATAGTGTCTAAGGATTTATTTTTCCTCTTCAAAAACAACGGCTATAAAATGACCACAAGAAATTACTCTATCGAACCGCCTCTCCGGTTACCAAGCCTTTAATCATAATATATTTTCAGATTACGTCAGCGAAATTTTACGAGTTAGATCCTTCAGGTTAACTGCTAATTTCATTAAAAAAGACTGTGGACACAAAATGTAATTTCCTTATAATTAGTGCATAAGTATGGGAAAACTTAAGTTTACTTTGAACACTTAATAATAGATGAAAAACATGTTTTATTTATTTATGTGAGAACTAAGAAATACCTACGAACAATAATTATTTTTTTATATTTTTTAAGTCTTAATCTGAAACGGGACAACAAATGAAAATGCACCATATACCACGACACCGACGTCAAATATTAAATCAAAAAGCTAGACATTACTTTTCTATTTGTCTTGTTAAACGAGTCACGAATTGAGAATTGGGTCAACACACGCCGGTGTCGTTCGTTACATCGAGACCGGGGACTTAACGATGACAAATGTTTTATCTATTTAGTTACGAAAAGGAAATTGCCAATTACTTAGGTATCTTGTAAAAAAATCAAAAATTATTTTATAAAATAAACCGATCAAAACATTCACTTCATAAAATTTTACGATTTAATCACGTTGTTAATAAAAAAATTAAATAACTGTGTTTTGATAATCCCCTGAAAAACATTGACTCTTTTCGTTGTTATTTTTCTTTGTTTTAGTAGAATTTTCTCCAAATTATTTATTAATTATTAAACAACGTGTCATAAGTCTTTTAAAATTCACACAGCTTTACCTAGTTGTACTTAATATATTAGTTTACAGATAACACTAATTATTATACAGATCAAGTTATTATTATCAATATATAATAAAATATTATGTTTTTCTTCATAAACAAATTTTTATTAAGACATATCCAGAATGAAAATTAAAAAAGTCTACATTTACGCTTCGTTGAACTGCAAGTCACAATACAAAACTGAAAACGGAAGAAATACTCAAAAGTATTCACTAGGTCATGAAGCATCTAGGCTATACGTATCTTCGCAAGAATATTGCATTGAGCTAACGACACTCTTTCACAGACATATAGGTCATGAGAAATAAATATGGAGTTTTTTATCACATGAATTCCATAATTAACATTAGGCACACTTATTTCAGATCCCGGATATAGTTTTAGCATTCGACAAAAAAGTAAACTAGGTAAAGTAGGTCATAAATTGAGATAATGCATGACTTATAAGTTTCGCGATATTGTTTTTTATACAAAAGGAAGGCTAATAAGCATAAAATTCACCATATAGTAAGGAATTTTTGTGGCCATGAACATCCCCAAGACCTAGAGATCTACTCGTAGACTTGTTATCAAGCTTAAGACCGTTTAATTGTTTAACGTAGTTCTATTACCAGGTTATTTATTTTAATGTAGAGTATTTTGAAATTCATAGACTGAAGGAAATTAAAATATTATCAAGTCGAATTTATAAACTTTTAATGCGATGTATTAGAGGTTTATATTCATTATATCACTTAAAGATAAAAGAAAATGCAATAATATACATACAAAGAAGCATTTTTCACAACAATCCATTTTTATTTTATCCTTAAAAGATGTCATTAAAACACAATGTTTTAAATGTGATTTATTCAAAACGCCATAATAAAAATTATTTAAAGGTATATGTTTGTCGCAGGATTATGTATAATGACACTTTAAATACGCTCTTACTGTTAAATAAAATTAATGAACGTAATAATTACACAATTAAAAGTTAACTAATGATCGAAATTTCGGCTTATAAGCACGATTTCACCTATAAAATTATATTCGTTAATCCCATATACAACTTTTGTTACTGCTTCAAAAAAAGTATATTATTAAAGTTTTAACATAAACATAGCGTAGGTAGTCAAAAAATGTTTCATTATTAGATTAGAAAAATAACAATATTTATTTTAAAACCTCTTTTATTGTTTTGGCTATCAATGTTGTTTACGTTTGATACTAACAAGTAAAACCAGTTTATATAAAATAAAATTGAAACAATATAAACTGAACACTGGCTATTTCTTAATATACATAACTGAAAAAAACCTGGATACAGGTAGAAGGTAAGGGATTGTTTACGAGGGTGGACTATGTCCAGCAGGCAAACAAAACCAAACAGGCTGAGACTTGTTAAGCAATTTAATTTCACTTTTATTTTATTTTAGTGTGATTATTATTTCCGTAGAGTGTACTTCAATCCAAAGCGAGATAGTTAGCCGAAATGCGAGTTTTTTATGTTGGTTGGAACACTTATTCCTCGCAATCTGAACAGATTAACAAACAGCATCCAAAATTTACCTTTAACTTCACGTTTCTCGCTATCGCGAAACGTATGCGATCTCAAGTATGCAAGTAATTATTACCATGTAATAGTTATTCAATTTCCATTATTTTATGCCACTGATTTATAAGTCGATAGATATTGTTTTAAATTTCTGTTTTCAAAATTGACAGTACTTTAACTTATATACAAATACATATCTCCTTATTACAGGTTTATTTTTCTTCTTTTGTTTTACGAAGCCCAAATTATATGCTGTCTCTTCAGTATATCGTTACTAAATCATAATTTATAAGCATTAACAGCAGTAAAGAAAACTTTTTGAAACAAAAATAATCGAAAGATCTATAAAAGCTCATTCAGTGCTAAGAAAAACAAGAATCTTATAAGTTTCGCCCGAAAGTTCGAGTCTAGATGTTGAAGTCAAACATTTTTTGATATTATTCAATTTATTATAACATTCTTGAGTATATTAAGGATAATATTTTTTAAGTGTCCTACTTTTTCCACCTCAGAAAAAAATTAAATGCGCTAATATAAAATGGATTTAATTAATTGTGAGGTAAGTCTCCTGATTTCGTTAGCATAAGACTTTAATTACGCTTCCTCCTTAGTTTGGAGAGCTTTACTGTTAATTAATGAAATTCGCTGTATTACAATATAGTACATAAGTTTGTTTTTATCTTAAATTCATTATAACGGTGTAGCAGATAATAAGAACAGCAAAAGAGGTTTTTAGTATTGAAAACTATAATATGCTTAATTGTTAATCTCATTAAAATTATGTACTTATAAAGGTTATCAAATAACTTTGTACTACTATTAAAAAAATAGTAACCCCGATGACAAGTGATACATATACACCTAAACACATCTTCAAATACAGGGTGTTAGGGGACCGCTCCCGAAATCGAAGACCTTTGATGATAGGTCAGAAAAAAATCAATCCTTATTAAAAAAAACATATTTTAAAACGTTTTATTAGCATTATTTACGCTCTATCATGATAGTACAGTTAAATGAGATAATAGTTTCATAAAAAATACATTACTTTACTAAAAAAAAGAATCAGCAATGAAGCATGATAACAAAAAATTACGCTAATAAAACGTTTTAAAAATATGTTCTTTTTTTAGTCAGGATCGATTTTTTGTCCTTACCATCATCAAAGGTGTTACGAGTACTATCATTTGTCTTCGTTTGCTGGAGCGTTTATTATAGTTACGAACGATTTTGTTAACGTAAGCTTTTAAGAAAGCCGTAAAATCAGCTCATTAATGTTGAAGCTTTGATGCTACAGATACACAAATACAAATGTCATACTAACAGATATATTAAATTTATAACATCATTTTTGATCGGAAGTTAGTAAAAACACTAATCAATTCTATGATAATAATAGTGTATCTCCATAAAACGGTGACGAAACTACTACTAGTAAAGAACTTTATTTAGTTTAGGGTTACAGTTTGATAGTTTTTACTGGCCAATAGCGATGTTAATTGAATGTCAGTATGACAAACAGCACGCACTCTTGATATATTACCCATAACCAATTAATTTCGAGTGCAAAATGGACCCAAAATTAACAACGAAATTTCAATGCAATAACGGTGACACTTTCCATTCAATCATCGAGACATGTGTGAATCAATTATGCAAACGAGGTTTATTAAAAAATATTTTACACTATACGTAAAATAATTTAGTAGAAACTATTTAGTAGATAGTAGAAATAATTTAGTAGACTTGTCTGTACAGTCGATGAATTTATGCAACGACAATTGTGGGCGTTTTGAAAATAGCGATAGAATAGAAAAAGTATTTTTCTTACGTTGCATTTGTCTGTATGTATAAAAAGTTAATTTCCGAAAGTACTCAACGAATTTAGTCGTTTTCATTAGTACAATAAACGCATCTCGGAGCATCGGTCTTTGTTTCATCCAAACCGATGACTGCAAATATATATAATAAATTAGTAGAAATCGCCGGTCTGTACATTAAATTAATGATCCTTTCATAACATACAACTTAAAAAAGGTGAAAAATCGGCACGCTTGCGAGCGAAGCCACGGGCAAAAACTAGTCTTATAATAAACTACGACATTCCTAATTTTTTGTATGTTTGAAAAAATATTATAAGTATTTCCTTTTTACCTTTGAAAAGAGAAAAAAATGTAACGTGCACTAATATAATTACATAAACAAACTGTGATAAAACAAAAAGGTTTCTCAAAACCAGAGGAAAAATACTCCCATATGAAATTCCATTTCAGCGTCTAATAGAATGGCCAAAGAAAATACGAGAGCGGCTGTTCTGGGTTTCCACAAGATGACTGGCTCTGATTAGATAGCTCTATCCCTATGTTTGACCGAGAAACGCGTCAAATGATATTCGCTTTGTTTACTAAATAATAACAGTAAAACTATAAGTAATGATAAAGGTACACTTCGATTTTTACACCTTGGGCTTATTATTGGACTTTTAGTAAGGATCCCTATGTTTTTTGAAAATGTAATTATAGCCTTTCTCGATAAAGATAATATCCAACACTGAAAGAATTTTTCAAATCGGACCAGCGTTTCCTGAGATTAGCGCGTTCAAACAAACATACAAACTCTTCAGCTTTATATAATTAGTATAAATGAATGATCTTTTATGAATAATCCATGCATAAACTACATGATATGTTTAGTTTATAAAAGAACTTATTTCGTTATATATTTTAATAAGCAATTTTAATTACACATCTCCATTAAGTTATTGGATCGAATAAATGTCTGAAATTTTAAGCGATCTTCTAGTTTTTGATCAAAAACAGCAATACTAACTTAGCGGAAGTAACTTCGGAAATCAAAGAGAACTTGGAATTAATATTTAACATTATTTGTCGAAGTTCTGTTATTCTGAGAATGGTTTGAACAGCCGCGAGAGACATTTATGTGACTTTTGAATTATATTTTCTGTTATGTGGAAAATCTTTATATGTGTTGAAAATTGAAGTCGGGTCACAGAATAAATATTTGCAGTAGGGTTCTTAACAGCTTAGGAGGGACCAAGGTAAGGTGAAACCCCAATGGCTTAGTAAAATGGTCTTCAACGCGACACGGAAAAGGTGAATCATAAAGCTATGTACGACCCAGCTTAGGTTAGTAAGCAGTTAAAATTTCAAAGGACTCATGATAGTCTTTGTCCAATATTTCTTAGCCATGTTTTTGAAAAATAAAGATACTCAATAGACTAAACTATAACCAATATACTATTATTTAATATTAAATTTATGTCAATGAAACGTATATATTTAAAATAAATACAACACATGTATTTATTTCAATAAAAAAGAATCTCAACAAAATTGGTTTATTATTTTATGAGTTACCACGCCAATGACACACACACTGGCACTTCGAACTTATACTATTTAACCTTCATCTTGAGCTGAAGGTCAAAGATAACAAGATAATGATGGTTCGTTTCGAAATTATCACTTTTCAGTTCTTTATAATGTAATAACTTAATTATGTAGATCAAAAATGAAAAAATCAAACAAAACTGAAAGTAATACTTAGAAAATATTTTAACCGCCTGAAAATCAAATAAAGCCCGGTATTACATAATATTATTTACCCAAATGTACCTCAAAACATCATATCGCTAGACAGATCTCATTTAGTGAGAAAATGAAAAATTTTATCACCTCACGCCCTGAGGAAATTTACGATGTAAAAAATATTTATTCAAGAATATACAGGTCTCTGTAAAAAGCACCGGATCTCTCGAGGGTCGTCTTTTCTTGTAAACTATTATAAAACACGTTTTCGCTGCTTTCGAAAACTTTTAATTTATTTTAATTATCCTCCAGTCACCTTTTATGGTCCCTCATACTCAATTAATATTCAACGTTTTTAAACCAATACTTTGTATAGGATGTATTTTTGTAAACTATATACGAAAGCAAGCGAGCATACAATTCAAAATGGTGGTGAGCGATTCCTGTCGCTCATAGACACTCGCTCCATGACCAGGAAATCTTTGATACAACACCAATTCTTATTTGGTGAGGTTCTGCTGCCAGCCATTTTTATTTTTATTTCGAATATATACTTATATTGTATAGTTTGTTTTTCGAGTGTTTTTTCAACATTCATCCAGCCATAGGCAGGTCGTATCTAAAGCAGGAGACATCACAAATTTGAAAATGCAACAAAGGTCCGACCGGGAGTCGAACCTGGTACTGTGGCGTCGCGGTTGCTTTATTCGGCCGCTAGACTACAGAGCCCTCAAAATGTATGCATAAAAATTATCATATATAACAATTTGTCAACTGGTAAAGCCGGTATTTCATATTCGGGATAAGTGTACCATCCCATTATTACTTACTTTTTATGAGTGAGATCTAACTTGTTTTGTATTTACATTTATTTCTACTTTCTAATTTTATACACTAAAGTTAGACTGTTATTACTTGACAGTAATTTATGTATACTACAACTTGCTAAGCCTTTTTTTAACATTTTTTTTAATATATTCACTGCGTTCAAAAGACAGTCAGTATAGTAGAGTGAAGATGTTGAAAGGACAATAATACAATTATCGCAGCACAAACGTTTGATTTAAAAACAAATATTTTCGAATATATAATACAATGTTACTTATTTGAAAATGTTAATAATATTATCCGTCCGAGTCGCAAATGTCAGTAACAGAACTAGTTATTACTTATTAATCTGGAGCGCAGAAATGGTTATATGCTTCAATACTTAAAACTTAAAACCGTATGCGCTTATATTTTCAATTTTGTAGGGTAATTTAGGTAATACATAGCTGTTCTCTTTCAAAACTATTCCATACTAAAAAAAAAGGGTTTTATTTATAAATAGCAGCCGTTTTCTTAGTATACGGTACTTATTATTGCAGATGTGCAATGTAAACAATTTTCTTCTGTCTGTCTGTTTTTCCAACTACTTTCCGAAACGGGTGGACGTTTTTGACTGGATTTTCAATGAGATGTAGATAAAGTCAGTACTTATAAGTTAATCTGGTGTTTGTCAGTTTAATAACCATCATAACTGTATAAAAATAACTACTAGTGTATACGTAAATATAGTTGGTAATAAACCTTTTTACGTGTTGTGTATCCTTTTGGTGGTTATAAAAATAATAGTAAATAATGACTTGACAACTGAACCGTTTTCAGTAAACCAATATTGGCATCAACTAAAACATTTATAGCCTAGATAAAATGCAATAAAATGCGGTGGCACAATATGAATGTTGTTTTCTAGTCAAATTTACACTAACTGAGCCCGACCCAAGAGCGGGCAAAGTTTTCAGTTTAGTGTACATTTCATTGGCGGATACAATACCGTGCTGGGAGACGGCTTAAATTAAGGAACAAACTTACTGAATCAGTTACAACTATTCCGAAACTGCTGATTCTGACCACAAAATATGCAATTCATGCCAGAATTACCTTCTAGCGGTAACAAGAATTGAATATTTCGCCCTTATCACGTTACAAATGCCACAATCGTGAGAACGTAGTAATATTTTTATCATTATAATATAGTAAAATACCAGATAGTTACATATTTTATTTGAAATTATGGAAACAGAACATACATATCAATACAATAGATATAGAAGAAATAGACACTAAAAATAGGTTTCAAAATTAACTTGAAGAATAGCATAAAATTGACGTTAAACAGTATAGCAAATATTAAGTTACAAATACAACGATATGTATTAGTGTGAATATAAAATATATTATATGAATCATTGAAGTGAGGTCCGTTTGTAATGTAATACTATTTTTTGTTTTTTAAATATATACGAGAGTAAATAGGATACATACAGGAACAAAATTTATACAATATAGTTTGTCTATGCGTATGTTTTTTCCAGTTTAAATCCCAAATAGACATATATTAATGAGACTTCCACTAATAAAAAGCTAACGTTATAGGGAGGATATTTTGTTTCTTTATAATCATCATAATTATATTTACACAAAACTGATGAAAGGCCGCGGGGCTCTACTAGTTCGTTTATTAATACTGTTAATAAATTGGATAATTTCTTTGTTATATTTTGAAAGTTTTAATTACTCTGGACAACTTAATATCAATATTCTTAAAGTACTTTACAGAACCGTGTAAAGCTTTAGTTTTGGAAATAAAATGTGTTGTTTCAGCCATTATAATTCAGCCTTTTATTATAAGATAAGAAAATCGTGCAGTGTTGTAGTATGTAAATTAAAGCAAAGCAAAAATGGGATGGGCTTAAAAATATTAAGTAAAGTAAAGTAATGAAACTATATTTCTCGGTTCTCATGTTTGGCTCGTGCATCGATCTGAAAACAATTTCCCGGCCACTCTTTGACAATAAGCTTCAGGATCTGGGGATGGAGTCGAGCAAAATAATACATTTCCTTCATAGAGCCTTAATATTTAACGAAAGAAAATTGAATGAATAATGTTTTCCTGTAGTACAAAAAATATCAACATACAGAGTGTTTGAAGACTACTCCCGAAGACGAAAACGGGTGATAGTAGTTATGACACCTTTGATGATGGGACGGAAAAAAATCGATCATGACTATAAAAAAGTCATATTTTTAAAACGTTGTTTTAGAGTTATTTCGTTTCGTTACATTGCTGGCTTTTTTTTCAGTATTTTTTATGAAATTATCATTTCATTTAGCTCTATAAACATGATGAAGAGTAAATAACTCTAAAAAACGTTTTAAAAATGTGACTTTTTTACAGTCAGGATCGAATTTTTTTCTGTCCCATCATCAAAGGTGTCATAA
>JAOSYY010000010.1:5295890-5321533 GCA_025727935.1 Hebomoia glaucippe
ATACCACCCCAAATTTTCACTCCTAAATTTTATATATTTATGTGGCAAAACGACGTTTGCGGGGACAGCTAGTATAAAATATATATCTATACACATAATTAAAATTGGCTTTTACTAAATTTATATATGATAGATGTAAGTACAGTACACGTATCAAAATAACATTTTTTTAAATTTTTGTCTATCTATTTGTTCAGGCTAAACTCTGAAACGGCTGGACTTTCACTGACATATATGTGTATGATGTAATAAACACTAACTCAAGCTATTTTTTTTAGATTCTTTGCTATTTTGATTAATATAATTAATCAAAAATTAGTATTCCAAACGGCCGAAATCGCAAGAACAGATTGTTCTCGATATAGCGATAAAATATTGCAAAATGTGAGATTGCACAATAATCTTGAACGTGTAGTAATTTTGAAAAATTGCGCAATGTTATTAAAACGTTAGAGCGGCTTAGATTTTATTGCAGAATTTCCTAGCACCGTGTAAGCTCAATATTCCGGCCCAGATCAACCAGGAAAACCAGTGTTCTCAATTTTAGCATTGGTTTCGTTTGGGTACCTCGCTCTTTTTTTGAAGTCGGTTGAAAACGAAAGAAAAATACCAAACGTTTGAGTATTTAAGACTTAAAAAAAAACATACGAATAGCTACTGAACCTCGGATTACATGTCTCCCTGACACACTTATACAATTAAAAATATAATATAAACATATTAAAACTACATTATATCGTAACGTGAACATTTTTTTTATTCTTATGTGAGCTGATTTAATTTGAATTGAAATACATTTGAAAATGTGTGAGTTAAACAGGTAATTAGAAGAAATTACCTAAACGTCGACCAAATGTCATAAGACATGACATTCATCCAACAACAAGTGGCAATTATAGAGAAGTAGGTAATAAAAGCTGAAACAAGAGAAAAATATATATATTATTATATAAAACTAACTTCTAATGCCTTTGTAACCGCCAATGCAATCATATTATATCATTTTTAGTTTACGTCTGTCTGTCTGTCTGTCGCATTTTGGTATCCTTAACAAAGGGCCAATGTAAGCTAAAAACACGTTGGTCATTCGTAAAATAGAAAAATGCTAGAGAAACTAGCTGCAGAAAGCAAAATTGAGTTAAAGGAGCAATGATTATTACAATACTAATAATAAATAAACACGAATAAGCCCGCGAATTCGCTCGCGTTCGTGTCGATTTAAAAGCACTTCTAGAAGGCTTTCCTTTTCTTATTTTTATATTCATTGATTATACAGACATGCAGTTTCTAATTTGATCAATTTTTGAATACATTACCATCACTAATATAAATAAACATAAAACGACATCTTTTATTACTTACAAAGAATTTTGCATACCGTCCCCGAATGCAATTTGCCCAAAATAATTGCTAAAGATACGAAATATCCTATATAACTAGACACGTAACACATCCTTATCTTGCCAACCAAATTCTGAGAGTCTGGCAACACTATGTAAATTAAGAGCACTAAGAACAGGAAGAAAGAGGACACTGACAGCGCTGAAACAGAAAAATAATTTTCAAATTACACACCATGCTAGAATTATGTTTTATCGTAGTACAGTGGCGCCCCGCGGTTACATTTGTGTTTTCGCGAGTCAATTTGTGTTGCATATCAGCTGACACGAGGGACTTCGTTTATGCCCCATAAGATTTTTATTACAACGGTTATAGTAAGCCAACCATCAGAGTTAGCTGTCCTGGACTTTTATATGGAACTTTATGAGAGAAACTATCCCATTATGCATAATTATTTCGTTTTATTAACAACTTCCTTAGTGCATGCAATCGAAGCTCTCAAAAGGAATATTTCTTCGGTTCAATTTCGATCAAATTCGCGTCTTAGATTAATATGATCTAACAAAAGTTATGAGTACTCAGGTAAGATATACAAAGTAATATCCCAATTGCACTTACCAATAATGAATAATGTCGATTGTTGTTCTCTTACTGGTGGCATCGCGTAATTCACCCAAAATTGTGGGGGGGACTTCTCATTTTCTAGTAACTCGTAGTCTATACAAAAATCATCGCTAGCTATTTCAATCCATCTGTTGTATTGATTAGGATTTTCTATGTACAAAACACCACTCTGAAATATAATCACAGTAATTTAGTGGTATGAAACAATCAACTACAGATTTAGTTCTACAGCTTAAATATGCGAGATTTTTTATGATACACAGGAGGTCAAATATAGGTTAGATACATCAGAATAAAGTTATCCATAGAAATAAAATGGAGAAAGATGAAGTCATTCTCTATTATAAGGACTGAAATTTTCGCCATTTAGTATTTTTTTACATCTAGAAAAACTAAAAAGCCTCTTGGAAAGAAAAATTTAATCACTCTGAGAAAAGTTTAAAAAAATTATAGTCAAACTAATACGTATCAATTTTCTTTTTTTTCTATCTTCTAATTTAACTGTGAGACAATCTTGCGTGTCTGTTTCTGGATTTGATTGTATTGTTGCCTTTATTAAAAAATATATATTTGCATGCAATAGATTTTTTTTTATTCCAGTTATAAACTATGAAAATAAAACGAGTTACGTTGTTAGTCATTTGCATTAATATTTCCACGTCAATAAATTTCCTGATGTGACTTATTTGTATTTAATATAATAATTTCCTTATATGTTATTATTTTATACACATTGTTTTAACGAATTTTATGGAATTTATTAAAACTACGATGGTTTGCCACAGATTAATAGTTTTATTCAAATTAAAAAAAATAGACAAAAGGACAATCTTGCATATAGTATACTAGATGGTGCTAGTAGATATTAATTTATTATTTTGATACATATATTTAACATAATTAATAATAAATTCACACCACAAATTCCATTGAGAAAGTGAATATTTGTGACGTTTTCACTGCGTCACCTCTGATGACGTTTGGACAGACCATTGTTGAGAGTTTGTATGGGGACTCATATTTTTTTCAGTGCAGGTCATCGCTACTATATTATTTTCATAGATAGTCATATATAACAACCAATACTTAAGATTAATCAAATTCAATTTCAATAAAATAAGGAAAAATATTTCTATTTTAAAGGTCGTCATAATGTCACGTCATTATCGAATTCATAGTTATATTTAGTTCAACCTAAACAACTTGTAAGTCTAATAACTAATGAAGCTTTAAAACATTTTTTAAAAGATTTAAAGTATTAGGTTTCTATATCCTCGAAAGCCTATTCCAAAATATTTAAAAATGAATATAGGTCTAAGAATCTCGTTTTTCGTAAAAGTAGGTTTAAACTATGACGGTCTTATTTAGCTGTTAAAACAAGTGTTAAAGCTTCACCTGTTGAAAACCTCATTAGGCTTATGAAACGTACGAATAAGCCCAAAAGCCTATTAACGTAATATTCTTGACTAGAATATATTTTTAACATTTTCTTTACCATCGTCGAAAGACATGTATTGGTGGTACAAAGTCTATAATTTTAAACATCGTTCATTTTCCCTATAATTCTCTATAACGTTGTTTCCCACGTCTTAGATTACCTTTTTTTGTCGGCAATCATTAAAATTTATCACTTTTTATGATAGTTTTATGACTATTCGATGCTTGGTCATTCTTACAGACTTCAATTCCTAATGATAGGAACAAAGCTTTGCCTTTGCTAATATAAATTTAAGACTTCTATTGGTTTCACTATTAACAATCATGGAATTTCGAAAATCATTTGTTTTTTTAATTGAACGATAATAATATAATGTAGTATCTTAAAGTTAAGCTCGTGATTCACTTACCTCTTCCAAATAAACATTTTCGTTAATGTACGAAGCCAAATACGATGTATTAAAAAATTCTTTGTTAGCGAATTTATTTCCAACAAGGTGGAAAACATCGTTGAATTTTTTATCTGTCTCGTACAAGTAATAGTCGTAGACGGTAACAGTGGAAAAGTCTTGTTTTAAAGAGGGAATACAATCCATGCCACTAACGACCTCACTATGCCGACAGCACTTATAAATACACTTTTTATTTGCACACAATTCAAAATCCACATGAATCTTTTCTTTGCCACACTCACTGTCTTTATTTGTACAATTATATTTAAATTTATTAATATTATTACTTGTTATAGACGTGTGTGTAAAATTAATTGATGATATAACAAATATAATCGCCGTAATATATCGATACATTTTGAGAGTTAAAATTAGTTTTAGTCGTGCGTAACATACTATGTTAAAGTTTAAAGTAACAGGTTATGCGAGTTTCTTCGATCAACGACAAGGAGTCATTAAGCTGAGATGTCAGATGTAGGAGGAAAAATGCAATGTTATTATTACCCGGTGTGCCAAGAATGTGTATTCTTTATATATGGTATACTATCGTGGAGTTGCGTGCACAGAGTTTTTAGATAGGGAAAGAAAATTGATTTCCTTTACCCACTGCCTATGTAACTTTTTTGTATCCCCAAAGAGCAAGACCTTGTTACCCCAAAAAGAAAAGTTTAAAACAAGCGTCGATTACTCTCAGTACACATCCCTTGAACTTTTACAACAAAATATATTTATTAAAATACAAAAAAGATAATATAAATTAATTAAAAATAAATTTCACGATGGTTCATTTTTATTTACACACACATAAATGATTATAAAAAAAATATCTTCTAAAATCTTTCACAACAAAACAAATTATAGTTATTTTTACTAACCAATAAAATCTAATAAATTAGTCACACCACACAAAAATTATTAGAGAATAATAACAAAAACATAATACGACAAAATTATATGAATTTCTGCGCGTCTAACGCCAAACAATTTAAAAACAACCAACTTTGAATGGTCGCATAATTAGGTAGTGCCTATTTAGCTAAGATCTTACAGTTGGCAACGCATTCTAGTCTTGGATATCCTCATTAACGGTCGAATAGTATAAAACAGAGCAATGCGCGCTAAACCCAAGGGTGTTGTTAGTAATTTACTTTTTATTCGAAATCATCACAAAGACGTTTTGGAACCGATATTCGGAGCGTCCGCCTACAATCGTGAAATTAACTAGCTTGAGGTGGCCTTAATTAACTGTTATTAGGTCTTGTGTCATTAATTGTGCGAGACACTTGAACTATACTAAATTCTTTAAAACATTTATCAGAATTGTTTTATGTCGTGTCTTCCGAAATATTCTTATCCGTATATAAACTCATAAATAATATTGAAGTGTCTGTTTATACATCACTATATCGACTTTTATGTGAATACATTTGAAAGTATACACTTACAGATTACATGTACACAGCAAGACTGAACAACCACCGAAATGACTAGACCAATTTTGACGGAACTTTTCCTGGTAGATAGTTTAAGTACATGTACTTAGGAGTTAGAAGAAATCTTACAAATTGAAACATTATCTAGTAAATCTGACCATATAATTTCATGGGGATTTACGATTTTTTGCGGAACCCAAATTATTTTTATACAATAGAATTCTTTATTTCTTCGCACCGTAACGTCAGCTATCTGCCTGTGAAAGTCTCATCAAAATTGGTCGAGCAGTTTTGGAGATTAATTGGAAGAATATAAAAAGTTCCTCTGTCATAAGTATATATACTTATTTGGAAAAGCAATTATTTCCTTATTACATACTGTAACTGAAATACTATTTACTAGTATACATAGGTAAATGTTTTTGTCTGAGTTCCATTTTTAAAAATATTGTGTAATCATAAAGCGTCTGCTAATCCGCGTGGAGGTTAGAATCAGTCTACTGTTTATGTTATCGTATTCAAAGTTTAGACGCGGCAAAGCTGGCACATGTACATAACGTTAGTCTCAGTCGTCTTATCGTGCCCTCAAAAATTGTTTATCTATTAAAAAAATGTTTAAATTATTTCGTTCGTTATAATTTTCATTAAATACGTGAATCGGGAAAATCCGTTCCGATAATTAAGTGCCAACCGGGATTGCGCTCGTCATATCCTCATTAACCAACGTAATATCTGTGGTGTAGCACGAAGTATGGGCTATACACAATTTTTTATTGTATTGTTATTATTAAAAATAACGCAAGGATATGATTTCGTTTATTTGACTAAGTGTTGTCCTCTAAACTACCATGTGTCGAAATCAAAATGTATCGTCGATGTGTATCCGAGCAATAATTTCTCTGATGTATTCGTAACGTATAATGAAGAGGTCATGAATAGAAGTTTTCACGAAAATTTCCGTCTGACAGTGTATAATGCAACTTTTATTTATGATAGAATGCTTGAAAATACGACATTGGTTCCAGTAAGTTTTCTTAACATTTTATTGTTGTACTTAAGACTAAATAAATGTTTATTTTAACTTATTCTTACACTATGGTAACGCAAACAAGCATACAGTTTACCTGGTGCTAACCTTAAGTTCTTAGCCATATTACATCAGTTATTATTCAATCGTTATCTCGAGTATTCGGAACATCAAAGACTGATGTTGAAATGTGTACAGAACTTCAAGAGCTTTAGTATAAACGCCAGTACAAGCCCCGAATACCCCCGAAACCGAACGTCATTATTTATTAAATTAACATTTGAAATATTTAGTTCCCTTGACGATTTTGGCTAAAAAATATATAAATGTTGATAGACTAATTTAACAGCGAGCTGCCATTAGTTAAATACAAAATTATATAATGTTATTATTATATAGACACTGACATTTTAATGTTTTTGTAGAATAATCTGACTTAATCTTATCGTACTTGTTGACAATTAATGAAATGAAGATTCTCATGCGATAATATTGTATATCTAATCATAATTTGTTATATAATCGAATTAGTTATGTATATATAAAATGAGTCACAACTAGAAGTGACGTAATTAATACGAATGATTCTAACGCAATTTATCTGTTCTGTTGAAAATAGGGTTCAATATAGTTAAACTAACATTTCCAAGATTTCAAATTATTGTTTTAAAAGTTTCCTATGCAACAGGTAGAAGGGAATTAAACAATTTTAATAATGTAATCAAAAATGGGATTATAAGCGAAAACGTATATTATATAATTAGCTAATTAGTTAAGTTACGCCTAAGCCGTAACGTATCTAACAGTGAGACCAATTAAAATCGGTCCATCCGTTACGGATCTTACTATTAACAGACAACACGCAAATAATTGTGTGATATGTGCACGTTTTAAATACCGTATATACATTCATATGCGTTTAGAAGTTATTTCGATATTACAAACAGACGCTTTTGTTATTCGAAGATATGCGTAGAAATCATAAAAAAATCATATTTTCGAACATCAAACGTAAGCAATCTTCACAAGTTAAATTTATATTCAGTAACGAGCTTTTTTTAACACGCACAAAACGTTCGATTCTGCTGTTTTTTTTATGAAGATCGATTATGTATGTAAAATATGTGACGGATTAATCATTGTTGAGGAAAGAGGGCTTGATCTATTTAAAAGTTAATATTGGATTTTCCTCTATAAACTAAGCTTCGTGTAAACTAGAGAATGGATACGCGATGATGGCGTCGGCCTATGTGGCATAAAAAAATAAAATAAATGGGAATTCTATTGAAATAAATATTCCTCCGTTTTAACGCGCCGTAATATATTATAAAGGTTGTTAAATACCTCCGTTCTGCCTTTTTGTCTTTAGAATTTCACGGCTATGTACAAAGCGCTACAGAACTCGTATCTGGCAATACTATACATAACCTACAAAACGACGTTACGCATGATTAGTTTGGATATTGCGTTAAACAGTTATAGACGTGTAAACATGAATATTAGACATGCATTAGATAGTGAAATAAAAGTATACACGAAACAAATAGACAGACGTAAATGTACATACTACAGTTAAATACAGTAAAAAAAAACATGAAATTAAATAAGTTAAAAGGTTCTATTCAAGCTTGAAGAATATTACAAGTGGTATAAAAAAGGTACACAGTCCTTGGTCTAACACGTCATCTCATAATAATTTATGTAAATTTGATAACAGGAAAACACTAAATATAAGGATAAAGAGTGTGATTGGTTCAATTCGCAGATTGGCAAACGCTTAAAGTACAATTTAGGACAACTCCACCAATAAAATAAATCACTGCTATACCCAAATTTATTATAGAATACGTATAATGATACCATGGAAAAAACAAGATATCTTCCTAGACTAGATGAACCTGATCTTCCTAGAATGGTTTTTAATATTTTTTGGCCTTTTTTAAAAATTAGAATCATCAATGATACCTACCACCTTCGGAAGAGACCTTCAAAATATTATTTCTACACGAAGTCTAACGAATAATGAACATTTTTCAGACCGGTGATCTTTTGAGTGATGGCGAAATCTTCGAAAAAACAAATTTTTGCATAGATTATTTGGAAACGAACGAAACTAAAACATACATACCAAAGTATTGGGTGACGACCGAAAATAAGGAAACAAATTCTGAATACTTCAAAATATTCGGTATACATAAATTGTAACTTCAGATATCTAATAAATAAAATTCTCATGTCGCGGTGGTTGTAATTCTACTCCTCCAAAACGGCTCGACCGATTTTCGTGAAATTTTATAACAAAATTCAGTAGATATGAGAATCGGACATCTATTTTTCATCCCTAAAATTTTAAGAAAAGGGGTGTTATAAGTTTGTCGTGTATGTGGCATTGTAGCTCCTAAACGACTAGGCCAATTTCGATAGAAATTTTTTTAAATTGTCATAATTAAGGTTTCTCTTAAATTTTACTTACAGTTTGTAATCTATGACTTATTTATTTTCAGCACTGTTAATATCTTGTGTATTCTTGACACTTGTTCTCTTGGTCTATATTCTACTCCCAGACCTCCGGACTGTAAGGGGAAAAATAATTATGTCATGTGTTGGGAGTTATTTAGGAGGATTTCTATCATTAGTTACCATGCAAATAAGAGTCAGTCTAGCTGATGTAAACAGTGCTTTTTGCTACAGTTTCAGTGAGTATCAACATAGAACTTTTTTTTAGTGTAGTGTGGTTTCCTATACGCAAAATTAAAAATAACTACTTATAAACATAAAATCGACATTTTTGTTGATATCAAAACGGTCTTTTCTCCATTGACATTACAGTATGTAGACTTATTATGATAGACAATCAAAAAAACCTATCTTACTGTAAGTCTGTTCTGGTTTATCTCAAAAATATCTATGGCCTCACTTGTACTCGTTTCATTCTGCATTATTACATTCCCTGCTTACAAGAAAATTAAAAATAATAACTGGGAACCAAAACTATTTAAGGCGAATTTTGATTATGTACATATGAATGTTTGAAACTATGGATAAATGTATATTTTTATTATTATTATTTTAATAACACATTACACGCTCGCTCGGATCCGAGTGGGAGGGGCCGCTACTATAGCCCGGCCTCACTCGGATTCGAGTGGTGGGCACGGAATGTGTTATATCTCTCATAGTGCCTGTACACTTATTCATTAATTCATAAAAATCTCTTAAACCAGGCTTAAAGCATCGGTTTTTTTGCTACCCTTCAGAAGGTTTAACAGATGGCGTCAAATGCAATAATATTGTATAATAATGTGATAAATATTTTCTTACAGCTAGCCTCGTTTACTTTTTCTTCTTGGCGAGCTTTTTCTGGATGAACGCTTTAGCATTTAAGCTGTGGCGAGATAATAGGTAAGATCAATTGAAACAACGTACCTTATTTCCTATTTAAAATGTATCTTTCTTAATATATAAAAATTAGGTGTCACGTTGTTTGTACGGAATGAACTCCAAAAGTACTGAACCGATGTTAACGTCTTTTTTTAAATGAGTGCTATGCTCGAACTAAACAAACTATCCTATCTCTTAGATAGGATAGTTTGTTTATCAATTTATAGTCGCAATATTATTTTATCTGTTGACTAAATTTAGTAGGTATTCAATAGATGGCACTGTGTTAAAAGCTCAAACGTTTCAATAATAATAATAATGCTTACTAATTACAATTTAATATAACAAAAACCTCAGCAACAGCAACGCGTGGCTGAGTCATCTAGTTGATATACAAGAAATTACGTGGATACAAAAAATAAATAGTATATCTTTGTTTACAATAAATAACTTTTGTCAAGACCTTGTAATACGGGATCGAATCATGTAAATTGTATTATAAATAGCAATAATAATACTACTTAAAGGTCTCATAATATATATAAATTGATTCTAATAACAACTTTAAAACTTCTAGTAATCAATACATGTTAAGATTACAACAATGGCGTACATTATTTTGTTATTTACTACAAAATATAATTAATTATTTTAGTATCATTGAAGTAATATGATCATGGCTTTAACTCAGTCGGTCCTAATTGATACTATATAATTAAATGACTCATTTATTTATGTAAAAGCAATATATACTGTATTCCTTATAACATAGGATTATAAATAGGTTAAAATGAACGTTATAAAATAATATTGTACTCGGGATGTACCGCAGAATAAGACACTTTATATTCAGCATTATATACTATTAGGTTTTATAATTTTCTTAATGACCATAAATTTTTTATAATTATGGTTATTAAGAAAATTTCTGTGGACAATTTTAAAATCATTGTATTAGTTTTTAGTTTATCAATTTCAAGGTACATACATTGTTCTTCTATTATATAAAATTCTCTTGTCACAATGTTCGTACCCATAGTCCTCCGAAACGGCTCGGCAGATTCTTATGAAATTTTATATGCTTATTCAGTAGGTCTGCGGGTCACTACTATCTATTTTTCATGCCCGTAAATGTTAAGGGTGGTCCACCCCTAAATTTTTTCTTATTTTTTAGACACAGCATATAAACATATACAACCCTATATATATATGTGGCAAAACGACGTTCTCTGGGTCAGTTAGTTATCATATAAGTTTTTTTAAGGTCCGGCAACGGGTCTCCAAAACCCTTATCTTGCTGAAGTCCGTGTGATGATAGGTCACTTACCATCAGATAAGCTGTATGCCCGTTTACCCTTCTATAGTATAACAAGGATTTTTTATTAATATTCACCAATAAATATGCACCAAATACGTTTTCAGGCAAATAATCAAGCAAAGAGTAAAAAAATATTATTACCAAACTGTAAGAAGGGGAGGCCTTGATAATCGAATTTATGGCAGATACTGTTTATACGCCTGGGGAATACCTTTGATCATGACCACATTTTTAGTCGTAGCCGACTTCGTGGATTTGGAAAACGATTCGAGTTTCATAAAACCTAATATAATACAAAACGGATGTTTCTTGAAAGGTAAGCATGACGTCCTTGCTTACGCTCATTTGGTTTAAGATCATAGAAAATGGAACAACTACGATCGTGGAGATAGAATTTCGTACGCTGAATTTTTTCTTTTTTTTGTTATGATTGCTTGGAAAGTGACTATATACTTTTTTTCTTTTTTTTTTTTCAACGGATTTAAAAATAATTTTTGATAATAATGTAAACCAAAATATTCGAATGTCATTTTTACGTCTGTATGCGGCCAACACAGGTGCTGTTTTTATCTAATATATAAAATTCTCGTGTCACAGTTTTCGTTGCCATACTCCTCCGAAACGGCTCGACAGAACCTTATGATAATTTATATAGTTATTCAGTAGGTCTGAGAATCGGACAACATCTATTTTTCATCCCCCTAAGTGATAAGGGTTGTTCACCCTTAAAATTTTTGGACAAGATTTTTTGTTTTCATTTTTTTAAGATAGAGCATATAAAAATACATATAATCCCCAATCTTCACCCCTCTACAGTCAACCCTTATTAGTTATGTGGCAAAACGACGTTTGCGAGGTTAGCTAGTATATTATAGGATTTAACTTACTTGTTGCTATAGCTATCTGGTTAGATATACCTGACCTTGTATTAAACACAAATACTGTTACGCGCCGTAGCAAGAGGATAGGCGGCCGATTCATGTTACTCGCCGTAACCGGAGGGTAGGCGGCTGATTCGACTCGTGGCGGGAGTCTGCCGGCAACATCTACCGCGAGGAGTACGCGAACAGCGCGCAAAGGGAACGAACACGTTTCCGTGGGAGCATTTTCGGTTATATTAATGATTCTATTGTAACGTTAATTGTGTAATATTAAGTTTAATTATCCGTGTTAGCATCCGAATACAAATACCAAATACAAATAGACTTTTATTTAAGAATACATTAGCAAATACCGTTTCCTCTGCGCACCGAGCGCACTCCGCAAAGTTAGAAGGATATTTCCGAAGCATTTGTCCCCGACACGAGAGCATAAACGCTCTTTCAAATGCACGTTTCTCATAATTCGTTTGCGCCCGGATCTGAAGAGCCGTCTGGTTTTCTGGTTCAAGCTCTATGATAAAGTGTTTCTTTGTAATATATTGTGAATAGAAATTGTTTTAAAATTTCGCCTTTACTTCACTAAGCAATTCAATAAAAATAAAAGACAAAAGTTCGAAGAAGTCGATTTTAGCTATATTTACACATTTAAAAATATCAAGGTACCTATACTTATAATAAAATTTATCAGTCTTATTTAATAAGATCTGCAAAAACAGACTCTTTTTAAAATACTTATTTTGCTACTTAACGCGTTGTTACTTTAGCTTAAATACCGCTCAAGTACAGCTTTACAACTCTTATAAATGACACATTTGAACAATAGTCCAGTAAACGGCCTATTGCTCTGTTATAGTGATAATTTTTATAAATAGGACCGTTAAATTTTTATTTTTCTCTCAATTAGAAATTAAAATTACGAATGCTAATATTAATTATATTAAATAAAAATAATTATTGATTCATAACGGACACATTAGAAAATACATTTTAAAATTTGTGTATTAGGCGTCTTAAAACACACCCATGGCCAAAAATGGCAAAAAAGTAATGTTTTCCCGTAATTATGACAAATATATTGTCCGAGTAAAGGGTTTAAGAGCTTGAAAAGACTTGTCTCGGTACATACCAGCTGCGCAAGCTGCATCAACTAATGCTTCAGAGTAATGTGTCGCTTTCGCCCGCGCCAAACTTCTACCAAGCAAAGAGCGCACATCTGAATTCTAAAATATAAATTTTAAATTTATCTAATTAACAAAAAAGCTTCCGCCTATCTATAAAATATAAATAAACAATTACTTTTATATTAATAAAGTTTTCCTTAACCTCTAATGATCCTTTCTACTAACCTTTTAACTTTACTTGAAGAAAACTTACGCCAGAAACTCTTAAATAATTCAACAAAGTATACCTTTAAAGATAGAGTTGGCTTTTGCCCAGGAAAGATAATGGAATCGCTTATTCCAAACAAATTGGAGGATTGTGACTCACGTACGTAATACCTTTGTTTATACCGGCTAAGACAGAAACTATTGTAATTTTTCATGAGGTGTTATTGGCGACGGAGAACTTATGAAATAAATTTCATAGTTCTATTATTTATAAGAGAAAAATAAAATAGAGCTTAGAAAAATACGTGAACGATAAATAAATATTTATGATCATTTCATAACACTTAAAAACACTCAAAATATTTGCTACATGTTAAAAAATTTGATATTATTTAAAAATCTCGTTAAAAACTAATTATAAAAATGGTTAAGTACGATTACGAGTATTTTAATTAAATCTATTGAATATAGCTAAGTAGTTTTAGGTGCATTTAGTCTGTACAAGAGCAATTGCAGGTAACTCGAAAGCTCTGCTCGACGTCGGCTTAATTAGGTGGCGCTAGTTTATTTTAAAATAGAATTGCACTTTAATATTGTGCTCCGAATAGCTTTGGGCAAACCTGTATTCTTTTTAGCTAATTATTCCGTGTGGATAACTCATTATTGCAGTTGTGTACTGTCCTTGACCAATGTTTAATACATGTAAGTTGTATCAATATCACATATAATCAATTATAAATATTGATTAGTCACTTTGAGATTGTAAGTTTCTACAGATGCATTGCGTATGACTTATTAAGGATATCTATAAATTATTTATCAGCCATTAAAATCTAGCACAAAAATATCTATTTTAAAAATGGAAACCGGTAAAAAGTTATACAATTATTTCACAATATCATTAATGTTATTAAGGAATTTTGTTAATAATTCGGTAAAATATTAAAATATAATCGTTAAAAGATTATATTTTAACATTTGTTGTAGTCAAACGAATGTTTTCTTCATTATCTTTCTCATATAGAAGTCACTTCTAAGTTATTAATTAAAGTAAGCCTTAGCAAGTTCTGTATAACATGTACTTACATTCCACCGTAAGGCCTCGTTGTACGCTAGGATTGCTTTCTCAAATTGCTCTAACCGCTGCAAGTAATTCCTGTAAGATGGGATGTGACACGGGATTATTCTGTTTAATCTCCACGTAGTAAAAGTTTATTCAAAATACAGTTGCAGCTTGTATGTGTGAGCCAATGTGACGGCAATAATTTTTTATATCCACCTGCCTATACGAAATTGTAAAGAAACAGACTGTTTAATCATTTCACTATATGGAATGCGGTTAATGTAACAAAGTAACGATTCAAATTTAGCGGAAATAAAATAGCAGTAGTATTATTTTGGTTGGATACAATAGAAGTTTGATCTCCCACTTGTTTTAAACAAAAAGAAACAAACTTTATAAACGAATTGATTAAAATATAGATAACTATTCTATAAATTATTTATTTAATTGCGCACAATGCACGTATTTCATTCGTAATGTTTTAATTTTAAATACATTTTTAAAAATTTTGATAACATTTAATAAATATTTGGGTTATTTTAATTACATTACGTTAGTTTTCTGTGACGCAAACTTGTTAGAATTATCGCGCTGTTGCGTTAAAATTGTTAGCTTTTCATTAAATTAAAATATAAATTACTACAGTAGATATAACAAGCTTTTTATTTAAATATTCCATCAACTTTCGTATTTAATTATTATTAAGCTAGTTAATGCTTAAAATATCATATACAATAATAATTCGTATTTCAATTAAAATTATCACTTCAAAACTATTTTAGAAAATTCAAGACATTTCTAGTTGTTTTATCTCAGATATAGAGATGTATGAGGGTCGCTTCAAAACTATGAGTTCATGAATTTTTCACAAAACGCTATTATTGATCTATTTATTATTGAATCGTGCAACCAAAAGTAATATAACACTACACTTTGTAGCATTCATTATCAATGAGTGGTGATTTGTAACCGTTGTAGGATTAATGTAATACTAGAAATTTACCAGACGTGGACACAACTTTATTCTACAAGGAACACGATAATTGTTTTCAATAGCGCGGAATCCGAACTCGCAAAACTCAATACGTGATTTTTATACATTTTAGTGATTATAACATCGACGCACCAACAAAAATATCCTCATTTTAATGACACAACTTCAGTTAATAAAATAAATAACACAAATCACTGAGAGTGTATAAGCTTCAAGGATGAAAAACGGTTTGTAATCCTATTAGGGCCGTTACAGTCCAATAAATGTCTAAGTAATATAATTTAATACGTTTGAATAAGCTACTTGGGTGAGACTTGCCCCTAAGCAGACAATTGAAAACCAACCCTCTTTCTCGATATACGGCCACAACATTGCATATAGGCTTCTCTTGGGGCACCAACTTTTTTCTCATATTAAATCTGTGTCTACAGACTTAGATAACAACGTAATAAATTGTATGATTAATTGTGAAGTTTTACAGGCTAAATGATTATATCTAGTAGGCTAAGCCTTAGATATTAATGAATACATACTTCTTCGTTCGTTCTACAATCACAAAAACATATTTAAGTCAAAAACAAGTTATTAATAAACACTTTTTTAAAGTAATTATTATACAAAATGTATACTAAGATTCTATCAAACAAAAATTTTAGATATACCGATTATGAAGTATCACAAAATATCGAATCGATTCGTAAATAAATATCTGTTACAAATATAAAACTTATTAATATAATTCTAATGAAAAAGCGCATCGGTTTCTGCAAATCGTACCTTCTCAATTTTTTGCTATCCAACAAAACAAGCTGTTGATTGCAGTTTAACGTATAAATGATATTCAGATCGCAAATGACCATTCTTTCACACTAGAAATTAAATTTTAAAGTTCTAAATGACCCTACAAAATGTTTGTAGATTTTCGGACATTTTCTTTTAAGTTATAAAAAGTAAATCTATTACAGTTCTCGTAAACTACCGATAGATGAAAATAGAAAATACTATAACGTGTGTCTTTAACTTAGACGTGAGTCGGGGTTAATTGTATTAATTAAAGTAAATTGATCAAAGGAAACTAAATGGGTGTTGAGTGGCTTCCTGCTGCTCGAGAATATTACATTACTTACCTAATGGTTACTAAGAATTACACGAATTACCTATTTTAATAGTTAGATATCCTTTCACTGGAATATCTTTCTTAGAAATTTAGATTTGCAAAATAAAACACGAAAATCTAAGACAACTGTTATTGAAAGAAAATTAAAACTTAACTTAGTTGCTTCTTAAATTAAAATGGTTCACTATATTTTAAACTAAATGTGTAATAAATAGTCTAACGTTTTCTCATTTCATACTGTTTAATAGAAGATGAGGTTTTTAAGTCCGACTTGTACAGTTCAACTGATACAATTCGCCTATACTCCTCCTCTGTCGATATAAGTATTGCTTCCTCGTTAACGACTTCGGTCTCTAAATCGCCCTTTTTCTCTTCTTCCGCCTTCAATTTTAACTTTATTTCTTTAACACGAGTTTCCAATATATGCTCTCTACGACTTTCTCGATCAAACGTTTGTATCATTAATTGTTTGTCTTTTTCGTCTGACGTGACTAGTACGTCAGACAAAGCTAAAAGATGCACCATTCCTTTTGAATCACCGATAGCTATCAATTGTCCTTCTATATTTGGTTTTATCTTTAACAAAGCATGTTTTGATACTGGCATAATAATTACTGGTTCATGATACTTACGCAAAAGATCCCAGTAGCGGAACTTACCGTCTGCAGAAACAGACATATAACTTGAATATCTATTTGGTGACCATACAACATCATTGACTTGGTACCGATGAGGCATCCCAGAAATAATAGGTGATGAATGTATATCATCACTCCATATATTAACTTTCCAATCTCCACAAGTTATAAAAACTTTTGAGGTGCAAGGACTCCTATGAACTGCTTTCACGGGGCCACTATGTGCATTAAATATAGCACTCATAATCTCCTGGTGGCTTTTGCCCTTCCTATTGACACTTATAACAAAACCAGAATCCGTTCCACACAGAAATTTTGTAGGAAATGCTCGATCATATTGTAAAGCACTCACACCTTCAGAATTAGCGAAAGAAGTATATTCTCCAAAAGGAATACGAATAGACATTAGAAGGCAATCAGTTGGTTGCGAAATATTACGTACGTCCCACCACATACATAAACCATCACTAGATCCACTAAAGAATTCTGTATTGAGTCGAGAAGGAATGAATAAAAGAGCGCTTACTGGATCCCTGTGTGCTAAATGTTCAGGACTTATTTTAATAGGATTATCTTGAACACGCACATCGAAAATGCCAACTCTTCCATCTTCAAAGCCAGCAATAAATACATCTGGGGAAGCTGGAGTATTCACAAGCTGCCAGCAAGCAGATAACGAAGCTAAGTTAGAACATGGTTCAGCTGGATTTTCTACATCCCAAAGATGACTCATAAAAGTCTTATTTATATTATATTTTGAACCAGGGAACTGTTTATCACAATAAGCTACTGCTAACTTTGGTCGATCTTCATGAGTCCAACAGATATCGCTAACGGGTTGGTTATCAATAGTTCTATACGTACTATTAACCCTAATTGCAAATTTTTCAACAGGTTTTTCGCTATTAATTTCTTTAAAATACATGTTGTACATTTCAATAGCATTATTTTGATTTATGTAGTGTTCAAATTCGGGATGCAAGTTTTTAATAGCTTCTACGTATCCATCATCTCTTTCAAAACGTCGACGGTATCTTGATGTAGCTTCTTCATCAGCAAAGTTAATTTCCTTTGGCCAGCCACCTTCCGAATGATTTATTCCGAAAGATTTTACAACTATAGTTTCAGTGTTAACTGAGTTCTCTGACATGACTATAGAGGTCTGGACTTCCTTATTTACTGGATTACGTAAACAGTACTGCTTCTGATCATTTATGTTTGGATTTATAGAATCAAGCATATGCGACTCGACCTCAGAAAACATTACTTGTCTACCAAAATCCTTGCGCATCTTGAAATAAGTGTATGAAACACTTGCGTCCATTGCTTAGCGCTCTAAGATGATAAATTATTTTAGAAAAACAAAGTCTTAATTTTTATATTTAAACAAATATTAAAAAACTATATGACTACGTCAATTAACAACTTTTACATTATTTCAAAAACATTTAAATTGTGACATTATATTCCTAAGTTGTGTAAAGAAGGTTTTACATAGGATACAATAAAATTGGCAGCACACAACACCAGATTTTATATTTAATAGAAAATTATAGAATGCCACGATTACATTTGATATTTTATAAATTTATAGTTAAAAAGGGGTATCATCGCATAGTTTTTTCTTTCATATCGACAGCCCAACGAAGCTTTGGATGATAAATTTCTCTAGATACTGAATAATATTTTTTAATTTACCTTCGATCAATTTAATCTCGCTGCACATTTTAAGCGACAGGGCAATTCATATTTTAATTGATAGTGTCATACATCTGGTAGAAAGAAACTAAAAGCTACAATTAAAATTTTAAAAGTGACCTACACTTAACCCAAACAACAGAAATAAGCTTGTAATAAGTACTTTTTTCCTCTATTATCTAAAAAAATCAGAATCATATTATATCTTCAACTTACGAATCCACAAAATATTTTTTTTTTAATTCCACAAAATAACTTCTTTGGGACTGTACCCTCGACTGAATAAACTAACAAATTTGTTCGCAACAAGAAGGGATCGTAAAAAAATCATAAATTTCACATATCACCTAACACTATTCATGTCACGTTCTACCCGAGATCACGTCCATTGTTTTTTACAAGTATATTATCAGAGATTTTTATTATACGCAAAGCATAAAGAACATGTATACCAAATAAGTGAATAGCGTTTCTTGGAAAACATGTTTATTCAGAGTACATTCGTAAGATATACAACAGTTTTAATCTAATATACACAATTCTCGTGTTATAATGTTCGTTCCCATACTCCTCGGAAACGGCTCGAAAACCGATTCTTATAAAATTTTATATAACTATTCAATAGGTCTGAGAATCGGACAACATCTAGTTTTCATCCCCCTAAGTGATAGGGGTTGTTCACCCTTAATTTTTTTTTTTAACTTTTGGATAAATTTTTTTTGGGTTTAATTTTTTTATGATACAGCATATAAAAATACATACAACCCCCAATTTTCACCCCTCTACAGTCAATCCCTATTTTTATGTGGCAAAACGACGTTTGCGGGTTCGTCTCGTAAAATATAAAATAAAGAATTTAAACTAGCCTTTTTCTTGTCTACTTTTGTCCTTGAACATGATGTCCATGTAACTTATACCCATGTGTTTATTTATTTTTTATATATTAGAATACGACTCCGGTACTGCTTTAGTAAAATTTTCTAGAGTCTCGATATTGTCAAATTATGTCCTGCTCATTTCAATGTATAATACATTTTTCCTTCTTTAATTAAAATAAATTTTTAGGTTTTGAACTAAAACCTTTATATTATCTTATGTACATTGGTTATAATTCAGTAAATTAGAGTAGTATTGGTTGTTCCGAACTAATAACATATTCTATTTCTGTTTTTTACATAAACCAATTTCCTGTTTGTTTGAAGCGATCCGAGTGAAAAAGAAAATGGATCTATTTTGCTTTTCATACTGTAATATCGCGTCGGTTCATGCTCGAGATGTTTAATCTAATTTCAATTCCTTTATTTTCATTTTAAGCACGTTCTTCGGTGTAAAAAATACTTGCGTATCCTTTAATATCGTTATTTCTGATAAAAATAAGCATGACTATTTAGCAAACAATAACTTTCAACATTATTTTTGGTTCAAACTTTCCATATATTATTAAACTGCCTAGAAAAGATGCTTTTAATGCAAATATAAGGTAAATGAAAGAAAAATAAAATTATTTCAGCCAAGAATAAAATGATAATGCAGTCTAGACACATGGATAGTTGGATAATATAAAATGGTTTTTCTGAAATCGACTTGATAAAGACGGACAATTTTGCAGATAAAAAGAAGTCTCTACAATTGGTTGATTCACAAATTGAATCCAGCTATAATATGAAATTTCAAGTATTTATTTGTTAGTTTTTATCCATTTAACTTCTATTGCAAAACTGTTAGATCTCTTAAGTAATTTTTAGTATTTTTATTGCTTTAATATGATTAAAATCTATTGATATATGTTTTAAATAAATTAATAATTATTGAGACTATTATTTTTTAATTTGATGTTAACAAATACCTCTTTTTTATACGATAGGACGACAAGCGATCGTACAGTTCACCTATAATAAGCGATTCCTGTCCCCCATGGACATTTCTAAGACTAGTAGATCTAGGAGACGAGTTTTCTACCTAAAGTCCTTAGCCATATTAGATCATCTGTTATTTTAAGACTTTCTGATGCCGGCCTAATTTTTATTTTTTATTTCGAGTATTCGGAAATTCATATACGTAAATCGAAACACGCACAGCACTTCATAACTGTACCATCTCATACAGAACGTCCCTAGTACTAAGTGCTGTATAACCTTAATTTTTACTTTCGTTGACAAACTTAAAATAAAATTTTACATTATGACGTAAATTTCCGCACCATAGGCCTTGAATTAGCGTCACAATGAAAAGAAAAGAAAAGTTGAATTACCCTATCTACCTACTACCCATGAAGTAAAATAATCAATAGAACACACACGTTATAAATATACAATACTAGTACTTGCCATTGAGGACTTCAGCACTGTTTAGCTTATATTGTCGCATAATCTATAAGTTGTTTAGTAATTTTACAAATAGAATAGTGAGTTTATTTATAACGTTTTCACATCTAAACCTCTAAGTTGATTGTGACTAGTTTTGTTCTAATGTCAATGCTATAATATAATGAAAACAGTTGCAGGCCGTCTTATCTTACTAAAAATGTATCGTTAGTGGAGGGGAAAACGTTAAAAACTTGCCTTGCTTAGAACTTATCTATTGTACATAGAATATCGAATATCTGAAATAAAGAAAATCGTTCGTTAAAAATCATAATTAACAGGCGGAAATTTTAGGTGAAATTCACAATAAAAGAACGAGAGTTTGAATGAATCGTTTATTGTTTGAGTTTTTAATAACACAAAAATATCATTGTATAACCGCTAACTGCATTTCAATAATTATTACTTATGTAACTTTAACGAAGCTATAATCCTTAAAGTAAATTATAAACTCCAGAAGAAGACAACATTTAAATGAACACGCTTTAATAAACAGTATTGTCATTATAATGATATTAAAATCACTGTATTATTTCCTTAAAGACTTTCAAATAAGCTAAAGCCCGTTCATTTAAACCAGTAATATTGTGATTTAACATAAGCCAGTATTATATTTTAGTGATCGTTAAAAGGTAGGTAAACACACAAGCCCATTTTTCTGTACAATGAATGGTTAATTATTCATAACAAACGACTCCAATCACATTGGTCCCATGGCTTACCAAATATAAAACCATCTGCTATGTGTTTCTACGTATCTTTCCGGGATGTTTATCTAACCGCTGTGACGGCCAGCACTATATTCCTTTTATTTTTCGGTCTGTTGAGTCTAACAATTCGGTAGATAAACCTATGTTTCTCGTGAAATTGTATACTTTTATTTACATTATTATTCATTAAATCAACGAAACCTCTCATTTTCTTTTTCACTTTAATCCATCGATCGTTTTTCCAGTCATATTTCTTTCCAATCTCTAATAGAATATCTTCGAACTTTGGCCATTTTTCTTGTACAAATTTATTTAGAGTATTTGTAGTTTTAGTAGGACTTGAAAACAGTTTGATTAATTTTAAATTTTTCGTCGATTTCGTCACTGTGTTATTAAAATTGTAAGTTTTTTCCACTGATTGTATCTCAGTGTGCTTTGAAATCGATTTTTTCATACTTTTTTCATCATAGTCCGTATTATCAAAGCCAGAAACAATATCGGGATAATCTTCATACCTATCATAATATTCTCCGTACTCTTCGATTTCGTGTCGATGCGAATCTGTAATAATATTAAAATCAGAATACCTCGACCATTAAGTAGTTCCCTAACGATTTTATGACCTTTATAAATAGATAAGGATCATTTACTCATACTACGCTAATCACCATTAGCGTGTAATTGATTATTTATAAAAATAGCCTCGAAAATAACATACCATATATCCGTTTTTGTAGACCAAAGTCGCGTTTGTAGTTATGAATTACTTTTTTCCAACGATTGGTACCTTTACCTGTTAGCAAGGAATTCATTATAAGTAATGGCGGAGAAAGGGAAAAATCATTCAGTAAAGGTGTGCTTACCTGGACAAAACGTGAGGAAAATTAAACAAGCGTGTATCACGAAACTTTTCGCCATTAGTCTAGCTCACGTACAGGGAATCTGAAAAAGGTAAAAAGGAATGAGAAAAATTACACCTACGACCGATTTAACCGTGTAGGATTTAGATGCTTTAACGAGAATTTATTTTATCTTGTGAACCATTTTCTTATTTTCAGTAGGTACATTTATGTAATATTTGAGACAGACGTCATGTCTACCAGTCAAAAGTTTACAAGACAGTTTCTGGTATTTACATAATCGACCAATTTCAAAAGAAAACTATAGCAGTATTATAATTTTAGTGATCATGTTTAATAATTTGATAAGTGGCAGTTAAGATTTTGAAAAGTTTACGAATACAGTCAACGTACAAAAGCTTTGTATATTGGATCAACATATTGTGTTACAATAATATGTCCTGCTGCTAAACAAGACATAGGCCACTTTGATTTATTGTTTTCTGATCTTTATTTGTTTTATAAAAATTCAAAAGCTTATTTACATGTTTTCATTAGTTGAATCGATACTAAAAATCGAAGGCAATATATTGCTTCTAAATGCTTATTACAAAAGAAATTTCAGAGCCTTCTGCTAGGAAAATATTCTCATATATATAATTACGCGCAAAAGTAATTTTATACATAAAGTAAAAATATTACAATGTTTTTTACAAATATACTTACTTTAAGCTATATGATGTAGAATTTATGAAAATATAATTTACAAATATATGTTATTTATACAATTATATTAAAGTAAAGTAAGATTTTTATAAGACTATAATAATATACACCGATGTAGGCAATAAATATGCCTAGTTAATTGTTACAGTGATTTGCAAATTATTTTATTGGTTTTAAATATTATAATAATATCATATTATTTTTTTGGATAATAATACTTAATCCTGTGTACTCCCTGCTTATATTTTTAATTCATCAAATGATCAATACAACACCGTAATGGCTTAGGAGTCTTACTGAAATATTTATTTGGAAACGATAAAAGAACTAATTTACCAACCTTTAAATATTCACCTCGTAACTTATAATAATAGAAAAATATTTACAATATTACTTAAACTCTATAAACGGAGTGAATCACAAAACTTTATTATCACGATGTGTCGATAACAAAACTGTGGACACAAACACCGATGCTCCTCGCTTGAAATTCAGATCGACACTGAAAGCTCACAGTGAGCTTGAATTCCAATAAAACCTCTAGTCGGCGGTAATATTATACTGGAAGATATACATTGCGCGCGACCATATTTTCTTCGTTCGTTGTAGCTTGCACCAAGCAATGTATACAAATGAATTTACAACTAACGCTATGAATACAAGGCTAAGGGTTGCAAAAGGATTTCTTCCGCCTTACCACCCCGCTATCACCCTTCACTGGCCGCGCTTGAACTTGTATTGCATGTCTGCAGGTAAACTCCGCTTTTCATACGGAAAATATTCTATAGGGCTGAATACACAGCCCTTGTGAAGTAAATTAAATCCTATATTCTCTAAAAATATTCGTGAATATTTGCATTGCATTAAACACACTTGAAGAACGTGCAAGAAACATTCTATTTTGTATTATTACAAAAATGTCATAGTATTATATTGATAAATGGATTGATTAATAAAACACAATGTTTTAAAATTGGATGTTACATTTCAAATTACTTTTTACAAAAAATAAACCACACAATTAAGCTTATGATTTTAATTCTTATCTATAATCTCATATGTCACATAATATTTCTTAACCACAGACTTGTCTACAAAGCCTTCCTTTAAACAAATTGGTTAAATACACAAGTAGAAAATTAGTTGAATAGTGAGAACACTATTAAACAAACCACAAAACACAAAAGATTTTTCTGTTAAAAATCTTGTTTTTACAATTCACCGGAATGATAAAAGAAAACTATCATAAGTTTTTGTTGCTTCTTACAGCTGTCCATTATAACAACCGTCATCAAATTATCTTTTGTGTTTCTCTGTTCAATGGCTTTTTATTTCCTTATTATATACAGTTTTATTATCACCTTTTTTATTATTATTTTAATAATATTTTATCTAAACCTCCCACTAGGCTCTACATTTATATCTGTTTTAAAACTTTTAAACGATAAAAATTTAATTTCAAATAGTATTTCTTGTTTCCAATACATATAGGCAATTTATACGTAATAGTCTTAAATTCTGAATGGCAGCAGGAAAGTTTTCTACTTAAAAATATGTAACACTATATACAGATAATTCTGTTGAATTTATCAATTCATACTTTATAAATATATCAGTGTCCTTCCGCGTAAGATTCCAGAATTAAATGGCAGTTTCGTGTTAACTTATAAAGTACCATTTATATTTACTTTTCTTATATAAAAAAGCCTTTATGCGCTTCCAGGAGGGTCGTATTTGTTGGTATCTATATTCATAGTAACATACGGGAAAGCTCTGGCTAAAAACCATTTCGGCCAACTAAGCGGTCAAACCAAAAAGATCGCGTTCAAATTGGCCCATTCGTTAAAAAGCATGGTGATACGGACACATGTAAACAAACAGACACGTTAAATTCACTCCTCTTCGTGTCGGTATCAAATCGTACCTGCGCTTCCTGATGTTAGCACGTTAAAACAAACAAACTCTTCAGCTTTTTAATATTAGTATAGATTTTAAAAGATATCAAAAATTAAATCAAAATTTAAACATCAAGTACTAATATACATATAATAATAAATATCATATTTATATCAAAACTCTAAAAAGCATAACTAATTATTTTGTCTCCGTAAATTATTTGTACATTTTCAGCCGCATGAAAATTTAAAATTTATCAACTGATCATACTAAATTAGAGGGAATAAAAACAAACAGTATTTAATGATTCATTTGAATTTCAGCAGCTTTATTAAGCAATTGTTAATGTTTTACTTTGGCCCAGTGTATTCGCATGC
>JAOSYY010000010.1:5390483-5421857 GCA_025727935.1 Hebomoia glaucippe
TGTTGTCCGATTCTCAGGCCTACTGAATAACTATATAAATTTTCATAAGGTTCGGTCGAGCCGTTTCGGAGGGGTTCGATTATGCACCCCGTGACACGAGAATTTTATATATTAGATGTTCGCTTCGTTAGGACATAGCTAGGCAAACGACAATACAGTTTATCTGGTGATAAACGATTCCTGTCACCCATGGCTACGTACAAGACCAGAAAGTCGCAATGCCAACTTTCAGACCTTAGACATTAAATTACTTAGTAATTAATGACGTTCTGTTGACGATTTAATTAACTGCCGGGTTTTCGAAAATTCATAGACTGAAATCGAAACGCAAACAGCACTTCACGGCCTTTTTATATAAATTATAAGCGTAAATTTTCTAGAAATAAATATCGCTGCCTAGAACTAACACGAATAACTGTAATAATAAGAGAATCGACTACTACATTCACTTGGGAATAATTTTGTTCCATTCCTAGATTCTACACCTGAGACCGATGAAGAAAGTTTGAAATATAAATTCAGCTGAAGCGAGGTATAGAATTTAAAATTAAATTTACCTTGATATTTTTATCTACGAGAATACTTATGACATAGACTGTCTTGATATAAATTATAGACTCACAGATTTCCGTAAATATTGACATTTGTAAACATATTAAAAAATATTATATAGTAAAAATAACAGTTTTTAAGTGCATTTAAAAGTACATAGGGTACATAAAATGATAAAATTAAAAGATTTTTTAAACTCTCTGTCTGTTGGATCTGGCTAATCGTCATCATTATGCATAAAAAAAATGAAGGAAAGATACAATTTTGAAATGACGTTTCACGTATTAAGGTACTGATTGGTAATTTCCTAGCAAGAATTTCCCTGCAAAAATCAATTTCTATCGTCGAGCTTTTAAAATAAGAATTCCAATTACATTGTAATAAAAAATCCGGAAGGCTCCCCCGAAAAAGGTTTCGACAAAATCATAAAAGTTGTAATGGAAAAATTCTGTTTGACGCCTGTCATTAGAATTAAAGCTTGCCCTGTAATGTGGGAAGCTGTCTTGGCGTTCGTAATTTGATTATTGTTTATTTGTTCATTGAAAAGGACACTATAATAACGATACAAATGAAAGAAATTATTATTATATTTTTTATATTTTTCTTATACAAAATTTATATTAATTTTGCAAATTTTACCTCTCCTTAGGAGTTTATTAAAGAGCAATTTTGAAATTATTTCTCAACCTTTTGCTATTATACTTATCTTTTAAAGTATTTATGCCTGAATTTAAAAATATTATTTGAGATTTTTCAAATTTAATATTTTTTATTAGTGACGTTAATACAAATATCATATCACATAAATACCGTAAAATGAATTAATTTCTGTAACCAAATCTTATTTACAGACATAAATTACATATCTTTCGCGAAAGAACGAACAGAGTATGAATTTTCTACCTGTTATAGTCCTGACACACTCCATTATCTTCCTCTCCCCCCATAAAGTTTCCATTTAAAACAAAGTATAACCTGCATAAACGACTTTTCCGAATACTAAAAAAGTGCAGTACGTCATTAGATAATAACTGCTGTAACATAACTAAGTTTGGCAACGCGTCTTCTAGATCTACTAGTCTTGAAGGCCTATGAACGACAGGAATCGCTAAGAACTAGGTGAATTGTACACTCGTTTGCCTTCCTATGACAAAAAGTACACGTCGCTACTATACAAATATTTCTATGGGAAGAATAACACGACAATTCTAACAAAAACAGTGGTCGGTGTCCTGAGCAAACTCGGGAAAATAGTTGTGTGCCCAAAATAATATTGGACTTACTCTCAAAAACCCATTAAGTTATATAAAACTGATAGCTAATGGGACATTGACGATGGCAGAGCACACACTGTAGGTATATCCATTTATTATATGGTTCGTCAAGCGTAGTCTGTTTGTTCGACACAATATTAGTTTAATATAGATAATAGCGTACAAGAGGCATTTCCGGCCACATTTTGATTTAGTAAATGTGTAGATATTTTCATAGTGTTTTTGCTATGTTATGTACGCAAAAATATATTTTAACTTTATAATTAATTTTGTATCATTATCTTTTAATTCACGACATATAATCATAACATAAATTGAAGAGCAAAAACTGAAAATGTAGGCTTGACAATAATATCGGAAAAAGATGGAAGGCTCTTAACATCGATATAGTCATTAGTGGTTGCAAACAAAAACCGCTCATTATTTATACAACGAAGCCTTTCAAAACAGAAGTGAAGAGCATCTTGTTTTAAGTTAAAAAAAGACTATAAGCAAACTCGAAGCCAAAATCAACACGATTACTTGTTTGGAAAATACTTTTGTTTTAAAAGATTTATTAACGAGAATCTACACTTTGTAAGTAGGTCCTTATATCTTTATAACAAGCAAAAGCATAGAAACAATAGAAATTTACGAAGAAAGTATAGAAACTTACGAAGATTTACGTAAAGACAATATTAATAATGATAAAAAATTACCAAACATCATGTTAGATTTTAATAAAACGCCTTAAAATTGGCTCATTAATTTCGTAGGTACGATATCACAGGTACAGACACGGTAGACCGGTAGATGTGTGAAACGTAACACCCCTCTTTTTGCGTCGGGTTAAATCTAAGCGAACAGACAGCGGAAGCGACGTCATTTTATACTATGAAAATGTATAGTGTATCACTATTATAAAAATATTTATTATTACTCAATGCGTTGAAATAGATATATCTAATAAATACTGTATCAAAAAATAAAAAAGTAGTTTTTTTTTCTACTATAAGAACCTTGGGGTTACTTCATAACGTTACGTCGTTTTGAAGATTAGTCGAAACAAACGGACACAATAATTTTATTATGTGTCTGTTACCATGCCTACATAAAAAACTGTCTTCTTATTCAATATAGACATTGTAATATCATTGATCAAAATAGATTGTATCAAATCTAAATATACGAGACTTAAGATTGTTAAAAGAAAAATTCCAATTAATTCCGAAGATCGGATAACATTGTTAGTCTTTTGACGCTAATAAAAACATCTTGAAAATATTATAAATAGAGTTTAAAACAAAAATATTATATTTTAATGGTCGAGTGCTCTGTAATTATATTCGTGATTAATTGCATCCGCTTTGTATTCTAAAGCCGTAATTCTGATTGAGTTTTAATTGCTTCCATTTTGTTGTTTTAATAGAAAGTTGTGATGTATGTATTACTATTTTTCAAATCTTTGCGTTTATTAAACGTTTTATTTTAAAACGTTTGACTTTTACTGAAATTTTAAACTATAATATTGGCGTGTTCTATATGTTGTACGTAGTTTCAAAAGAGTATTTTTTAAAGAGAAACCGCTTTAGAATCGTGATTTCAAACGAAAAAGCGAGTCCATAGAGACAATGTAAATGTGTACGATTGAGCTGGCGAGAGAATGAGATAGATAATAATAATAATCATTGTCCCTATAGTCGTTAGCGTGAATGGTCTCATAGCGAAGAGTCTTGACCAACATCTAAAAAGTCTCTCACTAGATAGTTGGATCAAGGGACAGATCCAAAAGGCAGTACTCCTGGACACAGCACGTATTGTCAGAAGGTTTCTTTCTCTGCGGCCCTAACCATCGTTAGCTTGGGCCAAACTACGGTGCTGGTCGTTTCCGTTTTAGGTTTTTTTATACTATTTTCATTTTTGTATTTTACTTTTATACCTATTTTATAAAAAACCTCATTGAGAAATTAAATATTGTCATTATTATAAAAGTTTTCATCAATTTTTATATTTTAGAATGATTAAATATCTCTCGTAACCTAGATCTGATACAAAATACTCATTGAAGAGTATTTATAAAGATGACATTTTAATTGTTTTTAAGAATCCCAATTCTTTTCTTATGTATTTATAAATATGCAATTTAGACAAAGCGACAGCTTATTTTTTCTATGAGTATTTTTAATCAGGGACTTTTCAGATGTTTCACTTCCACCATGTATCACTTGCACACACACACATTTTAAATTTTCTTGAAAGCGCATAAATATTCGTCCGCATAATTTTACACTAGTTTTTCATACTTAAATAATGTTATAATACTAATAATGACTATTTATATCTAAGAAAAGAATAGCGTTGTAATATTTTAAATATTAAATCGTAAAAAGTTCTGGCGCTTCGTAAAATTAATTATAATACAAGTGATCCATCATACTTATAAATAAATTACATAAACATTTATTTTGTGTAAAACTAACTGGTGTCCGCAATTTCATAGATTTTTGAGCAATATTTTCGTTATATTTTTTATGAATTTATTTAAAATGAGTCAGCCAGTTCAGTACCAAATAACACATACAATCAAACCAGCAAGTTTATATATATGTAAATTTAATTTCTATATCATATTCAGTTATCACAAAAATCTATGCACAAAACGGGAATCGTCAAAAACATTTATCAGTTAAATTTTGAGCATTAAAATTTTATTTTCGGTAATAATCGGATAATATTATCATCATCCCTACTTTAGAGGACACTTTATGTAGCAGAAATGTATTTTGCCGTATTAAACGGGTACTTACTTTTTACCGCTCTCCAGAAAACGGTCATACTCGACGGACATTTTGCAACATAGGTGTTTACGTTGATGTGACGCCGAGCAATTGGTGTTAACCATGTGACCGTCTGCGAAAAATTCAATCGATTTTAAACTCTATTACTTTGTTTATAAGTTGATTTTACAATAGCAAAGACAAGTGCACAGGGTGTTTGTGCAAAATGTGATTTAAGAATTTTCCAACGGCACAACATTTGTACGAAACATGAAAAGTTTTCGTTCGAAAATTGCTTAGTGCTGTGCTTACGGAGATAGTTTGTAGATTAATTCTTGGAATGTGGAAGTTAATTTAAAACTATTACTGGAGCTCTACGTAACTCATGAGTCACTTAGAGCTGAAATTTACTGTATTTAAATGTTTTTTCTTCATTAGCACTGTTATATAATCTTCGAATATGAGCTTTTTTTTCTTATATCTTTCCCCCTATATGAAAATTACTTAGCATAGAAATATTTTGAGTGGAGCTTTTCTATTTATAAATTATTACAATTTTAAGAAAAAAATATTCAAACAGAAGATTTTATTATAGAATTATATAGCAACTAGCGGTACCCCGCGGTTTCACCCATATCACAATATATCATATCCTATATGCAATTCTGATGTATTTATACTAATTTTATAAAAATGAACGGTTTGTTTGTTTGATCGCGTTAATCTCAGAAACCGCAGGCCCGATTTGAAAAAAAATTTCAGTGTTGGACATTTATGGAGAAAGGCTATATTATATTTTCAAAAAAATTTGGGAACATTACTAAAGGCCAATAATGTAACCTAAGATGTAAAAATCGAAATTAACGCGTGCGAAGCCGCTGGCAGGAGCTATGTTTCTATAGTTTCCTTAAAAGCCGTTTATCAATTTTCGCGTGAGAGAGTAACAAATGTCCATACATAGATTGAAACATACATATATTTTTAAAATATTATTAATAATATATTGCTTACTTGTTTGATTCTGGTGTTGTCGATTTTCTGTATCTGTGAAGAACCATATCTGTAACAAAAGACGTTTTGTCTGTTTATTGTAATATGTACGTATATACAAAGAATATTACTACTAAATTAGCATTAAAAGAAAGAATACTGAAATAATAAATCGTTTTTATTCCTTTTCTACAAAATTAGAATGTGTATACCCAACTATAAAGGTATTCTGTAGTTACACTACGAAAAACAGCCTCCAGCGATTAAAACCACAATAACGTAAAGGCTTTTCATTTAGTTCCATTTTTAAATACTACAAGGTAATACTGAATTTAGTGTTTGTAATATTTCGAGGTGTTGGTAAATTAAAAAGTGTTTTTAATTTCAAATATTACTGTTTTAGTAAGTTATACTTTCAGGTCCGAACGATTTAAATAAATTTAATTTAAGTAACAAAAAAGTGAGGAATTATCTTGTAAAATGTAAAAAAAAAAAAAATTGTCTACATTTCTATTTATTTATGGTAATGTAGGTAAAGTTACAGTAAAAATCTTTCCATAGATTGCTATCTATGGAAACTCGAGTCGTATAACGCCATTCAACTTCAGTTTATAAATTTCCGAACGGTAGAAATAAAAATAGTTATTAATAGTTAAACAACAGCTCATTAACATGTGCTCATTCTAAATGTGGTGGGAGGAACTCCTAATAACTTATAAGTTCCGTTCGGGTCACGTACCGTTCATGGATGGAAAAGTCGTGAAGTGCTATCCGCGTTTCGATTTCAGTATATAAATTTCCGAATACTCGAAATAAAAATAAAATAAGGCCTTCAGGTTCGCAACGCGTCTTCTAGATCTACTGATCTTGGAGGTGTCCATGGGCGAAAGAAATCGCTTAGTATAAGTGAACTGTATGCTTGTTTGCCTTCCTATCGCGTAAAAAAATAATAATAATTTAAGTCTGTGGTAACATAAAATAAATCTCAACTTGTCTATCATTTATTGATATATAATGAATAGAAAAGCTACTATGATTTCAGAGAATCAATAGTGATATGGAATAATGTTGCCTTAACATTTAGGGCGGAAAATGTTGCCTAGTTAACGGAATTATGATAATACGAAGATATAAATTATCTAAATCGTGCATTAAATCTGATTAATTCTTTCATACATAAGATAAAACATTTTTCTGTGAGTGCTTAGGGGAAAATAATATCTGAATTTAGATACACTACATATTAAAACTAAACTATAAAAAATATAATCAACATTAATTAATCAAAAGTGATATATTAATATCCCAAAATATCTATTTTAATTTGATTAAAGCAGTTTCTTTTAATTAAGGAGGATAAAGTTATATATCTGTGGCATTGAATTTTCTAAATGATTGAGCCGATTCTGTTTTGTTTTTTTTTTAACTACGTGATCAAGACTAGGTTTCAATCTATGAAAATTTGTTCAGGCGTAAAATAAGTGTCATATAAATAGTAATATGTAAGAATGAACTCTTTAAAAATATACGAAACGATATATATCTTAAATTAAAATTAAATAATGGTACTAATAATATACTATGACATTTTTCGCACTTAATAAATTTTAACCTAAATAATTCATTAATTATATATCTCCTAAGAATGTTGCTGATATAATTGTTTGTATTTATTTCAATTAAAATGAAGTCAAATTAAGGTGTCGAATCGGACGAGCTTTAAGTATCAACTCCATATTTGAGTCTAACGATCGAAATACTGGCATTTTAATATCTTTGGAATGTTATTCTGAGTCCTTCTAGATAATCTATTGCAAATGTCGTTAGCCACGCCCGGTTACCTCAGAGCTCACACTGTTCAGGCGAGCTGATAAATCACAAAGGGTCAATATTTCAACACGAGGAAACGTGAGCCCTTTACCTCAACCGGCGATTTCTTAGCTATGACACGAATACGTTCTAATTAATTTTAGATCGCTTTTTACTCTGTTATGTATATAATAAGGTAGTCCCAAATACTGGACATAAAAATAAATAAGACCGATAGCAGAACGTCACTAAAAATGCCAAATGACGTAATATGGCTAAAGTCTTAAGGTTAGCAACGCGTCTCCTAGATCTACTGGTCATGAAGGTGTCCATGGGCGATAGGAATCGCTTAAAAGTTGAAATCGAACGTCTGTACTTTTAATGAATTTACCCTAAAAATATGATAGACAACAAGCAGTTGTTAGGAAATTCGACATGAGCGAAACCGCGAGTAAAAGCTAGTAACCAAAAAATATGATAAGGGGTCTGTTTGTAATATCAAAAGAAAAACTTTTATAAAATATAACAATACTTAAAACTGAATTTCGATTTAAATTATTTTTTATTTCTGTTTTTGAGATAATCTTCGTAAGAGATGAAGCGATTTTGTCGGTATTATCGTTGACAGTTAGGTAACTTTATTTTTTCTTATTGGTGCTGAAAAGCTATACAATGTGGTTTCTTATATTTAACACCAGTAACTAATTTAAAGGCGTGCTATGCTTAATACTTACATACGTTTAAATTGGAATTAAGTGAGGTTAAATTGAGTTTAGCGTTCTTTTTAGCGCACAAGCGAGTAACTAACGATACAATGTATAGTTATTAAAACATAATATTAACAAAAACATTTTCCTTCTAACTTACAATATTATTAATACATTAAGGCTATATGATAACATGGCAGGTACTCTTAAACAAAACAAGAGCTCCGGTTACGAAAGTTAGTGTCAATAAATGCCTTCTCAGAAACCGCTCACCTTAGATAAAAAATTCAAATGGTCGTGATAAGGTTCAGGAAACACGATATGCGGAAACGAGATCTGTCAACGTACAGTGATATATGGAAAAAGTATGCTATGTATGTGGGCGATGAAATTGCTTTTTGTTTCGTTAAATTATGTCTATGATGGCAAAAAAAGTTAATTTATAACTCTGGATACAAAACGAGGCATATCCAATATGTTTCGGTAAGGAGATGTGTGCTTTCGAGTATTAAATGGATTGGAAAAATTTCTATAAAATTATTTAATTCCAATCGCGTCACGTACCGTTCACAGGTGGAGAGGTTTCTGACTATGAATTACCAAATAATTGCGTACTATTTGACTGACATAAATGACAGTTTGGTGTCTATATATACTATAACTTTTAACTGTCTGTTTGTTTCAGTTAATATCCGAAATGGCTAAATTAAGTGTGATGTGACATTCACTGGTAGATAGAATGTTGTAACGAGTAACATAAGCTATTATAATTAAAAACTCTAAAATCGAAACTGTGATATACCAATAGTACAGTAAACTTACACTTCCTTGGTGTTTCTATCGTCCGTCTCTGTTTTATAGAAATTAACTAATCAAATACGAAGTCTCACTGTTTCGAAACGAAAATAATTTAAGAAGAGCGAAAAAGTAAATTATAATGTCTACGAAACTTTGAAAGCCCGACAAAAGTTCAGTCGTTAAGGAAGCCCGTTAAAGAAAATGTCTGGATTCAAGGAAAGCCACGTCAATATTTAAAATTCCTCTAATGGCAAGCGTATGTACGACCTGAATGCAAAATAGCTGAGTTGTCGGTGACACATACATAATATTTTTAATAAATCTAATTCTGTATATTTATGGGCGAGTTCATGAAAATATTGTGAAGACATCTGATTTATCTAGTTTAACTGTAAGAATTTCATGTAAATGAATCACCAGCCACATGTTTTAAAATAATACTCATTGTGACAAGTGTCTATGAATTTCCTGATATTCATTCGATTATAATAAATATTAACATCGTGGAATCATAATGAAATATTATAAATATGAAGTTATGTAGTTTATTATGCTTTTCGCCAAGATTGTTGAATTCGTGTTTATGAATGAATTAATAATCCTACGATTATATAATCGTAGTAAGTACAAAAAATTTTTTTTTCAATTTCCAATGATAATAAGATGATCAACAAAAACCTAGTTAAAACAATATATTTTCATGGTAAATTAGAATTATACCCATAACAAAGTATAAATAATCAGAACTCTCGTATACCGTTCAGTAAGCAGGCTATAAATCAGATAATAGCCTAAGAGCTTGCCACAAAAAGGGCGAAAGCGGGGCAACAATCCGGTCACGTGGCGAGCGCGCGCTGTGCCACGCGCTGCGCAAGCGCACAATAGAAGTTGCTCCTTCAAGGATTAACGAACGATTATGCACGCTCCAGATTCATGAAACGGGTGAAGCATTTCGAGTTCCAGTTACTATTGGAATAATAGAAAGGTTTTGAAGTGATGTAAATCGATGTGATTAATTTAAGAATGCTGAAAAAGCGACGGTGATTCTTTGAATGAATTTTATTTGCCTGTAGTCTAGTATTCAGTAAGACTTCTCGTTTATCATTGTCTAACTAAAAATTTAGGTACTAAAAGCTTTGTAACTTTCTGGTCTTTTTTAGTACCGAAACTGGGAGCCAGCAAAATTGGCGTTATATCTAAATTTATTAGAACTGTTTTAATATTTTTGTTAAACTTTCGATAAATATCTTTATATACTTGTATATAAATAAATTATAATTTTTAATATGAAAACAATAGACTTCTAAATGCTAATGAAAGTATATAAGGTACTAACTACAGAAAATCGAAATTGTTTATGACTGAATTCTAAACCGACTGAACCGATTTTGACGGGACTTCCACTGTTGACTCTTAAAACAGTTACATCAAATACACGCGGTGCACAGCTAGTATTAAAAAAAATAAAACCCAATGCCATTATTGTATAACAAATTATACAAACAAAGAAAACTACCAAATAAATTACACATAATTGTTTCTACACAGTGGGATAAAAATAATGTAAGGTACATTGAAGTAGCAACTAACAACCAAATTTGTTATTCAACATGCGTTCGGGAATTAATAAAATATTAAATAAATAAAACAGTGAGAGTCAAAGTTCATGTTCACATGAGACATTTTATTAAGGCAAGAACGAAATGCGATTAAGCGCACACCTCCCACCGGGAGATAAATGTATACAGAAAACATTTTTCCGTAATAACGTTGTTTCTGTCAATGTCGTGGTGCACGTCTTTTGTGAGTAATGGGTTCATCTTCATAATATTAAGTCCGTAAAGCTTATTTATGGTGTTAGATTCACGCGATGGAGAATTGGATGGATTTGTCGAGCTAAAATACTTGACACGTTTACGCTAGAAGATTGTAATTTGAACTACTGTTATACTTTGGTAAAAACTTTACTAAACTTTTACATAATACAATTGAGATAAAATGTGATGAATGATTTTTTGATCAATGTTAACGTGTATTTTTGATAACTAGTAGTTCCACGGGGTTCCGCTCACAAAAATATTATTAATGTATTTGATTATGGTGAAATAAAATCGACTTCAGTTACTCTTTATAGCGCTAGCTGCCAGTAAAAGTGTTTTATCCGTTTTGAATTAGCCGAAACAAAATGACACACATGTTTATTATTAATTGTGAACCGGTATATTCTTAATATTGTTATAAGTACTATCACATAACTTTTGAAAAAGCTATTATTTTAATAGGTTAAAAATAGGTTGTTTTATTCATATATGGAGAATTCGTGAAGTGTTGTGCGCGTTTCGAGTTGTCTATGAATTTTCGAATACATACTCGAAACAAAAATAAGGCCGGCAGCAGAACGTCACTAATTAACAAAAAATAATGTTATATGGCTAAAGCCTTAAGGTTGGCATCGCGTCTATGTTCTGGTCTCGAAAGTGTCACGGGTGACAGGAATCGCTTACTGATAGATGAATTGTATGATCGCTTGCCTTCAATAGAGTAAAAAAAAAATATCTCAGAATTGCCTTATATTTTGTCATAATATGGTTTCCTCTCTTTTTGTGTCAATCAGATCGATATATTTAAATAAAATTGTATTCAGCTTCGCTTGTCTTTCATTTAAACTAAATTTGATCTCATATATGATCTTTTGACCGTATATTTTTTTGAATGTGACAGGTGTGCGAAGATTCTTGTTTCGTCAATAGGCAAGTTTTACATAATAAACATAAATTAAACAATCAGGTTTTTAAAGGAAATTTTGGCAGATGACATGATACAGGGAATTCGAGGACATCGAGAACAGGTTTATCGACCCTCGGCAGATGGACGCGATAAATTGTATAAAATTAAGATGTTTTTTTGACAGGACTGTGAGTAGAATCCGATGCGAAAGATGTACGAAATAACAACATTTTTCTCGACTTTTTCGATCTTTCTAAGGGTTATATTTCTGTTTAAATGTTATTTTAGTCCCAATGTAAAAGTGTTATAACCTGGACATGCCTGGCCCATCGTAATTTCGACACGAAGGAATCAATTTTGATGTGCTTTTATTGAGTCAACTCAGGCGTGATTTGTCGTGGGTCTCTTAAAAATCTTAATAGTATTTATTTCAATTAAGCAACAAAGTATCAATTGAGATGATTACTTTCTGATTAACCTATTTTTTTATCCCTCATCTTCGCCTACTTCAGTCGCAAATAATTAATTACGACATCCATCTAATGAATTAAGTTCGCCTACTGTTTTGCTCTAAACATTTTCTTTCCTTAATTTGAAAATTTATTATTCCTCTAACTGTGTTTTGTTTTTTGAATCGAATTGGAATAACTTAAAAATTATTGTGTCGATTGTTGATAGGCACATATCATGCCTATTGTAAGGTGTGGCGATCATGCTAATGTGAATTCTGGTTTGATGGTATTTATTTACATATTATATACTTTTAACAGTATTCTGAGCTATATTTTATGTTTAAGCGTGATTATTAAAATATCTCATGTCCTCTAACCACTTCCTCCTATCATCAGTCATATATAAATTGCGGTTACCTATCTATGAGTTGTTAAAATTAGCGGTAAATAAATCTATAGATAAAGTTTATTCAAATTATCCTAAACATTCTTATTTTGTTTTCAACTATATATGTATTAGATTATTCTAAAAAACCCACCTGCTCCTTGGCCAGCTGGAACCATGTTTTCAAAATAATCGGCAGCCTTGTATACTGATAATGCTTTGTCGTTTTAACACTAATAAATACATCACTTAAAGTTATATTCTTATTTAATTCACTTGTGTACAAATTAGTTTTTGTTATAGGCTCAATAGACAGATCTGCAACTTGCACAGATCGATTGTCTTGGAAATTAAAGTTCACTCCGCCTTGATAAACAAGTAGACTGCTGTAACCCAGTACTATGAGCAAAGCCGCAGCTTTAAGAAGCCTGCGTCCACCCATGCCAGAGCCGGCAGACGCCACAGTGTCTTCTTAGAAGCTTTAATTTATCAATCATCTGCACTTGATCAAAACACTTGTTTACAGTCCATTTGAATTAACGTCCGTTCTTATCAAAGAACGGTTACATACTAAATAAAAATGTAGCACACATCGTATACGCCCGCGCTTGGTAGCCCCACCACGGGTTAGAGGGAGAGGACGTGCGGATCCGTCTCGTTCGCTCTAGTTAGGCCTACCTGCGCGTGCGCCTGTCTGCCGCCTGCGCAACCGCCGGCAGCGACACTCGTGTCAATGGCTCAAGTAATTGTTGCCTCCATCGATGGCTGCATCTTTTACAATTTTATGCATGTCGTAAACTCACTGTTGTAGAAACATAATTCTTGACTTTCGAAGCTTTTAACGGTCACGTGTATTGTCTTACGCGATTAAGCTTAATAAGTTTATCGATACAATAGGAAAAGCGTTGTTTTAAATTAAGTTTAGATTTCTACCTATAGATGCAAATATATAAAACTGAAGTGTCTATTCATAATATTCACAAAGCACAGTAAAATACGGTGTTTCAACACATCTACACAATTTATAGAATATGGTTTGTCTGTCTGTTTATTCCAGCTAATCTTCAAAAAGGCCGGACCCAGATTGTTGAGTGTCACTGGCAACTAATCTTATAAGTATACTAAGGCTTCATCATAACTTGTATTCACAAAATTGAAGTAGTTAAAGTAGAATGGAAAAATATCTTTTAAAAAGTTAGTTTTATGAGTCACCCTTAAAATACGAGTAAAGATTCTCTAAGTATTGCAGACATGCTTAAGTTTTTTAATATTACTACATAAAATAAAACATTGTATATACATATGCACTTATTATAGAAAAAGGTTTTATTTTAATATTGTAATAGAAATACTTATTTTGTTAATGTAATATATAGATTTATTATTTGAAATGATTTCTATTAAGACGAAATTATGGGGTAACGGTTGATTGTGCAATTTAAACGGACACAGCCAAGCGTGGGTGGTAATGAAACGAAAAGCTAGTCATTATGGCATTTAATTCGAATCATTGGAAATAATAGCAGATAATGTTAGTAAAATTGGCTGAAATTTAGCTTATATTATAATTGAATAACGATTATTCCAATTTTAATTTTAGAATTGACAAGTTGTGGCGAAATTTGTTGCTGTACTGATATTTTGCTACCAGAAATGTTTAGAAGGCTGTATAAGTTTTAGAATAGAAAAACCAATCATACGGGAATATACATAAGCACATGAAAATAATTAACTGAATTTTAATATATTTATTTAACATATAGTATATAATAATATGGTACAACATAAAAGAGGGGATACTCATGCCTCTAGCCAGGGCTAGAGCTTGGGAGTATTATATAGGCACTACCTGTACCCACGACTTCGCCCGCGTGTAATAGTTATTTTTATATTATTTATATTGACAATTTTTTTAAACTAGTTGCCTAAGTTATTCCTTACTACAACAGCTATCTACTAGCGATAGTCCCGTCAGAATCGGTCCAGTCGTTTCAGAGATTAGCCGGACCAAACTGATAGACAGACAAAATTTGAAAATAATATTATTTTGGTAAATGTATCGTGTACACTTGCATATTTATTTAGTAAAAAGCCCCCCTTTAAAAGCCCTTTAAATTACAAACAGTTAGTTAAATTTTATTCATCTTTATAGTTTCACAAACAAGCATTAGATTTTGTTCACATGAAATCATTCATTAATTATTTTAAGTCGATTTTCGTCGATTATTTTATGATATTTCGAGCATTCGAACATTTATAGACTGAAATCAAATTGCATATTACTATACTTTACGACCTTTGCAATAAAAGGATTCAGTATGCCCTATAAATGTTTAAGATAGATTGGATGTTTATGTTATAAAATTTCATATTTACAATTTAATTATGAGTTATATACGTGAATGTATGAAACCTACACAGCTAAAACTTGTTTAATCGGGAACATTGTGGGCGGACTACATGTCATTATTTTTATAATAAAAATATTTAGATACAATTAAAGTAATTGGAACATAGAAGCGTATTAGATTTGATACTAATTAAAATATAACTTCTAAAATAATCATAAATCCCTTTACACCAAGTTGATTTCAGAAATCTGAAAATATACACTTATGCTCTCGTGTGTACGACTCTGAAATGGCTTGGCGGATTTTTTGTTGCATCTCCTATATTTTAAAAATTATTTTTTATACCTCCAAGTGATAATGGTTGTCCATCCCCATTTGTTACGTTTTTATGATTTGGCGTTATAAAATACGTACCCTTCATTTTGACCTTTTCTAACTGCAACCATCATTTTTATTGGCAAGACATAATTTTTTGCCAAAGAACATTTGCTTAGTCAGCATATAGTAATACAAAATGTTTAAATTACCGAATTTAAAAATATAATTAACAATCATACGATTATTACTGAGCTGTTTCACATATATTTTAGCGTATAAATATACTTGTGAAATTTATTGAGAAATCAATTTAAATGTCGACAAAATGCTTTCAATATAAAACTGTAGGTTATCATGTAGAATTTAATAAGTACGCCATTTGCATTGGGTTCATTACGTTTCATTTCCTGAGTATGGCTTTTTATTAAAATTCGAAATCCAGTTGAAATGAAAACATCGTTTATCGGATATAACTTAATTTAAAACATTAAACGTACATTTTTGGGCTTAAGACCGATGTGTAAACACTAATTAACAAATGAAATAATGAACTTTATCCTTAATATAATTTTCACCTAATCACATTCTTATTCATAAACATTTCAATAGCGTAATGAGTTTTAAACTAGTGACTAAGTTTACTAAAATCTCTGTACCAAAGTTATCACAAATAAGTTCAGCGATTGTGTAGAAAACTTAATAAACCCATTTTCGTACATAATTATTTTTATGCGATATAAAGGCAAACGCCTATGGACACCTCAAAGATCAGTAGAAGACGCGTTGCCAACTTTAAGGCCTTATTTTATTTTTATTTCGAGTATTCGGACATTCATAGACTGAAATCGAAACGCGCATAGCACTTCACGACTTTTCCATCTATGATATAATTATATGGAACTATCTGACCCAGCAAACGTCGTTTTGCCACATAAATATATAAAATTCGGTCGTGAAAATTTGGGGTAGTAAGTATTTATATATGATGTATCATAAAGAAATAAAAGCAGAAAAAATTGATTTTTTAATAAAAAAAATAATTTCGGGGCGGACCACCCTTAATATTTAGGGGGATGAAAATAGACAATAGGCGATTCTTCGACCTACTGAATATGCAGATGAAATTTCATAAGAATCGGTCGAGCCGTTTCGGAAGAGTATAGGAACGAACATTGTGACACGAGAATTTTATATATTAGATATTGATTAGGATTCGTTTTTTACATGAAATGGTTACAATCGCATAATTCAGGGGTAGTCGTTCGATTCGTATCATTCGTAGATACAATCGACTATGCGTAAACAAAACGAGCACTTAGTATTGTTCCCACGGCTGGCGTGTGCAATCCTCATTACGCTTGCTTCCGCAACGAACTTACCTCTTGATTGTACCGAGTGAGCTCATAAATTGTATACAGACCGTTTTCATCTGGTTGATTTTAGTTTCTGAATTTAAGAGAAATAAATAATAATTAAAAAAATATTATATGATAATACTACATTCATACATAGAGATTCCAAGCTAGTAAAATAATAAGCTTAAACGCGTATTTGGCAATTCTGAAATCAGAATAATATGACAAACCACTTAGATTACTGCATTGCAATCGGTCCTAGAAGCATGCAGTCTCAAATTAATTAAACGTTTTGAATGAGCTGAAAGTTACAGCTAACGATTCCGTTGCAAAGATATGTATCTAATACACAAAATTTTCATGTCACAATGTTAGTTACCGTACTCTTCCGAAACTTTACCGACTTTTAACCAAATTTTATATGCGTATTCAGTCTGAGAATCTGCTACTATCTATCTTTCATACCTCTGAGTGATAATGGTTCTTCACCCTTAAATTTTTTTTTAATGTTTGGACGTTTCTATTTATATTTTTTTATGATACAGGTGATCTTCACTTCAGCTAGTATATTTATATATATAGCCAATAAAAGTGTGTAAAAATAAGAGTTGATTAATAAAATCATTAGCTCCTCTTGTAACTAAACCAATATTGTTACTTCAGCATTTAATGTTGAAAGACTAATTTTTTTGGAACATCAATTTCATCATGTACCTATAAATCGTAAATGAAGCTACGGGCCAATACTAGTTTTATATAAATTTTTTAATGCAACTGGAGTAATGCAGAATACAACTATAAGATGAATAAAATAATTAATTCACATGAATAGATTTTATAAGTGTTTCTTAACGTTTTGATCAAAGTCCATCCAAACAAGGGGAAATTCAGAATTGGTTTTAACCGTGTATGTATGTCTGTATATTTCTATGATTGCACGTTATATATTCTCAATTTAGACGAAATAATAACAACTTGCATCACTATTGTGATTAAGATGAATTGTTAATAAAAATTAACACGTTGCACTACAGATAGAAGTGGTTTAAAATTTCGTAATCATATTATCGTTTTTAATGTTTAAAATAGATTCAACTAAATCTCGTAACGAAAAATCTTTGAAAACAAAAATATAGTAAAAGAATCGATTACATCATTACTGTTGTCACTAAGATTAAAAAAAGATGTGAAAAGAAACTAAAAGAAGCATAGTAAATCTTATTCACACAGAATGATAGACGTATGAGAGTAATGTTCTCGACAATACAGCCTTCGCAAGCTAAAGGTCGTGCAAAAAGGCAAACTAAGCCTTCGGTACTTATGTGAAAATCTTAATCCATCAGATAATTAAGTCTGGGTTATATCATATTCGTACAGCTCTTGACTATGAATTAAATGTCCAACATTAATATATCTAAGACCAAAAGATTAGGGAAATTGTTTTGAAATGATAACTTAAGCCCTCGTCCTTAATAACATATATCTATAAATTTAAATAGAGTTAAAATGTCTGTTTCTAATATGAAAATCGATTTTTCTAAATGCGTAACATATAACAATGGCGCAATATGTCACTTTTTTGTCTATCTGTTTTTAGCAGTTAATCTTCAAACGGCTGGTTCGATTTTGACGGGACTTTCAAAGTCGATAGCTAATATTTTGACGGTGAGTTAACCTACTTTTGTTTTTGAAAAATAGTTCGGTTTGCGGACAAAATCTTAAACACCCATGAAACTGTATCGGTATCCATTGACAGATGTTTGCAACAAAATAAACTGTGTGTGTCAAAATAGACCTCAAAAAGTGTTTTTTGGACACAAAAAATATACATAAATTCTGGCGGTATAGCTAGTCTTTTTAAGCGTATTTTAAAAATAGCGTCCCAATATTTTCACGTAAAAGGTTTTAATCATTTTCACGGTGTCAAGCAAAGTGGATTGTCTATTGTTGTAGTCCAATGAACCGTTCAGTGTTAAGCTGAAGAGGGAACGCTCGAGTGAGCAAATCCGTCTCAAAATGTTATGGATTTCGGTGTCGGAAACGTCATATTATTAGATTAAGCGGTACATTACACCGGCTATTTATCGGCACTTGCGCCAATTCACTGATTGCTGACGTCCGCTCTGCGATGCTCTATTATTCAATTTGTATGGATTTATCATAAGTGACAGTGATCCTTTTTAATTTTGTATCGTTATATTGAAGATCTATACAGAAATCATTGTTTTAAATAACTTCATAAAAGGATACATAACGGGTACATAGTACAATGATCACAAGTAGATTCTACCTTGGTATAAAATATATAATATTTTCAGACGTACTTCACTGGTATAATGGTGTAATATTTTCAGACGTACTTTTGGGGCTATATATACTCCTTGGTGTAAATTGCTGTCATATCCGTTTTGTTCTAATATTATAATGTTTAAATTTATATTTTCGGCCATGAAAACGTAATTGACAACGGCACAGATCTATGCTTGATTGTTTCTGTGGGTTAGTGTTGGTATGTACGATTAGTTAAATAATTTCAGTTGGCCAGGCACAAAAAGCTAAGAGGATTTATTTTTTTAAGCAAGCAATACAGATATATCAAATATATTGATTAATTTTAAATATACATTATTAAGTATTACAATTACTTTTACATATCATGTACGAAAGACAAAATTGAAAACACGTAACAAAAAATATGCAATGACATTGAATGTTTGTAACCGGTTAAGTTTTTATTATTGTCTCTTATATATTTAAATTTTCAATTAAGTTTTTTATAAAATAGATATATAAGTAAAATACAAAACGTATTACAAACATAAAACAGTATAAAAAACGTAATCTAGAAGGCCACCAGCAGCGAAGCTTGGCCCAAGGTACCGATGGTTAGGGCCGTAGAGAAAGAAACCGTCTGATAATAGGTGCTGTGTCCAGGAATACTGCCTTTTGCATTTATATATTATTATTATTGTTATATAATATGAAGGAAAACGAACACATAGCACACCTGAAGGTACTATTTCCTTATTTAATTAAGTTTTATAAATCGTATTTGAGCTGATAATTACTAGTAGGACCAATTTTACTTTCAACATTTTTATTAAAATTTATAAACTCTTCTTATTAACACAACCTGTCTACATTTTCGGTTATTAATTTCTATCGATTTTTCAGTCCCGATTTAACTTCATATCAATTACTGCTCCGCCGGACAGGTGATCCGTCATTCCGACTTCCATTTATTTCGCTTTAGTTTCTTCGATTAATAAATATTTATTTAATCGTCTGTTGTTTGCGAATAAATATTTTTTTATGCGATTGGAAGGTAAACGAGCATACACTTCACGTATACTAAGCGATTCTTGTCGCCCATGGACACCTCGAAGACTAGGAGATCTAGGAAATGCGTTGCCAACCTTAAGACGTCAGCCATATTGCATTACTGTACTTCAACCAACCAACTGAAACAGTACTTCACGACCTTAATGAATGGTGTATAAATTTCCTTAACAATTAACAGATTTATTTCGATATTCATATTTTATAACCTGAATTTTGCTATAATCTGCTGTAGGTTTTGAACAAAAAACTATTTCATGTTACGAGATTAAAAACCACTAACATTAGGGCTCATGCAGATTCTCGGCCAACTCGTTAAACTACCAGGGAACGATAATGATGTCATTATCTTGCGGCGGATGCAAGCTCTAGGATCATCCTGTTAATGGAGAGTTAACAAAAACTATGATCGCATTATATTATATGTAAGCTTTAACTGACATTGTAGACGCGTATTATAACGTACGGTGTTATAATATACTAACTTCTGTCGTTGGCTTTGTTCGCGTTCATTTCGAATTTACACCTTGGATTAACATTATTGGACTTTTAGTAAGGATCTCTATTTCTTTTAAAAATATAATATAGCCTATAGCCTTCTTCTATGCAGGGTGTTTGAGAACTGCCCCCAAAAACGAAGACAGATGATTAATGACACCTTTGATGAAGGGACGGAATAAAATTCGATCCTGACTAAAAAATCATATTTTTAAAACGTTTTATTAGCGTTATTTCGCTCGATCATGTTAGTCCAGCTGTTTTTGTTATCATGCTTCATTGCTGGTTCTTTTTTTAGTAACTTAATTTATTTTTTATGAACTATCCTTTCGTTGAGCTGTACTTATAAGATGGAGCTTTAATAATGCTAATAAAAAGTGTTAAAAATATGTCTTCTTTTAGTCAGGATCGATTTTTTTTCATCCTTTCATCAAAGGTATCATTAGTACTTTCATCGGTCTTCGTTTTTGGGAGCAGTCCCCAAACAGCCTGTATATGATAGATTGTGAAAAACCACGACATACAATCTCACTTTTAAAAAAAAATACTACAGTCAGTAACAACATTTAAATAACAATTTTTCTTTTATATGATAGGAAGGTAAGTGTTTGCTAGATACATGTCGCCTGTAGTAATCGATCCCTCTCGTCCATGGATACCTCCGAGAGTAGGCCTAGGAAACGCGTTGCCAACCTTAAGGCCTTAGCCATCTTCTGTTATTTAGTGACGAAGTGCTGTCGGCCTTATTAATTTGTATTTTGAGTATTCGGAAATTCACAGGCTGAAATCGAAACGCGCACAGCAATTCACGACTTTTCCATCTATGAACGGTGGTACGTGATCCGAAAGGAAATTCAATAATTTTAATGAAGATAAATAAAAAAATACAAAGATTTGTATTATATAGAAACAAACGCAAAAGATATTTGTAAGGTTTTCCTGACTTGGTTCAATATTTCATACCGATGTATAAACTTTCCTAATTAAATTACGTTTCAGTGGGGATATTGGGTTACCTTATATTTGCAAATCCTTTTGGCGAAGGCTTTATAGAACGTTGATATAATAACATTTTTTAATTTAATAAATAACCTAGTTAAGGCTGAGTTTAAAAAAAAACTAAATTACTGTAATATAACGTGTATTAAAAGTAGATAGATAAAAAAATGGAGGGTGCATAAAATAAGATTTATTACAGTTCTGTCTGTCTGTTTGTTCCGTCTAATATCTGAAAGGGCTAGACAGATTTCGATGGGACTTTCACTGACATATATCTGATGTAAGTAGTAATTTAGGCTACTTTTATTAAGAAAGTACTGTTCGGCGCGTACGATGGCACCGGTACGTACATCTAGTAATTATCTAAAAAGAAAATTGTTTATTAAACCAATTCGCCTTATCGCCTATAAATTTAATATGAATTGATCAATGATTCATTAATCGTGCTGCGGCTGTGTTAAAAAGTAAATTTAAAAAAAATCAGTACAATGAACGGCTTATATCAAAATAAACAATGCTAGTACATTTAATTTAATACCAAGTTCGGACATACCAATTGTCAGACTAACGTCATATTATCCTCTAACTGGTCGTGTTTAATGGATTTAGTTGCACGAATGATTAAAATGATTTAATACGACCGAACTACAACCGGATTTCAAGGGATTGTTATTTTTTGTGTTACTGAAGATTGATTTAATGATATTCGAAGGGTTTATGAGGCCACTAAGAGTGCTCCTCGGTTTCTCACGTGTCGATCTTTCTTTATAAATTATGGCCTACATGTTATTTTGATGCGTACACTATATTATTATAAAATTTCATCAAAATCTATTGAGTATTTTTTGCGTAAAAGAGTAACAAACGTACATATATTGAGGCATACGGCAAGTGGTTTCATAACGGTTCGAAAAAGCCTCCGGCCAAAGCCGATTCCACAGTGTTTGTGCGTGGTAGGAAATGCCTAAGACAACGCATGGTTGTTTAACGTCAGGCATCGAAATGGTCACGATGAATTAGATGGCTGAATAGATTAGCCAAACACACAGAAAGACAAACGGACAAATAGACAAAATATAAATAGTGTTTCTGTTATGTACCGTGTGTACTTTCATATGCATTTAGAAACAAGTTGCTTAATATACAGGATGTTTGAGGTATGCTCCTGAAGACGAAAACAGGTGATTTTTAAAACCTACCTACTTACCTACCATATTCCTACTGACTAGTCCATTTGTGGAATTTAAAACTCTAATTTGCTTTTCATTGCTGGTTTTTTTTGTAAAGTTATCGTTTCATTTAGCTGTACAAACATGGTGGAACGTAAATAACTCTAAAAAAACGTTTTAAACATATGACTTTGTTATAGTCAGGATCGAATCCCAATCGTCCAATTATCAAAGGTGTCTTAACTACTATCACCAGTTTTCGTTTTCGGGAGCAGTCCAAAAACATTCTGTATATTAAAAACTGAGACGTAAGTTGTATTTAATAGTGGCTTCTAATGATATATTAAGACTGGTGTAAAATAAATAGTGTAATTATTAATAATAATATATAACAAAACAGTATCATGTTCATATTAATCGTTAGGCCGGCGAAAGGTGACGTTTACTGGTTTCCCGTAGAGTTATAAGTTATTGAGTTAAATCAATTAGGCATTGTCTCCCAGCAGGCCTTCCTATTTTGACCTTAGACATATACTTCTATAAATTGTATGTTTATTTATAAACAATGTACGTCAAAAAGCAATTTAATTTAATTTATTTTTAAATCAAGGAAACCTTACAGACATACAAACATAGACAATACATGAACAGTCTGACGAAATGGTTATAAATTGTATTTTAATTACTATATACATCTACTTTCATATAAATTTAGGAAATGCCCGTTAATTTATTGTTGCAAATAGACACGTCAATTTTATTTATATGTATAGATGTGAATAATATCCGAATAGTCTTAATGAAAATTAATAAGGCCGACAACAAAACGTCACTAAATTGCCAAATGATATAATCTAGCTAACGGCCTAAGGTTGGCACCGCGTCTTTTAGACCTAATGATCTTGGAGGTGTCCATGGGAGACAGCAATCGCTTAGTATAGGTGAACTGTATGCTCGTTTGCCTTCTTATCGCATAAAAAAAATATTCGTAATATAGTAAACAACGGACGATTAAATAAATATTTATTAAGCGAAGAAACTAAAGCGAAATAAATGGAAGTCGGAATGACTGATCACCTGTCCGGCGGAGCAGTAATTGATATGAAGTTAAATTGGGACTGAAAAATCAATAGAAATTAATAACCGAAAATATAGACAGGTTGTGTTAATAAGAAGAGTGTTAAGATACAGATTTTTTTTTTTCAGACGTTTTGATCATCTGTCATCAATGGTAACTTAAAATATATTTTAACGGAGATTATAAAAGTTGCAATTCTACTATTTTGAGACATTCAGTCTCATCTTCTACAAGATGACGTAAAGCCCATTCTCGTGCTCTCCTACTGCTTACAAATTTTATATAATTTAAAGCATATTTTATATTACAGTTAATATCTGTACTTACAACTAATTCTTCACTTTCCGTTCTTTTCCTTTTTTACATAGTATTTTATTTATGAAAAACGTTAAGAACGTGTCCTATTTCTTTTATACGTTATATTTAGTATACTGAGTATTTTTCTTTTATATTTTTAATATTTTCTTAATTAAAAAAGCAACAAATTTTACAATGCTATTTCTATGTTACGCATTTTTACAGCGACGACATCTGTTAATTAAATTCAATAAAGATTTTAGCAATTAAAATGCATACTGATAACTTAATAACTAACGCTCACATTTATATTAATAACACAATCATTTAATATGCTTATAATGCTAATTTATTAAATTATTTAAATAATGTAATAATAAATTAATATATTAAACGTTCACGTCTTGAATTATTTCTTAAGCGCAGTTTATTGGCTCCGTTGTACAGAAGATGTATGACCCAATCGATTTCACTTAGGTGTAATAAAATTTAATTATCGTAAGCCACAGTCAATGTTTGGTGTCAGCTAATATGTTATTTATCGGACGGCCTAGTCTGTTACGGTAAACTATAAATTATAAATTATGTTATAGGTTGTCATAATATTGAAAGATGTTTACACTGTGTTATATACTTAAAAAAAATTGAAAGTGACATTTTGTAAAGAAAAATCCAGAGCTTTTTGCTTAGCTTACAGTACTACACATACTTTTTTGTCTATTTATTTCGCGTAATCCTCAAAACGGCTGGACAAATTTTAGCAAAAAGCTACTGTTATAAGAACATAATTAGACTACTTTTATATAATCATATCGTTATCGTAATTTATTTATCTGCTACCAACTTCTTTTTTTCTCAGTCTATTTATTCCAAGAAATATCCGACACGGCTGTGATAGTTTTGAGAGAACTTTTATTAACAGAAAGTTATTGTTCCAAGATGTTATTTAGCATACTTTTATTTAAACACCATTAGCATTATCATTGTCGATGTTTTCATTAAATTGAGACAAAAAGGGTATTTCTAGTTTGGTATAGGAATTGAAGAAGTACTGTTTTCTTAGAAATAATACTTGTATTTTGTTAGGAGTTCTATAAGCTGTTACGATTTTAGTGTCTAAAAGTTAAAATTTGTCTTTTAAATTTATTATATTTATTAGTTTAAAAATGAAATTTATTTATTATGAATTAAAATAAAATTTGTCTTGAATTTAAGCTTAAATCTTTAATAGTATAACTTGGCTAAGAAAAAAATCTCAAAGGTTCTAAAAATTAAACCTTTAATTTGCGACGAAGCTCATTTGATGATTTTTTATAAGTCTCAGTAAATCTTTAAAATTTATTTCTGCTTATTTTTATTTCAAGTATGCGTACTTTCAAGAAATTACACCTGTTTACCCAACACGCTTTCTCTTAACAGTGTATTTACTCTTATCTTAGCAGAATTTTTGTAGCTTTAAAAATTCTACAGTACCACATAATATAATATTTAAATTGAAAATAAAAATCGTCGGTAGAATAGCAAAAATGTTGTTACAGGAAATTGTAAGACCTTCTTTTCAATTTCGGCAAAATTACTTTTAAAATAAATTGCTTTAATTTTTTTTCTAGGCGCTATTTTATCCTTTTACATTTTGATGTACAATTTCTGTCTAGCTAATTACTTCTAAAAGTATATATCTGGTAAATAGCTAAATAATTCGCAACAACTAGGGAAAAAGAGCACATAATTTTCTAAGATAAGAAAATTCATTCTGTTACGTGAAAAGGTTTTATTTTGTAGCCAAGTTATTCGCGCTGGTTTCACCCGAATACATTTTATTACTGAATAAGATAAACTATACTGAACTACACCAAAAACTGAAGATATCTGACCCTCAACCTTAAGGCTTATAGAAGTCAATGACATCATGAGACATATTATTGTAATAAATGTTAATTAGGTTTATCTATAGTTATTTATAAATAAAATTGAGGTGGCTGTATCAAAATCTTTTTTTAATGCATATGAAACCATGGCCAATACTTATATGAGAAACAGTTAAATTGGTGTTCTGTTTGCGCGCTTGATCCGGATAATTTTTAAAACGGCTGGACCGAAATTGACGGCACTTTCACTGGTAAGTGATAAATAGTGAAAATTTATTAGGGTTCCGTATAAAAACAATCCAAATTCTGTCGGTTACTGACAAATATATTAATTTGTGAGATTTCTTTTGTCGCTGCACTTTTATACATAAAAGTGCGAAACACGGCTAGTACTAATTACTTAAGGATAAGTTGTATTGTGAAGTATGAAAGGAGTAAATCAGAACAGCAATATTTCACCCTAATAGCGTCTGAAATGTCGCAGCGAGGCTATAAGCTGTTTAGTGTCAGCAAAGCGTGCCATTGGGACAGTGTTACTGCAGTCGGTCAGTCGGCTTTAGTTGTTTTTGTTACGTCCGATTAACCCATATTGTATTTGTGGTAGTGACGTCACGGTACGTCCTCGATTTTTCCATCGAGGGGTCGGCTCCGATCGAGTCCCGCCGGTAAGGCTCGAGTCCTGCGCATGCGTTAAAATTGCGCCAATTTCGCACGCAGCGGCCTCTACCGACGCTTGCAGTCCACTTAAATCACGTCCGGGAGCATGTTGCGTCGTACGACGTTGCAACTCGCGAGATATGTCAAAAAATTTAAAATGGACCTGTTTAGAAATGTGAAAGTCGCTTAAAGTATTAAAACATTAACTTCGTTAGGTTAATGAGTGCTGTGAGGATAGGTGTTCTTTTAGGATGTAGTAGAAACGTTTTAGGTAATAAAGTATAAAAGTATATTTTAGGTGTTAGAGTGGCGGTAGAGAGGTTGCGGTGCAGGTCCGACGCGGTTTCATTATCGTGTAGCCTGCATAACCTTGACATAAATTTCCCGCGCTACAGCGCAACCTTGTTTTCAACACCCCTCTTGAAATTGAAGCGTGGAAACTGATATTAATTGGAAATATTTCAGCGACACACTCGTAAATGATGATTTATTAAAGTTATGAAGTGTGTCTAAATCTGTTGTGCTTCTAATGAATAAAGTTTTCTAAGGCGAATACACCGGTATGAATGTTTCGTTATAATACAGAGCGGGTCGTCAAAATGAAAAGATTTAAAGGTAAGTTTTATTTGTTAGTTATTTTTATTTTAATTTTAAATTAAGTACGTTTTAAAAAAAATATATTAAAGGGCTACTATACTAGTATCTTGATAATATTTAGCGATATACTATATATGTTTTATTTTTGATTTTATTTTGAATATTTGGTGAGCGTTGTTGCTTTCTTACTCGACTTGAGGTATAATGACTTTTCTTAATTACTACTCTTGTTTATGCTTCAAGTATCAGCAAATTAGCCAATTAAAAAATACTTAGTTTAAAACTTAATTCCTGAGGAGAGAATCATATATTCCTCATTTTATTCTTCATTGTAATTTAAAATGGTTATATCAAGAATGAAACTAAGTATATTTCATATGACTATGAAAATATAAAAAGAAAAAACTAAGAACAGTATTAACGTAAATCCATAGAACCTCTATAGTAACTGAAAGTTCTTTGCGTAAATCTCAAGCATTAAGCTCATCAAGAATGCTTACGTGACGTACGAACCACATCTCAAAAATCTTTTCTTTATTTCCAGCCAGCCTTTTTTATTTTTCTAAAAATATAAAATCTTTTTACTGCATACTTTCGTATATATGAAGATTAGGTGATAATAGGTATTATTATATATAAAATTAAGCAATTACAATAGCAATATTTAGAGGTATTAAAAATATTATATATATGACTAGCATTAGCCCGATGTTTCACCTTTCATAAATTACTTTCAATGTCGAAAAAACCTCAAAACTTTATACAAGTATTATTGAAATTAACCAAAACGATTTCATGTGGAACACTAATTATTTTTTTAGAAATAGTGGTTTAGCGACAATCCTTTTGAAATCATAAAAACTGTGTAAAAATTTATAAATCATTTTTATAGAATAACTACAGAATATACACTTATACGAATTTAGAAAACTGCTCTTACTTTGGTATTATAAACAGACACTTATTATATCTATATATAATGATTTTTCACACATCATGAACTTTGAAGGGTTATGTCATGTCTATTTAACATGTTTGCTAAGATGTTAATAACGACCCTTGTATGCTAGATTAAATATTCCTAAGCTGATATCCTTTATGTAAATAATCTGACTATCCCTAGAGTAGCATTTCAAATATCAGATATACACAATGCACCGAAGACGTGATTAACACGTTTAGTTCCGTCGGGGCAATTTACTAAAACATACAGGAGCATTTAACTCGCAAACCCAGTGGTAAAGTTAAGTTTACCTACATTATATATTGTTACAGACTTTCAAATTATACTCCACGTTTATCTTGAAAAACCTTCCTATCCTGTCCCTTGTCCCAAAGGGATTAGGGCTGTACCTTCGAAGCCTTCAGACGTTTTTATTGAACATTTTTAATTAGATTTCATGGGAAGGTCTTTGAATTTTTTTTTTGTATACTTGTGATGACGTAGGTACAATATAAGTAGCCTGACCTAACTCCTAACAACAAAAGATATCTAAAAAGAGTTTTGTCAAAATGGGTCGGACTGTTTAGGAAGTCAGTTTAAGCAAAAAAAGCAGACATTTTTTATGATAGATGGTCTCTACGTTACGTCGGGATGTAAATTAATGTAAAAATAAAATAAATTGTTTTTAGAATTTTTCATATTACGAATAGAGTTTTCAATTTTTTTAAAGAAATAGTCCGATTTTGGTATGGAAATAGTACATTTAACAAAAATATAGATGTATTTGTTTAATTTAATAGTAAATTTATGCTTATATACCTACACAATGGCTGAACCTTTATCGATGAAATTAAAATTTTAAGGTCTCATTTTAGTGGTTCTTTGTTCAGTTATGAGAAAAAAATATGCAGGCAAAATTTGATTAAAAGCAAAAACTAACTTTACATAATGTTAATTCATATAGAATGAAAATGTTTTTCAAACACCAATTCCACATAATTATTGTACTGAATACAGTTGAATATGTCGAGTTGTGAATGAAAAATTCATAATATATTATAAAATAGAAAAAAATAAACCAGTTTAAAAGCTCTGCGTAATAACTTTTCTTTGTTTCAACTTTAGCTTTTAATTTCTGCTCGTAAATTAATTATTATTTTTTAATTAATACATAAATAAGAATTCCTCACCTTCGTATGGTATTCATCAGAACACCATTAATGAGAATCGTGTTGCACTGTAATATGTTGTACAGTTTATAATATATTTAAATGCATTTTAAAGTATACCTTACAATTCTGAGCTTATTCTATCATTGTCTATAGCTTTATTCATTTTCATTGTCCTGGCTTTAAATGCCAGAGACAAGAGGTTTAAAAATTATTTCACAAGAGAAAGGCACAACAGGCTAATCTCTCTGTTGTCTATCTACGAATTTTATTAACGAAAAGGACACATAAATATGTCTGCACCAGTCTAGACGTTTTGAAGGGAATCAAAAAGAAAATTTTCTGACGTATTTTTCCGCATTAAAATCAGCCCACTCTTAAACGACTGGATTAATTTTGACGCGGGGTTTTTATTTGGAACCTGAAATTTGGGTGTAATTTATAAAGATTTATTCAGGTGTTTAATGATTTGTCAGAGGTTATTTAAAAAATTAATATTCATTTGTGTATATTTAAAAAAATACGAGACAAGTACTTAATCTGCTTAAAGAAACATGAGTCTATCTTTATTACTAAATTAAAGTGAAAAGCTCGTAAACCCAATGTCTGGGTCCTCGAACTTAAGGGTTCACCTTTTATAACCTTTGTTGCTAGAGATATTATGTTTTAAAATCAGACGGGGAATTTCATTTGACTTGTTAAGTTAAATTTTCAGACGTGTTTAAAATAGTTGTAATAATATGATATACACAATTGTGTCTCGTTTTTTATTTCGTATTTAAATAAATAACTAATGTCTTTGTTGGAATAAAGTGAAAATGTAAATGAGTTTTCATTTATTCAAAGTAACTAAATTTTGTTGTTTTTTATGGACCTTTATTAAACCGTCTAAATATTGTTTTTATTGTATAGTAATATGAATCGAGTAGAAATTTGCTGATGATCAAAAATTAAAAAAAATTAACATTTAGTTTGTGAAATTTCCTTTTTATATCGGTAGAGTAGTGAAGAAAATTCGTATTACTTTTAGAATTAAATTGTTCACAACAATGTTCAAAGAAATAAAATTGTGTCTGTTTTTAAAACCAGGATAACAGTATTTTTTTAAGTACATATGAGAATATATACGGTCCGTATAACAAAACCACAATACATTTGTTCTAGTTAATATCGGAAACGATAAGTCAGATTTGGAAGTTACTTTCACTAAATAACTGATACTTTTTTTAAATAAAATCAACGTGGTTGAAACCTCGGGGTAAACGTAAAAATTCTAATATATTTTTAACCTAACGCAGACCTAGTTCTCTGGTTTATTAATTTAACATAGTACAAACATAAGTGTAGGTAAAGGACGTCCGAATGCGTACCTAAGTACTTAGCTACGTGCGTCTGGTTTGCCCTTTCGAACACGACCGTCATTAAGCGGCTGTTCAATTTGCAGAAGGGTCTTCTCTTAAACAAGCACTTTTTGCACCTTTTCTCGTCTCGACACAAAGAAAATGGAAAATTATCAACGCTTTAGAATTTGTACGGTTTCTTTTTCCTATTAACAAGAAAAAGATTCAGTTCACCCTCTAATAAAATACTTATTTAATTTTTTTTTTCATATACAGGTTTCAGTATAGTTAAGTAGGACGATAATTATGTAAAATAATATCAAATGTAACGAAGCGTAATGAAACATTGAAAATTATTTAAATTAATCCATATATTTCCATAAATTGTTTTATCTCAACATTCTTTACATAATATTACAACGTAGTATAAAATTGTTTATTTATTTTGCACAATAATAATTCTGTGGTATATATTATTTTTAAGTTACTTTATTGAATCTGATCCACTCAGTGCGTCAGATTGAAAGACATACAAAGAAATATACAAAATCTGAACTATTACACACACATTGCTTTAACTTGGGTCCAGTCAACCCACCAAAAAAGGAAGGACCCACCAAAGGAGGCTTTTGTTTATAAAATTTTAGAATTCAGTAGGTCTAGCCTGATAATAAATTACTAAACTTACATCAAAACATAAGATTTTTGTCTAAACATATAATGTTCTATCGATAAATTTTAAAAATATATAAAATTAAAGTTATACCTGACAATAAATCATTAACCCCTGAACGTCAGCTTTTAAATCAAAATCAGTCCAGTTGTATAAAAGCTACAATACCACAGGTTGACAGTTAGACAGGTTGATATAAAACCTCGTTGGAAGATGAAATACAAAAAAATAATATATATATATATATATATATATATATATATTATTTTTATA